>JAHWFO010101072.1:789839-927692 GCA_023313115.1 Rhysida immarginata | reverse complement strand
GACCCGGCGTTTATTTGAGACCCGGCGTTAAGGGCTATTCTCAATAACAGGGTGTCTAGCAAAATGATTTTGTAAAATTCCCTGACTTTTCCCGGTTTATCATGTAATTTCCCCTGACCACCAACACCAAAAAAAAAAAAAAAAAAAAAAAAAAAAAATTATTTTTTTAGAAAATTATTGACATTTTTCAAATTTTTGTTCCAATTTCTCATTTTTTTGCCGATTTTGTAAAATTCCCTGACTTTTCCCGGTTACAAAAAAAATTCCCCGAAAAAGACCCAGTGTTTATTTGAGACCCGGCGCTTAATCTATTTTTAACACCCCACCCGGCTTTTATTCAAGACTGGCATGTATTTGAATACCCGGCCTGTATTCAAGATTTTACGGTATAATCACCATATAATCAATGGTCCAAGCTCAAGCAGTGAAGTGGCAGAAGGTGATATGTGCTGTGTCATGAAACGATGATAAACAAGACAGACAGACAGACACAGAATGAAGGGACACCGATGAAATTAAAGAAAACGTTCTATTCAACAGAATCAAATTAATTAGCACAAATCCCCCATAACAGCAACTGCTCAAAATTGCAGTTGCCAGCAGTTACACATGCTTCACACAGTTTTCATTGCATTTGCTGAGAAGCACCCTCTAGCACGTTACTGCTCGAGTTCCGACCGTGGATTGTCTGGTGATTTGTGCTTGTCTATTTGTATTCTAACATGAGTTTTGGGCCACCCAGTATATTCAAACTGCCATCATATAGCTCAAATGTAGAGACCGATATTTCAACAGTTGCATGTTTGATGGTATTCCTTAAAGCTTCTGTGTAATCATAATTTAAAATACCCAGTAATTTAATACCAAGTTACTGTTAACAAAAAATAATGCTTTTCTTTGAATTAGTGTTCTAGGATGAATGATGAAATAAATCGGTAGAATAAAATGAAAATATATGCGATTAAACCAGGAATAAATAATTGTGTCCAATATTCTATAGAGGCTCCAAATTTGGATGTTAGCAAACTGCATTAGTGCCATTAGCCTCCTCTCAGATTTTGCAAAGGAATGGTGGAAAATTTCAA
The DNA here is from genome assembly GCA_023313115.1 of Rhysida immarginata. Lineage (NCBI taxonomy): Eukaryota > Metazoa > Arthropoda > Chilopoda > Scolopendromorpha > Scolopendridae > Rhysida > Rhysida immarginata. The sequence goes on along the minus strand of JAHWFO010101072.1, from coordinate 926,607 downwards.
TGGATTTCTTCCACAACTTAATTTAAGCATCCCTCAAGAGGTTAGCTGCTGTTATAGCTACAATAGTGGTGTCACCAGGTTTTGAAAGTTCAAAAATCCCAGACAAATATTTTGTGTAGCATCCAATTACCTTTTGGTAGAGAGTGTATGAAAATTTGTAAACTACCATAAACATATATTTCACTTAAAATTTGTTAGCCATGTATTTCATTTTTCCTTTTTCGCATATTGAAATAATTTTAAGAATATTACACAAGAGACTTTTTTCAAATAGGCATTGTATCTGTCTAATACAAACCTTCTCTTCATTGCTTATGTACGCTAAGTGGCCAGTTTATTAGGTACACCCATGAATATGAAAATCTGTTGGCATAGCAATTACTACGTATCAGTTGGTCATGTGGCAGTCGGTACCAATATAATGCAAAAACACACCTGCCAACTGCAAGTGGTTTGACGGTCACCATGGGGAAAACAATGGATCTGAGCAATTTTGAGCACGGGATGGTAGTTGGTATCCGCAAGATGGACTGAGAATTTCCGAAATCGCACATCTTCCAGGCGTTTCCCAAACAATCGTTTCAAGGGTTTACCAGGACTAGTTAAACAACCAAAAAACAACCAGTCAGAGACAAGCCTGTGGTCGCAAACAACTCGTCAATTCAATGGGTCAGTGTAGGATGGGAATAATTGTTCATGCGAATAGAAACGTCACGACTCTTCAACTTACCATGGAGTACAACACTGGACCGCAGAATAACATCTCTGAATGCACTACATGACGTACATTGGCAAGTATGGGCCACAACAGCCGATGGCCAGTCCGGGTACCTTTGATCTCCACTCAAAATGTCTCCGATTTGCCTGTGACTGGACCATCGATGACTGAAAGGTGGTCTATTGGTCGGATGAATCCAGTTTCCTATTGCACCATGCAGATAGCCGACACAGAATTTAGACAACAGCACGCAGCGATGGACCCTTCCTGTCTGGTTTCCATTGTTCAGGCTGGTGTAGACTCTGTTAATGGTCTGGGGAATGTTTTCCTGGCATACTCTTGATCCACTGATACCTGCAGAATAACGCCTTAATGGTCAGGGCTACCTGAACATTGTTGCTGACCACGTTTATCCCTTCATGGCTACTGTGTTTTCCCCATCAGAAGGATACTTCAGCAGGACAATGCCCCGTGGCACAAGGCTCTTATCATCATGGAATGGTTCCAGGAGCACGATAATGAATTCAACTTACTCCTCTGGCCACCACAGTACCCAGATTTGAACCCAATTGAACATTTTTGGGATGAGCTGAAACGGGTTATTCGAGGCATGGATCCACCACCTTCTAATACGCATCAACTGGGAGCAGCTGTTGCATCCAAATGGACAAACATCACGGAACAATGCTTCCAATGGCTAATTGAATCCATGCCATGGTGAATCCATATAGCTGCCATGGGTGGCACAACACAGTATTATACGGGCGTTCCTAATAACTGGCCACTCAGTGTATACGGGTTGCCCAAATGTAAAATGGACACATACTGAATATGTAATACCTTTATTTGAAACTTAAAAATAATCACCATGTTTTTTGAGGCATTGATCCCATTGTTTACACACAGCAGGTCAATTCCCTTGGCGTAGAAGGATTGTGGTTGGTTTTTGAAAAAATTCGTATGCTGCATCTTTGACATTTTTGTTCGAATTGAAACGTTTCAATTGAAATATCTTCTTGAGCGGTCCAAAGATGTGGTAATCATATGCTGATAAGGCTGGGCAGTAGGCAGGATGTTCCAAGACTTGCCACCAGAACTTCTGTATATCATGCTGGCTTCATGGGAGAAATTGGAGTGTGCATTGTCGTGCAGAAGGATCATCTGCTGTGAGAGAAAGCCTGGGCATTTGTTTTTGATTGATTGCCGAAGTTTCATGAGCGTACAGTAGTACTATGCTAAATTGTTAGTGAATTTCTTTGGCAGAAGATCAATCAACATAATCCACAGTGTCTAAGAAAAAGATTAACGTCACCTTCCCCGGATGCATCCATTTTTACACCTCCTTCATTGTATATACACAAACAGGTGAAGTCACAATTTATGCACTCAGGTTCACGTCTGGAATCTACTAGCATATACTTTACTAGAGCGCTGTTGTTGCTGCCATAGTTATGACGACTCTCATACATATTTAGATGTATGCTTTCACTCAATGCATTTGGTTGACCATATTCTGCCATGTTCTATCAGTTTTTTATTTTATTTTTTTCTACATTAGAGAGGTTCCAATCTTCAGTTAGTAAAGTACAAGAGTAATCTTCAGTTAACAAAAATACAGAATACTACACTCCCAGACAAAAATATGAAAGGTTTATCTGAAAAAACTGTTTAAAAAAAAAAAGAACTTGTTCGTGCATTATACAATGATTTATTCGAACGTTACTTAGTTTCTTCTCTGTACACAAAACATTTTATGTACTTCAAATAATTTTTTTTCAACAAAACATACAGAAAAATAAACAGTATTGAAGCCAAAAGTTTGGAAATTTGTCTATGCTGGGACATAAGTTTGGAGATTCTTTGTTTAGTATTTGGTCCAGCTGCCTTTAGCATTTGGTCCAGAGTGTCTTATAGACTCTATGAGACACTGACAATCATCTCTCGATATTTCACATAAGACATGGGACACAGTTTTGAATAAATCCTTTTTTGTTAGAATTTTACATATGATAACGTTTCGCTTCATTTTACCCCAAATTGTCTCAGTATAATTAAATCTCCAAACTTTTGACTTCAATGCAGTTGTTGTTTTTCTTGTTTTTTGTTCAATAAAATTAGTTATTCCTCAAAAAATTTTATGAGTATTTAATAAGATGGTGTATATTAAATGTACATCGCTGTGTAATGCATAGTACAATTCTATTTTATTTTAATACCACTTATCTGAGATGAATCTTTTAAATTTTCAAAAATCTCCATATTTTTGTCTCGAAGTGTATTTTAAATAGGGTGACCATATTTCCAAAATGAAAAAATAAGACACACTGAAGATGAGACCAGAATTTGATGTCATAAAACTGGAACTTGTTGATTGTCTCATTTTAATTTATGTTAAAGGTGTATATATTTCCGTAGACAGTGCTTTTGCAGTGTTCAACTAGAAAAAGTAAAGAATACTGGGTTACGAACATTTATTAGCAATACAATATGAAGGAAACTGGAAAAATTTCTCAAAAACCAGGACAATCTTGGAAAACTGGGATGTCTGGTCACCCTAATTTTAAATTCAGTCTGCATGCTTTGCAAGTCATACTAGAACAGGTAGGCTAGAAAGTAGAAACCACTCAATATTCCTGCAGCCCATGATTAGTCAACAGAAGTGAGTGAAAGATGGCGAGTGTTGCATGAATGTACACGAGAGGAACAGTGTACAATTGTGAGTATTCTGTGGAGAAAGTGGATCACAAAATGCATCTTGTGTATAGTGAAAACTGTGTGTTATGGAAAGCTGCGCTCAATTTGACTAGGGAATTCAACAAGTGAGGACAAAGCATTACAGACCAAGAGCATCCTGGTTGTCCTGTTAAGTTTGCAATGGATGCCACATTGCAGATACCAAGTTCTACCAACTCTTATTTAATTTTCTGATCACAACCTGCTACAACATAGACTTGTCTTACAGTTGACTGTAAGCTCAACATTCTTACCAATCAAGAACTATCTTATCAGTTAATGTTGTGAAATATTAATCACTGTTAATAATTATTGATATTGGTATTTATATGTTTTGTTTATTTTAGTTTAAATTATAAATAAGGAGAACTTAAATTAATTAAAAATTCCATTTTCTTTGCTCATCCACAACATTTTTCATATTACAATTGTTTTTTCTTCTGGTCATATTAATTATAAGACTGATTAGACCAAATATTAGGGCTTGTCAATTCTTTTTTGGTGAGGCACTATTACAAGGAAGGCCCAAAATACCTGAAAGTCTAGGTTTTCCTATACTCGCGATTAAAAGTGAGGTGAGAAAACATTATTCTAGTCATTCATTCCAAATTAAAGATAATAATGGCATATTGACTTGGAGGGAAGTTGCTCATTCATCTTAACAAAGGCTGACCTTCAGATATTATATGGGTAATCAACCATGTAATCAAGGTTTATTAGATTCTCTTGTTGATAAGAGGGTTACAATAAGATCCGGGAACTGAATAAGAGCAACTGTGATTGCAAATTCAATTTTTAATGGCACTGATTTTTTCTCGCAATATTGAGAGAGGAATTATAATTTCAAAATACTAAACGTGTTTTCTTTTACTGTTCTTTCTGTTTTTTTGTGTAATCATCAGCATTTATTCTGTCAACTTTAACTTTTGAATAATATCTTGAATTAAAAGTGGGAGATGTGGCTCTAAAATCATGTTGCTGGCCAGGTGGCCGAGAGGGCTAGGGCGTAGGCTTTCTAGTTCTCGAGTCCACCTGGCTGTGGGTTCGAATCCCACTGTGGGTATGGATGTTTGTGTTTGTCCCCGGCTGCATACAGATATAACTTGTGTAAAAGACGTAAAATAACCTGAGTAGTCGACGCCTAAATTTCTAGACCCCCCCCCCCCCCTAAAATCATGTTGACTGAAATTTAAGTCAACAAATGTTAGTTTCATCATACTAGAAGACCTTTTTTTTTTAGGAGCTGCTGTAAATGACTAAAGGTAAGTTAATTCATTGAATCTGGCATTAATACTTGCAAGAATTGTACATTTTCAGCCTCTGGCTGTCCAGGCAATCATTAAAGTGTGCAGAAGTTCAATAAAAATTCAAATTGCACACAGTTTCCACACAAATATCAAAAGCCACTTTATTATGGTCTTCACTGAAGTCACTATTGCAAGGGTCATCCAGAAAGTAAAGAATGACCGCCTGTAACACAACAAAAAACAGAAGGTATCAAAACAAAACTTTATTTGCAACAATACAAAACCTAAGGCTACTTTTCTACATAATCGCCACTGTTATTAAGGCACTTCTCATAATGAGACAAGTTTTCCAATGCCAATGTTATATCATTTGCCACCAATGACTGAAGCCATGAAGTTATTGCGTCTTTAAACGCTTCATCTGGTTGGAAGTGTATTCCCTCGAGAAATGTATGCCCTATCGTGTAGCAACTCTAAATGATTTACAAAATCCTGCACAGTTTCATTTTTTCGCTGTCCCCATAGCCTAGACTTAAATGCTGGGAAAGACAGGCTATAAAGATGATGTGGTACACAGGCTATATTGACTTAGTCAAATATTCCATAAATGTGTCTGCCCATAAGATCTTGCATGATCATGATGAAGTTGTGATATATTTTATTTTATTTTTTTTTGCAATGTGCAATTGATAATAAATAAGTCAACTAGAAATTTAAACCCATCTAAAGTTCACTTTTATATAATGAAATAATGCATTCATGAAATACAGTAATAAAGAAAAACATGTTTGAAAAGAATTTATACATGATTTATTCTTTGACATTAACCTTGTTAGCTAAATATCCTCAGAATCTTCAGCACTGACCAGTAGTATCTTTCACAAACTACAATGTATGGGGACTTCATGTTAATAAATCAATCTTCACGAACCATCACAGCAGCTGTATTGAAGTGGACTTCTGTGAAACGTTAGCAGAAATGCTATGCCCACTTTGGTTAACAATTGAAAGTCCACCTGCTTTAAAACTCCTTCAACCATCTGTAGACTGTAGCACAAGATAGTGTATATTCACCATATATTTGCCGCAATTTTTTTATGTTTCTGTGGACATATGCTGCAACAGAAAGTAATTTATTGTTATGTACTGATCCTCTCACATCACTTCCATTTTGTGGTATGCAAAATGCAAGCGTCATTTACAAAATAAAATTGCTTATGAACAATAAACATAGCAGAAACTCGCATCAATGCATCGAGGATCTTATATGTTTTGTATGTGTCTTACAGGTGTTCCATATATCTACCCTTGGTGACGAGACAGACATCAGTCCTGTCTTACAAGAGTTGATACCAGCGACTGCATAAGTGATCCTCTTTAACAGTCAAGCTAAATCATGTGGCAAAGGGGGCATGAACACATGATCTCTGAAGTAACCCCACACAAATAAATCCCTTAGCATTAGATCAGGTGACTGTGGAGGGCGCGGCAGAAGCAGCGGCTTTGTGTTCACCCGTAAACTTAACGTTTTCATTAAGACTGCCTGCCAACAGCTAAATCTACAAGTACACCACAGTACCTTTTTATGAATGCAAACTTTAAGAGATTCTCTATCCGCTGATATAAACAATTTTGACTGTGTCTACTGTTTTATCAACTTCCGAAACCACAGAGGAATTTATGAATCACCCTGTATTTGTACACAAGCCCAACAAACAAGTAGATGTAAGTTTATTAAAAAAAAAATCCTTTTTTGAATTCTTAGCCAGATTATTTATCAAGGTGTTTAAGTTTTCATTTATACATGTATTTTAAAGAATGTTTTATCCATTATTTTCTTTCTGAAACAGGAATAAGATACAGTCGACCCTTAACATAAGGATCCCTGATAAAAGGATAATCTGCTTATAAGGATATTTTCTTCCAGTCCCATTTTACTTTATCTATCCTTCGTAACTCCAGATAAAAGGATACTCCACTTATAAAGGCATTTTCTTCCAGTCCCGAGAATATCCTTACAGCGAGGTTCGACTGTATTAGGATCATTTCCTCTTTGGTTACAAGGAACATTTTCATTACACAACTATATCACTTGATTTATATTATTTTTCATGTCTTCTAAATTTAACATTAGATATTTTGAGAGAAATTTAATTTGGTGAACATCAATTTCTTGAAGCAAAATAGTTATGCAAATAAGGGGCAATCCGTAACCTACATAACATTTGAAAGGGAAAAGGGGTTTGGGCATCATTATGTGCAATCACAGAGTTGTAGAGGGGAATCAGATCTTTTATTATGTAAAGCTTTTTCGGAGATTTATTAGAGACTAAATTCATGGGATGGTTAAAATTATGAAACTATGAACCAAGAGATAAAATGTCTGAGGTAGTATGTTTTCAAAATCTTAATTAAAGAATTAAATTTGACAAAATTTGAATTTTATATAAATTTCATTATAAGTTAATTTTATAATGACTCGACGTATTTGTCACAAACGCTACATGATTATTCACCATGGAGATTTAACAAATATTTTATAAAGAAACAAACTTAATGTAAATATAAGGCTCTTTTTCACATTGAACATTTCAGATACTGTGACACTTTTTTTATTGTTTAGACACCACAATATACACTGCAGATGATTGATAGCCTTGATCTATTCCCTACAGGGTATTAGAATTCATACCTTACAAGCCGATCGATGCCTTTTACTGAATGTTTGTGTTAGAGTAGAACCCCATTATTACGAATTCAGTCAATACGAATTATCCTTTAGTAAGTTTCTTTTCTCCAGTCCCGACCTTGTGACTTTAATTTCTATACAAAATTAGTCGTTTAATATGATTTTTTTTAAAAACTAATTCCAGATAAAACGAATAAAATGAAGAAATTCATACCAAAACTGAGGTATTTTATTGTAAAAAATATTATTGTTGTAAATACACCCCCCAGATAAAAGTTTAGAATAGTTTACTATATTTAATACCTTCGATACCTTTGATGTCTTCTGCGTAAAATAGATCACATTTTGGCAACTTTGTACGCTTTTATAATTCACAAAGAAATATTCTTTTTAATATTCTGCTTGCATAGTCAGCTTATTAGAAAAAACAAACGGAACGTTACATTTTTCGGAAAGAGAGAGTGGCAAAAGTTTGGAATACTTTACAGGTATTGACAAAACTTTGGAATATTAATGATGAATCACAGTATATATGCAAATTATAAGTTGAATAAGAATTATCTTATTCAATGAAATGCTTATTTCTTAATATAAATGTCAGTCGTTGATTTATATACCTTCACAATGGGCAAAACTATAAAGAACTTGGTGCTGATCGCCGGAAAGCCTTTCTGGAACACCAAACAATGGAAAAACACAAAACTGAAATTGCAGCAATGCTTCGATGAACTGTTTCGAAAGTGCTCACAAGATTTTTTGCAAAAACAAACTTGTAATATTGCCACGAATTGGAAGGCCTCGTGCGACAACCAGCAGAGATGACCGAGCTTTGCTGGTAATCGTAAAATAAAAACGCTTTTCTTCATCCCGTGAACTTAATGCGCAATGGAAAGCATGTGGTGTTCATGTCTCAGATAGGATAGCAATTGGAAAAGGATATAAAACACGAGGGCTAAAACAAAACTGAACATGAATGCATTCCACCGATCAAGACGCTTGAAATGGGTCAAAGCTCAAAAAGATTGGAGTATTGACATCTGGCAACAAGTTCTGTTCACAGATGAGTCTCGTTTTTGTCTAGGTTATGGAGATAATGCTGGGCATATTGTCAGAAGAATGGTTTCTGAAAAATTTCATCAGACGTGCCTCCTGTCTAAAACAAAATTCCCTCCGGGAGTCATGGTGTGGGGTTCAATGTCCAGTAAAGGAGTTGGCGAGATGGAGATTATTAACAAAACTGTGATGGGCAACGTTTACGTCGAAATCTTAGACAGCTATATCATACAAGCAGCAGAAGATCACTTCAGGAGTCAAACAGCTATGTCATACAAACACAAAATGGGAGACAATAAAATGGGAGGAGGGAGAGAAAAAACCCGAATCATCACAGATAGCACCAGATATCAGGCAAACCCAATCCTTCTCTCTTGATACGGGCCCCATGTCATCGCGCAAAGCAAGTAAACAAGTGGTTTGAAGAGAAAGAAATCCAGCATCTAGAATGGGCACCTAATAGCCCAGACCTTAATCCCATCGAGTCATTATGGAATATTGTGAAAAAATCTGTTAAAAAGCAAAAGCCAAAAAACCTCCATGAACTGAAGGAAGTTGTGAAATCATGTTGGAAAAAAATCCACCAGAAGTATGTGAAGAACTTCTTAAATCACTCCCAGCTAGAATTCAAGCAGTTATTAAGGCAAAAGAAGGTTCAACCAAATATTAATCATTAATATTCTAAACTATTGTCAATGGTGATGTATTATTCCAAATTTTTGTAACTTCCTCTCTCTATAAAATATAATGTTTTGCTTGTTTTTTTTCGGTACACTTTAATGGAAACCGAGCATTATAGAGAATTTTCCTTTGTGTATCATAAAATATTAATGAACACTTCCAAAATGCATCTCATTTTATTCACAACACTTTCAATGTTTCGAATAGATTAAATGTATTGAATACTTCTAAACTTTTGTCAGGGGGGTGTAATTTTGATTGGTTCTTTGTCTAAATGAAAAAGGAGAGACACATTTGTCATCTGAAATTCTCCAATTGGTTCGTTCAGTGTAAACGAGTGAGGAGATTATGGATGTTTGTGTCTGTTCTTTACTAACAATTCTTGTTGGGCTTTGAACTGTTGGGAGACAGCTCTGGATCTGCTTGGGTTGTTTAAATTTCTTATAAATATGAATAAAATATCTGTAGGACAATCTGAAATGCAAGTCACTAGATGTCTACACGATATCATTATCATCCTTCCACGGCAGGATGAGGTCAACTCCAAACATTTTCCTTGCACAAAACATGGTTAATTGAAGGGATATTGTCCAATAAGTCTCGACGCTGGTCAAATTCAGATTGAATGCTATCAGTAAGGTTAGAAAGAACAAAAAAAGGGATTCTATGATCACCGGAAAACAAGGACCAGAAGGCCTTGGAAATCGAGGTTGACATTCCACTGGATATAAACTGAAGGCTATCCATTGGCTAAGGGAAATGAGAATCTGGATGTCCAGGAGAGTTCTAATATACTGCAGTCATACTAAGAACACACAAGGTCAATTTGGTTACCATATCAGTCAATTGCTTGCTTGAAGAAATTCATACCAAAAATAAGGTATTTTATTGTAAAGATTATATTATTGTTGCAAATAATTCTGATTGGTTCTTTGTCTAAATGAAGGAGAGACAGATTTGTCATCTGGAATTTTCTAATTGGGTCTTTCAGTGTAAACGAGCAAGGACACGGATTTGTCACCTGAAATTCTCCAATTGGTTCGTTTATTGTAAAGGAGAGAGGAGACACATATTCGTTATCTGAAATTCTCTGATTGTTTTTTCAGTGTAAATGAGTGAGGAGATAACAAATTTGTCATCTGGAATTTTCTGATTGGTTTTCAGTGTGTATGTAAACCAGACTTTTCCATGGATTGATCATAATATGCGCTATTCACAGCTCTGTTTTATTACAATTTGATTTCCCCGTTGCACGTTACATTATAATATTTCATTACATTATCGACATGGCTACATAACAAAAGAAGAAACTTACTAATCTTACAATGGATCAGAAGTTACCAATTCTTGAACAGTCAAGTTTAGCAACAATAATGAACAAATGCCAATAAGATTACATAGCAAGCCGATAAGCTCATGTGAACAAACTTCAATTTCAAGTATTTGTCTGAAATAACAAATGACAATAATTTTTAACAATCTGGTGTGAAGCTTGATTCATAACACTATACCATCAGGGTTTCTTTTCACTATTGGATAGTACGAATCCCTGAAAACACTAACCAAATTTTTGGTCCACTGAGATTCGTATTAAGAAGGTTCTACTGTATTTGTTATTTTGGAATGTCTATACAAACTAGCATTCTGAAGACTTGCATTTTGATATTTTCTCATACATCATTAGAAGGCTAAACAAGGAAGACAGGAAACCACTGATCCACATAAGATATTTATTCAGACTTATAAAATAAACCTTTTGAAAATTATACAGTTCTTGGAAATCATTGGGGGGGGGGGGGGGGGTCAAACAGAGTGTTACGTAATTATCCATGGGGAATTCGGACATGGGTGCATGCATTACCAAGAGAGAGGAGCCAATTTAAAAAGTGCCAATTGTGTTTAACATAATTTATGGATGGCCCCCTAATGCTTCTTTAAGAGAAGAAAAATACTGTGAAGATAAGAAATTAAGGTGTTCGGATTCCCCTCTACAACTCTGTTTTGAACCCAACTTGATCGATGAAAACAAAGCAATAGAGGGTGGGTAAAGGGATTCCAGATTCTACTTTTTGATTGTCTTTAAGAATCCGAAGTCAGAATTTCAAAAGTCCAAAATTTTTTGGATGAAAAACCATTTTTTTTTTTTTTTTAGCTTTTGAAGAACATTTAATAACTGAACATAAAGAACAAATGTAAGGTTAGATTAGTTTTATTTTTTTATGTAAATTTTATTTTTTTATGTAAATTTTATTGAGGCTTTTATACGATTCAAAAAAATGTTACACTTTAAATGTAAAAATTAATTATATATATTTAAGTATTATAAATAATAACCAGCAATGAACAAATAAGATTAGGATGAGTTTATTAATCTTTAGAAATAATATAATAATTATCAAGGTTTGTTTTTGTTTTGTTTTTTTAAATAATGACAGATGAGCAGTTTTTAATGAATTCAATCAAACCTCTACAATACATAACAAAATAAAGATAATGTTGTTATTGGAAAACAAGATGTTGCACTCATTGATTAATGGTAGAAAATAGACCAATTAATGTATAAACTTTTATGTGCTTTATTTTTTTTTTTCTTGTAATGGTATAAAAATAGCAGTTGTCTGCATTTGATTAGCAGAGTTTCTAAAGCTTTCATTATTTTGAAGGACTAAGCAAAAAATTAAACTTCTAAAGTTTCAAATATATGTATAAAATTATCAACATTATACAATGTTATATCCATAATGATACATGGCCATTTTCTGTAATAACTGAAAAGATCTAAAAGTTAAAAAAATCATTTTAAAATAATGTATCGTTAATAATATCTAGTTCAATATAATAGATTTGCTCTTATGGGTTTAACTGGAAAAAAAAAATCATGAGAAGAACATAAGAAATAAGGTTTTATATGCCAGATGTTCCTTCTTCTATTATAAATTAATACCAAGAATAGATGAAGGGAAGGGGGATATAAATTAATATCCCCCCTTCATCCTGTTAAAAAATTTAATTGCAGCAATTTTAAAGATTGGCTTTTAAAGGTTTTCAGCATCAAAATGCAATTATTCACAACAAAATGTTAAAAGGTTTCTTCTTCTTCTTTTTTTTTTAATTTTTTTTAATTTTTTTAATTCATGTATTAATTTTATATGTGTAAAATGTTCTTATAAAAGCAAATGTAAAATTTTTTATATGTAAATACTGTGCTGCGTTAAGTTATTAACATCAGTGGCATGTTAATTTGTTTTGTTTACATTTTAATCAATTTTCGTATTTTGCATTACGCTTTACCTTTTTTTTTTAAAATATTTTATATTTTATTTATGCCTTTGACTTATACCAGTGATGTTGCTGCTTGTCAAATTATTCTTATACAAAAAAAAAAAATAAAAAAATAAAAAAAATAATAAAAAAATTTTTTTCATTATATTTTCATATTATAGAAAACAAAATGAATACTTTCCCATAGCTCATGTAACATTCCTTTAAAATAATTATAAATTTGTTATAAGGTATAAATAGTTATAGATTAAATCATATTCCATAAGGTATAAAAGGAAATAAACCAATTCAAATTTTTCTCTGAAAATTTTTTATATAAATTGAATATGAATTCATTCTAATGAAAATGTAAGTGTTTGGTACTTTCCAAAGCAAACATTAAATACATGTAGTCTAAGCATTTTTTTTTTTCCCCTTGCTCTAGTGTCAAGTGATTCAAAACAGATTGAATTCCAAGAATAACTGACCTCTAATGTACTGTTCAATTTATATTTTAACATTGTAGCTAATGCAAAGTCTACACCAAAGAATCCAATCCTTACCAATGTATAAATGTAAAAAAAAAAAAAAAAAAAATCCAAGGCAGGTTCAAGGTGAAGGCTCATTTAAAGATGATAGTATAGTTAAAAGATTAAAAATTGCTAACTTCATCTCCACAGATGACAAACCGGCATCGCCTTTAAATTTATAAAATTTTTGTTGCAAGCATAATGATAATTATTCAAACAATTTTATAACTGTGAAAGATCAGTCCACTTTGGAAACTAGGATAAAATAAACCGTGGTGTGAACAGAAAACACAGAAGGACATAAAACATGTTTTTATGATAGAACCGGCAATTTTCTATTTTAGGTAAATATTAAAAAGTAATGCATTGTTAAGAGTTGTAATTGGATATGATCATTTAATTAAGGACATATCCTTTAAGATAGCATACAAGTGATAAGAAAGGGCTCCTCTATGCTTTCTTTCATTAAAAAATAAAAATAAAAATAAAACAGCTTCCCTGTAAAATACTTGGAATGGGTGCTCTAATTTAGAAATATGTCAAATGCTTCTCTGCAAGTTTAATTTCCTGTTCTTGCATTTTTTTATTTGTTAAATAATCATAACTTTCATTTTTTTTTAATGAAATATAAGAAAAAAATCCTAATTTTAATTTTTTTCAAAATAGTTATTATAAATATAATAAGTTTTCTGGTAAATAAAAAATGGCAATGAAATCTATAACAAGTAATCTATATAGGTTTCTGATGGAACATAATTTCTAAATTTTTCAAAACTACATTCAGGAGAGATTGATTGCCATTGCATTATTTTTCTTTCATGAATTATACTAATTATCTGTTTATTTAACTTCTATGAAAGAAGAAAAATCAAAAATGAAAACCAACAAACTGAAGAAAATTAAATAAACTCAACGTGACAGGTGAAATGTCATTCTGTAAATTTATCAAAGAAAATAACAACAAGCCTACAGTCAATGATGTCTCAAATTTCAATTACTGAAATTCATGCACCATACCTTTATACATGGATTTTTTTTCCTTCGATATCTCTCTACCACCTAATTATTGCACCGTGTATTTGTCAAGTCCATCCCCTCAAACAACATTAAAGATCAGACATTTAATTCATTACTATATAAGCCAAGTAACAAAAAAAATCATCTTACCAGTGTTATTTACACGGTTCAAAGTTACCACAGTATAGCATTGGCAAACAAGAATGTGAGGTTATCTAAGATCAAGAGCAGAGCAACTTTCTTCTCTGTCCTGTCCCGGTGGCAGACCTTTTAAGCTTGGTGGGTTATTACATTATTCAGTGGGCAACTCACACCCCACTAGTCTTTCTGACCAATCAAATTAGAATTCATCTGAACCACTGAAAGTTACATCACTGCACTTCGCATCCAATATTAGGTCATTGAAATGAAAAAGGAAATGTTTGAGAAATAATTAACAAGTTATAACAATAAAAAATTTGTAAAATAACATTAATTAGAGATATTTTTAAAAAAATATATTGCATAAAAAGTGTATTCCTTCTGTTTTTATATTTTCACTGAAATCAGAAGCTGAAGATTAAAATGCAATTCTTTATTAAATCACATTAAACTCTGACTGGAAGTCTATCTATAAAGTTTAACAATCTATAAAAATCTATAAAGTTTAACAATCCTTTAAAATTATTTAAGTTCTCATTATTCAACTGAAGTTCCCTTCACATGTGCTTGGTTTTTGAGGTTTCTCCCATGAGTCTTAAAGCCTGTATGGGAGTGGTTACAAGAAAACAGTGCCTTTGGCTCTTTTCAACTCGTAATTCTCATGCCAATGGAAATTTAATGTTTAATTGTTTGTGCATTTGATTAGTCAATACCTAACAGAAAATGTACTTAAATTACTTATATATTATTTTTTTAAAAATATAATTTAATAAGTATAATTTTAAACATGTATCATTAAAAAAAAAAACTCTCTTAGATTACTGAACCTTATGGCTTAATATTTTTATTTTGAAATAATTATAAAAGCATAACCTTAAAATATAATAACTAAAATATTAAGCCCAAAAAATTGTGAAGGACTTTTATTATTAAACCCAAAATTACATGTAAATAAATTTACAAATAATATATAAAAATACATAAAACTTATTGAACATTTCTCTTTCCTCTGCCCAAGAGCCTAATCAAGTGAATTGATTTTTTTTTTAAATTTTATTCTTATTTTTATGAACTTACTTTTATTCTTTTCTCCTAAGTTTTAGTTTGTTTTACTTATTGCTTATTCTTTACATTTACTACGTATTAAGATAATTCCTTAATTATACGAGTTCTTTATTTTCAGTTTTCTTTAATCACTTTATTAGTTATTTTATATCTCATTTCTAATAGATGTTATCCTAATTATCTGTTATACTCCCTTCATTTTCATTATTTTAATACAAGTACTATATATTTCAACCAACTTTATTGAATTGATTAATATTGTTATTCCAATGCCAATTTTTCATTATTTTAAATATCTGCCATGATCAAATGTTTAAAAGTTCCTTGATAACCTGTCCAGGTAAACAGAATTATTTTTTAATACAGTGTATCTTATTAGGAATATCATCACATTTTACAAGTGATATCATATATTACTTATGCTTTGTTTTTTAATTCAATTTATTTAAAGCACTGTAATTAATTTCTCTCACATTTAAAACTTGTTAGCTAATATTTATCAAGCCAAGATTTTACTGGATATCGAGTATTAAACTGTACTATAAAAATTTATCGTTTTCATCTTAATTCCCAATACTCAGTAAAATTCCCAAAATCATGGCTTGCAAAAAACGCACTGCTTTTTCAAATGAAACTAAAAATATACAGATGGGAGAATTTACCATTTAAGATTCCATTGCACTTCATCCTGAATAAATATTCAAAATAAAATTACAGGAAATTGCAATATCTATAAATGCTGTGTTCAATGACATAAATTAACAGTTCTTGTTCCCGTTTAAAGCCTACATTATGGTGAGTATGCACTAGAGAAAATTATAATTCCATGAATACTAAATTTGGATAATGAATAAAAGTGACGTAAACAGCAGTGTTAAAGTAACAATAATAAAACCCTTTCCTTACTTAAGTTGTAAAAACAAAACTCACACCTTGTAGGTAAAAAAAAAAAAAATTAATATATGAATAAACACGATATATATAAAATAATTTCCATTAAATTAATGTAAAAATTAATTAAATAAAATAGTAAATAATAAAATAATAATAATGATAACTTTTCAGTCCACAATTTTGGGGTCTAGATGATGTCCAAATTGATGTGTAAATTTCACATGTATATTTCATGTTCATTCATATATAATTTATTAATATTTCCAAGGCAAAATGACATTATAAAAGAAATAAATCTTGAATTATATGTTAAAATGTGAATATTAATTTTTTTTTGAAATAATATTAAAAAAAAAACAAAACACAAGCACAGAAAATTCAATTGGCAAAAGACAAAAATGCTCAGTGCAGCAACACTTGAATAGTTACCTTGACAAACTGCTTTTTTATAAGCCTGCAAACGAAAATTGAACTTCCCCTGATTGCACCCTTTCAAACATTTTATTTCAAATCTACTTTTTTTCATAGCTTTTCAAATAGTTTTTACTCCTTGTTACCCAACAATTGGGTACTACCCTTTTTTTTTTATTTTAGATGTCATTGAAAATTTATCATTAAAATATTTTACGATTATCATAAAAGTTTTTTCTAACAGATTTTTAAGATGAAAAGGAAAGACATTCCATTATGAAATAATGCAGCATTAATTTTTAATTTTATTATGTTTACACACAATCAGCTCACTGTCCTACACCTTGTTTGCTCAAGTTATTTCCAATTGTTAATTTGCCTTTAATACTATGCAGATTTTTCAAGATCTGAAATAGTTACAAATTAAATAAACAATACTCATTTCAGTTTTTGAAATTAAAAATTTGCCTCCTACTCTACAGAGTTGTAACTAGTTCCCGTTTTAATGAAAGAGCTATCTAAATCTGCCTAAATCTGCCAAAGGAACAAAAGTGAAGTTGTATCTTCCTGTTCAGAAAAAATCTACGGTATATCCTCTGTGAACTGTATTCAGAATCAGCACTAATGCTCTTGCTCCAACCCATTGCTGAATACAAATTCCATATTACTGAATTTGTACTCAACAATGGTTTGAGCAAGAGCATTAGCGCTCATTCTGAACAAGTACTTTACTAATTTATTGTAGATACACATTAATTGCTGGTGACAACCTACATGAATATTTGAATATTTTACAGCAAGGGTGAGAAGATCATGAAAAGATAACTCTAACTCCCAATTTCAAAATCTAACTATAATAAATTACAAATTGTAGAGTATATATGAAGATAAAGAGCATAAAACTAAATAAAAAGATTATGCAATTCAAAAGTAATTCAACAAATTGTTTGAATTTCTGAATTTTATTTCATGTTTTGACTGTATATATTGTTTAACCATATAATGTGCAAATTAGAATCAAGACATTTAGTCCAATTCAAACTCCACCGAGAATTGAACAACTCTGCAATTCTGATTCTGTAGTCCAAGATTTAATTGATTTATGTAATTGGCTATCCATCACCCACCCCCCTCTCTTTATAAGAAGGGCATCTTAATTTTAAAGAAAAAATAAATTTTATTTATTTTTGTTAAGGTTTTAATAAGAAAATACCATGATGAAGAGCAGAGAGAAGAGTGACAGAAAATACATGAAAAAAAAAGAAAAAAAAAAAAAGAGGAAACAGCATTAAAAAAATGCATGAAAAGGAGAAGGAAACAGCAATAGAAAATACATTAAAAGAAGAAGGGGAGGAAGTACCAGTAATAGAAAATGCATATTGAAATGAATGCTAGGAAACAAAATGAATTTTAAGTGCACCTTTAAACTCGTCAAATAGCCATTAAATACAAGAGCTGCACAAAGAAAATACAATTAAAATTTGCCTCAACTTCGAATTTCTTAAAGCGTTATTTATATTATTGTAATTTATTTATTTATTGGAATTTTAATCTTCTTAGGACTCAATACTGAGTAAATATACAAAAAAAGTCTACAAAACTGTTTTTATAGCAATGATTAAATGCATCTGGAAATCGGTTTCTATTTAAATCTACTAAAGCAGACCACCAGCCTCAGACACAATTAAGATAAGCTTATCAATAAATCTGTGGATGAAAAAGATAACAGAATACAGCATATAATTAGACATACTTAACATATATGTTTCAAAATTAATTCGTCAAAGAAAAATAATTTACTATGAACATAGTAAAAGAACATACACTATAATAGCTTAAAAGATTTCACCCTCTCTCTTTTTAATTTTAAATAAATACTTTATTAAACATCATCTTATAAAGCTTTTAAAACAAATATTTGAATAATTAATATACAACTTGATGTATCATTTCCATCATTTTTAAAAAATTCATAAGCACCACTTTTTTAAAAAAAGTCCTGTGGGGGGGGGGAAATAAAGTTTGTATAAAATTATCATATCCAAAAAGGGGAGGGGTTGGAGGTCAGGTCAGTTAAGGAAGGTGATTAACATATCAAGAATGAAACATTAATGACAGTTAAATGTACAAACTGAAAAGGAAGGATCAAATAAAATATGCACAATTTATACTGAAACAGCTTTCCACAGGATATTAAGTCATGCAAGTTCAAATTTCAACAGTCAGTTTCAATGATTTAGAGGGAAGTGATGTAAAGTTGACAACTCATCAATGAAAATTATCCGAAACAAGAATAAATATCTTAGAACAATTGCTTTCCCTCAGAAGAGTAATTAAATATGAAAATAATATCATTCTTTTTTTTTAAATTATGAAAAATCATAAGATTATATATTGCAAGAGTAGGCTATTCATATTTTATGATTTTTCAGCTTCCTGGACTGGCCTTGCATTATTGTGTTCCACTGTCTAATTTATCTTTACAAATCCCTTGATTCCTGGCAGCAACAAGGTGTTGTTTGCCTTTCTCGAATTTCTATTAAATGTGGTATCATATAATCAAGGGGATATGAAAATGGCATCTTTGAAAGGCTTATCAGTCAAAATTGTACTCATCAAAACAGAGCCTGCCAAAATATAGACCCACTGGTACAGAGCTATCAAAATAGACCTACAAAAAATTAGATTTAAAAAAAAAAACAAAAAAAAAAAAACATAGTTCTGTTTATGAGATAATATGAAACAAATGTTGAAAATTTCAAGATTACAGATTGTTTTTTTAATAACAATAAATCATAAATAAATTAAGTGTATTTATTATTGATCTAAGGAGTTTAAATGATTAATTTTAAATTTAAATGTGGGTAGTCTCCTTTTAATGGGGAAAATCATAAAATTAAAATTTAATAAAAACAAAAAAATAAAGTCACCAATCTTGAAGAACAATGAAGAAACTTGTGAGATGGAAGAAAACTTAAACGATGTAGTTTCTTCAATAGACTACATCGTTTAAGTTTTCTTCCATCTCACAAGTTTCTTCATTGTTTTTCAAGATTGGTGACTTTATTTTTTTGTTTTTATTAAATTTTAATTTTACGATTCTCCCCATTAAAAGGAGACTACCCACATTTAAATTTAAAATTAAGTGTATTTATTTTTATACGAGATCCTTCATAGGGCTATTGTCCCTGCAAATTTAACAGATTTTTATACACAGGTTATTTTTATTTTTACATCGTGTGATTATTAACTTTTTTTTAAAGATCCCCTTAATTTCTTAAATGAAAGAATACCAATGCCAAAAAATAGTATACTTGTCCCTCTGTAACTGTCTATGCCCGTTCCAAATCCTTAACAACATGCGGATTTTCTCGACTTAAGGAAATCTCCATGATGGCAGATTCAAAATGACAGAAGTCTCCTTCCAATTTTAAACCTCAATTGGCAACCGTCACATGGCTGCCAGTGGGAGAAGTGACTGGTAAAAAAGTAAATGGCACATGTGATCGAACATCGATGTCTGGTTTCGATGTTTAAAAAAACTCAAATCATCTTGATGATTGCTGATCGATAACTACACAATCCTTCAGTGATTCTTGATTACTGATAAACAGTATGAACTTAATGAAAAATAAATTCAAACTTGTACATGTTTCGAATGTCTTTAAACATCAAAACCTGACTCAGCCCACGACAGCCATGTGGCGGTTGCCAGTAATTGGTCGCGATATCAAATTTTGAGGAGAGTTGGTGTATATTAACTCATTCATATTAATTATTAACATTCCCAGCCCCTGAATAGCCTGCATGCATTAGGGCAATTATAAAATTGACTAATTTCAAGTATTTAAATTGTAATAATCACGGATTTAGCTTTTGTTCGCGAAAAATTCCTGGCCAGAAGTTATTGCCAGTAGTTACTGTCTGCAATTTTGGATTTCAGAAAAATGTAGCAGACTCCTGGAATTTCCCGAGTCATGGAATGCAGACTTGTAGATGGACGACTGTACATAATAAATTAAGCAAGAAGGAACTAAGATAATCTGCAAATTCCTTCAATTATTCAGAGAAAAATCCATAGAACATATGCATATTTTATGAAGTTGATGGAGGCTTTGCTGTATACATATCGAGAAAGAAAACGTAGGTTTGCCTTTTATTCCTGGTTTTATCTTTGAAACGTGTTTTTTTTATACGTGTCATCAAGAAAAACAGTACAGGGAAATCTCCCATTTCATAATGATACAAATTTTTGTTTCTTAATTGCTCAATAAATAAAGCTAGCTATATTAATTAAATACTTATGTTCTGAAAGATACCAAGAATTTCATTACAAAGAAAGCTACTACTATAGCTGTATATAGAATCAATATAGCTACTAGATAAATTGCAAATAGATAGATAGTCACAAGAAAACCTCTGCCTGTTTTTATAATATTTAGAATCAATGAAATACTGCTTATGTGATAATATCAAAAATTATTAATAAATTGGTATGCAACAAAAAAAAAGGAGGAGTGTAGAGCTTGGACTGGTCTGAAGATTCTGAAGTGGTAAGAGCTATAAGTAAATTTGGTCCCATAAAAAGGCCCCACATCCCGAGAAACAGCTTGAGATTAATGCTACTTGAACCATGGCAGTTTTCAATGTCAAGAGGATGTTAATGTTACAGAATACTAATAGATGAGCTATAAAAATAGCACATCTACAGTCATTAATGCAATAATAACTCTAAATTGGTAATTTGCAGGTGTCCTCATGGAGTTTGTATGGAAACAAATGTAAAGGGAAAAAACTCAAGCATACACAGCCAATAAAATTTTATAATCAAAGAAAAGGAATAAAACTTAATGATAAAAATGGGATGGAAAACTTTTATCTATAGTGCTTCATCATTATAACCCAGACAAGAGATAATATCCAGTGGATATCTTGTTGAAATCATGTCATCATATAAAGTCCAAAATTTAATATCCATTCAATATCAGAGAACATCCAAACATCGATATCTTTAGAAATGCAAAAAAAGTTGTACTGTGGATTTTACACTGCAAATTTATTTTGACCTGACTTGATCAAGTTTACAAAAACAAATTATCAAATAATTTGAGGAAAACATACAGCGATATTTTAAGACATGATTTAAACTATTGGGAAATTTTATATCACTTTATTTTTGTATCTTAAATTAAACATTTAGTAAAAATATTATATTTAACAAAGTGCTAAATTTTAAATTTTATAAACACATATTATATTGGATTTTAAAATTTTATATTTTATACTAACTTTTGAATATTGTATTAGACTTGATTTTTTTTTCTTCTGAAACTATTGGTTGTATTCATTTTATTTTTATATTTATATTCTGTCTGTTTGGATTTTAAAATATAGCGATTTAAGTGTAATTTGATTTTAAACCAAAATCTCACAAGCAAAACTGCTCATTCAACTTTGGTAGATTTTCTAAGTTTTGTAAATTATTTTTGTAAATATTTTTTGTAAAATAAAAATAAATAATCATTTATCCTTAGCTAGCACGTTCGATGCATAATCTATGCTGTGCATACATGCTGCCTAATTGTGTATGGTAACAACTTGCTGCGTTTTATGTAAAAATCAAGATAACATGACATTAAATCAATACAAGGGAAATAAAATTATTTGAGATATTTTTTCAATATATTTTGTTTTTCTAGAAAGCCTTCACTTACTCAATCAAGGGCTGACGCAGTGGAAGAAGTATTTTACTAGTTTTGTAACTGCTATTATTCGATGAAAACTAGGAAAGATTAACTGCTATTTTTCATCAATTATTTAAACATCTGAGGTTTGGCTGGAGAAAAATCATTCTTTACTTACTTTGCTATTATTCGGTAAATAAAGTATCGGGATGAGAATGTGTGTAAAATCTGGCTGTAATAAAAGTAAAATACTTATTCCAAATTCACTCTCATATGCGTTAACCAGAATAATTTATAATCTGCAAATATCTTGGTGGCTAACAGTACTAAGGTGTAGGTCTTGTTGCTTTTGAGGCCAATGAGTCACAGGTTCGAACCCACCTGAGATTATGGATGTTTGTGTCTGTTCTTTACTAACAATTCTTGTTGGGCTGCGAACTGTTGGGAGACAGTTCTGGATCTGCTTAGGTTGTTTTACATTTCTTATAAATATGAATAAAATATCTGTAGGATAATCTGAAAGGCAAATCACTAGATGTCTACTGGATATCATTATCATCCTTCCACAGCAGGATGAGATCACCTCCAAATATTTTCCATGCACAAAACATGGTTAATTGAAGGGATATTGGCTAATAAGTCTCCACACTGGCCAAATTCAGATTGGATGCTGTCAGTATGGTTAGAAAGAACCAAAAAAAAAAAAAAAAAAAAAAAAAAAAAGGGATTCTACAATCACCGGAAAAGAGCCAGAAGACCTGCCCCCCAGCACTCTTGAAAATTGAGGTCACCATTCCACTGGATATAAAGTGAAGGATATCCATTAGCTAAGGGAAATGTCCAGGAGAGTTCTAGTATACTCCAGCCATCCTAAGGTCAATTTAGTTACCATAGCAGCCAATTGCTTGCTTCAGCCAGGTATTTTATTTTCCATTTTGTTTTGCAGAATTTGTTTAGAGATATTTAAATAATTTATTTGCAATATTTTGGTAAAAATTTATTATAAATTATGATGCTGAGCTTTGTAAAATTTTGCATTTAGACATCGTGATAATAGGAATTGTTTGTGCAGCTAATCAGGGCTGAGAGGTGATGGCTAGCATTTTGTAAGATTGGTCTATTCCGGTCACGTGACACTTAATGTTACTGGAATTGATCTCAAGTATTCTTAGGATAGCTGGAGAATATGCATCTCTGAACATTTTTTAGATGATCTATTTCTCGGATGGTGGCTATCCATTGGATTGATTTTGTTGTGTCTATGAAAAGCAACTGTGTTAGATAGCAATGAACATGGTTAAACAAAATTCTTGTTACATCAAAACTGCTCTCTGAACTCGGCGAACTGCTTACTCTTAAGCATGGTTCCCATTTGTGTAAAAAAAAAAAAAAAAAAAAAAAAAAAAGAAATGGCAGAAACTACGAAGCAGAAAAAAATTTAGAATAACACTTCCTGGTTTCGTCTCATCTGCCCGACTGAAAGTTTCTGCTTTTTGCAGTTGGGTTGAGTTCAACTTTTGTGGCAGAAAGCAGGGCGGAACTGGTTGCACAGCCAATAGAAAAAAGATCTCTGCAGTGATGTCAGGATAACCTTCTCGTTCTCTCCCTCTCGCACAAAATAATGTTGTATGGTCAGCTCATGAAAGTGAAGAGGCCAAGAAAGAAAACTGATGTGGAAACGCTAATAGAAGAGGTATGAGATATATATTTTTTTAACGCAATTGAATTAATCAAATTCCATTGAATAAACAATAATTGAATACAAAAATTCGATATGATGATTGAGGAGGAATGAACGAACTTTGTATTGGTTCAGTTGAAGCTGACAGTTTGGATCGATCAATGGCTTTGGAGAGGTGCAAAATGTCAAATTACAAAAGATGGCACTTGGGTAGCAGACTTCTGCTGTCTCCTCCATTTGAGTTTCTGCCATGTGAGACACCTCCAGGAGCAGAAGAATGTAAATAGCAGCGAAACAATTGGCATTGGTTTCTGCTCTTATGTTTTCTGCTTGGGGGAAACACGCTTTAAGGCGTGGTTTCCTCATCACCAGAAAACAGAATCAGAAAATCAAAATCGGAATTTTCCCCCATAAGAATCTGGTGGGAGAGCTGCTCCATATTAACAGAAAAGTACGTTGGAAAATTAGAACCCAATCGCCATCTACCGTCAATTTACTGGCAGGCTCCTTAATAAAATATCATTTTGATAAAATATAATCCAGTGATAAATGAGCATTTAAAAACAGTTCATTTATCCACATTTAATTATTTTTATAAATTTTGTAAACTTTTTAGGGATTATATTTTTTTTTAATAATCAGACAAAACATAAATACTGCTTCCACTATGCACAAAGTTTGTTAGGAACAAAAATTAACTATTGCCTGTCTTTACCTGCATGCAGATTATAATAACTTATTTTTGCAGTCTTTAATATTATGAAGCAATAGCAAATGCAAATAGAAAAATTGAGACCCCTGCAATCTACTGCTGTACTACAACAATACTTTTAATTTTAATATCAGCATTTCAAAATTTATAAATACACATTGGTGATAAATTTTTGTGAAGTGTTTTTTTTTTCCTGGAAACTCATTCAGGTTAATGCGAAGCAGCTTGTTTTCAATATTCTTTTCATTTTTAGCCATTCTGATTTGGTTTTCTGTTCTGTAGCAGAACAGAATGAAAATTTTTCTTCTACACAGCTCAACAAGCTTTCTGTCGACTATTCTGATGACCAAAATGGCATGGAAAGGAAATGAGTCATAAAAAGTTTCCGTTGGGTTTCTGTTCTGGCGTGATTCTGGTGATGTGGAAACCACCCCCGAGACTGGTTCTGTCAGGCAGAAGGACGAAAGCAGGAAGTGAGGTCATAATATATATATGAAATATAGTTTCTGCTGTTGTTTTTACGCATGTGGGAACCAGGCTTTATAGAGCAGTTTTATTTCTGTCATGAAGAAAGCTTACAATGAAATTTTTGTTACAGCAAAGATTAGTCTTAAAAAATTATTTTTTACAACGTAAGTGAATGAAAGCCACAACAATAGGATACAAAGAAAATCAATTATCGGTATTAACTAAATATGAATAGCATGCATGCGGTATGAGACAGCCAAAATGTTTTATTTAGGGGAGGGGGGCGGGGCTAATATCCCCTGATACTAGTTTTACTTATCCAAAATTAAAGATAAGGAACAAGTGATCTACACCACCGTCTAAACTTCACATTTTAAGGAAGGAGAGGGCTAAAATAGGAGTTTTCATTTATTTACTTCAATAAGATCATGGATGAGGCAAATAAACACTAGGACTTTAATTAATACAAAAGAATAGGGACTTGAGAAGTAATTTATTACGTGATGCATTTTGAATAACCTTCATCAACAGAACCACATCATAAAAAAACAATTCGCAATACTAGACCATAATACAGATTTAGAACTTTAATCTTTTCTTAAAAAAAAAATTGGAATTAAATAAAGCATCATTCTCACCCCCTTTTTTTTTTGGCTTGTGGTACCCTTTAAAATGACCAAAATATTGACATCAGACCAGGAAATATTAATAAAAGAGGGGATCACAGATGGTAAAAATCCAGAGTGGTGCACATGGTGCCTTGAATTTCTGTATCATTTCTAATTATAGTCTACAGATCGGATTTTGAGCCCCGTTTCAGCGCATTTCTGTGCATGATGTCATGACTGATCATCGATTATGTCTTTCTGGTATGGCTATTATGGCAACCATGCTCTTTCCCACACTTGGCATTTGTCCGTTCAAGGTTGAGTTTGAATCGTGAGTGATAATCAACCATGGCAGACGTCGATGCAGAAGCTCCTCGAAAAGAATTATTATAAAAATTAATAAAATGAATAAACATACAGGTGGTAATAAATCAATACATGCCAAAATTAAATAATTAAATACAAAAACTATCAAAACGACAGCAAAACAAGAAAAACTACAACAAAGGAAAAAAACTCACAAAAAAATATGACCAACACTGACCACGACTAAGCGATCACTTAATTTCTGAAAATGCAGTGAAATACATCAAGGCTCAGAGATCCAATCTGCAGACTATAGTAATTATATAAATCATCTCATTTGTAAAATCCATTATTAAGAATTTAATGCAGAAAAACTTGTAATATAAGGGAAAGAAAGAAAATACCACAAAGATTTTCACCCATTTATCAGTATATGACTTTAAGAAGAGAGCACTAATGGGATTACTAGCTTTATTATTAGCTACAATTAATCACAATCTTAATTTAATTTTTAATTGTACTTAAAGTTTCCTTTGACTTGGGAACATTATCTTTCAATGAAAACGAGAGGTGATGAAGAAAAAAAAATAAGCCCCTACATGTATCCACATGAAAATTGGATGGCTGAAGATATAAATTCAAAATTAGATGGCCGTACAGGATAAATTCAAAGCAAGATCAATTTGCCGGAGAGAGAAATGTTCCTGTACTTTTACCAATATGGGCATTAAATGATTACAGGATACTTGATAACTGGTTAATGATTTGATTCTTTTGTTGACAAACTTAATTTGGTATACCTCTGACATGTATTAATACAGGGTGTCTGAGGGTGATATATCAATTTGTCCACCTTGTGTCAGTCCTTTAAGGTCAAAATTCTACAGATGGGTTGAAGACTGTACATTGAGTATTTTGAGATAAAAAAAAAATGGCAGGAAATGCATATTACAGGCATAGACCCTCCAAGTGTCACACGATTAGTGGGACAGACCCACATTTCTTACAACAATCCTGCCATCCTACAAACAATGCGTAAATGTCACGCTTTCAGGTCGTTATGTTAGTGTCGAGTGACAACACATTTATTGTACTTATATAAAATAAGAAAGGAGAAGACACAAAACCAAGAGAATGATTTTGTGTTGATATAGAATAAATATTAACATTTTCTAAAGAAACGTGTTTTAATGTACAGATTGCAAAATGCAAATCTATTTATGGATGTATAACAAAATGCATAAAAGTTCGAAAGATGAATACATGTAAATATA
This sequence comes from Rhysida immarginata, assembly GCA_023313115.1. Classification (NCBI taxonomy): domain Eukaryota; kingdom Metazoa; phylum Arthropoda; class Chilopoda; order Scolopendromorpha; family Scolopendridae; genus Rhysida; species Rhysida immarginata. The sequence continues at coordinate 899,434 of JAHWFO010101072.1, read as the reverse complement.
CAGGGCGATTCAGAAAAGTAGGTCAAGAATGAAATACCATGTACGGTTTGTAGCAGGAAACAAAATTTTTCCTATAAACATGGGTCCTGAAATGCATCCTACGAGGTAGGAATGACATTACAGTAGGTGTTCAAAATGCTGCCCCCGAACCTCGATGCAGGTGTTTGTAGTGTTTGAAACACCCGGCGATGTGGGTGATCACGATCTAGAAAACTCTGTCGGTAAATCCTTTCCGCTTCAGTAGCATTACCCTGTGCCTCGCCGTAGACAAGATGCATGTCCACCAGCTCCGCATTAGTCAAGCGATCCATTGTACAACAATGGAGTTACATGTTTCGTTTCCTCTCTTTTAAAGGAGAGAATACGAAGAATTTACATGTTTAGATCCTAATTTACATAAACCCTACCATTGCCGTCCGGATAACGCACATCCATTCCTACCTCGTACAAGTTGCATTATCTCTGCAAGGATGCATTTCTGGACCCATGTTTATAGGAAAAATATTGTTCCCCGCTACAAACTGTACATGGTATTTCATTCTTGACCTACCTTTCTGAATCACCCTGTATATGAAATGTATGAAGTCTGTTACGTGGATTATGAAATGTATTGCAAAGCCACATACATTTTATTGATGAAAAAATCCATCAACTGGTTTTGCCATCTTTTTTTGGTGATGGAATGAATAGATGCAAAATATATTTGAAATTGAATAACAAGGTATAATAAAATGATTATTTACAATGAGCAAACCTTTGCAGCTATTCATTCCATCACCTTGACAAAGACTATAAAAGATGGCGAAATCGGTTGGTGAAATTTTCATCAATAAAATGCAAAAATATATTGTAAAACCTCTATATTTCATATATATAATAGCGATACAAAAACCTTGAATTTATATAGATCATAACTTGTAAACATCAAAAAGGAAAAATAAACGATTTGTCCAGCAAATGACCCGTATGTCCAGAATTTTGACTTGTAGTACAGGGTTTTCTCCCCAGCCCCTTTTAAATGGGTGTGCCGCCTGGTAGATTTTGATGACTGCCTGGCTGAACACGCGAAAAACTGCACACCACTGCGTAATATTTTATTTGTTTTTAATTTTTGTCCGCCTGGCTATTTTATCTTTTTACCCAGCTGATAAAATTTTCTGGGGAAAACACTGTCATATCCTGCGAAATGTGAGCCCTTGGAGAATCTACAAGCACTACGAGAAATTTACGAACAATACATATGAACAGGGTCGTTCTTAAGCATCCTCGACATACACAATCGCCTCGGCCTGGCCCAGACTTAAAATTTTTTTCTCAGATTTTAACGAAATGCTACCATCTCCTCACAACGGCATCGCTTTCAAGGTATTCTTGCAAGCAAACCAAAAGTGTGGCCATAATGGCCATGTCTGCTGAGAATAGCTTTTCCAAGCTCAAGCTAATTAAGGATTATTTGAGGACCAGCATGACCCAAGAGCACCTGAATAGTTTGGCATTGATATCAATACAAACTAAACCCTTAATTATTTGGAACCGATAAAGGATTTTGCCAGGATAAAAGTGCGGAAAAAAGATTTCTTACGTTAATTAAAGTCTTCAGGAAATTCAGGTCAGTGCATCTCTTAGTCTTATTAACAATGGTAATTTTTTTATCCAAATTGCAATCTTCACCTAAATCTCTAATAATATTGTCATGCCCTCGTAACTTTGCCAACTGTGCTATAGCAAACGTTAATTTTAGAGATTCGTTTCGAATTCATTCAGAAATGAAATATCCCTATATAGGGTGAATTTTAAGTACACCAACAAACTGCAGGGAATGGTTCCTGACTGGAAATGGAGTAAAAAAGGTCATATCAACACGTGTCTAGAAATTCATTGTTGCCATGGTAGAAGTCACGATGGAGCACCGCCCCACTTCCGGATTATTGTTCGCCAACACCTCAACATCTTCCCCAGATGTTGGATAGAACACAGAGGCCCTGTTGAATGGCCTGCTCGATTATCAAACTTAAAGCCCCTGGATATTTTATTTCCGAAGGCAGCTGAAAAGCCACACACGCACCATCCATTTCTGGACATACGTTAATATGACCTTTTTTACTCCATTTCCAGTCAGGAACCACTCCCTCCAGTGTCGGTGTACTTAAAATTCACCTTTAAGTATATATATATATATATATATATACCTATCTATATCCAGAACAAAATCAACATTTACCACTCTGCATTCACACAAGTGTACACCAAATCTACTGGTCATCTAATGCTTTTTCCGGACGTTTTCCCGAGCTCTGGGAGCTGTACATTTCTGAACCCCGCAGGGCCTCCAAACTGCTAAGAACAAAGCTGGTGTGAGGAACGTTTTTGTAACAAACAAATTTGTTTATTCAGATCAAACAACATATTTTTTTATTCATAAACAACTTACACTCATAGCAACAAGACAAACCATTAACAGAACTGAACTCTTGGGTTCAAAATCATTTGGTCCCATTGCTTGCACTCGTTTTATATGCGGTTATAACTGCTGCTCCCTCAGTAATCTCCATACGCTCTAAGTATGGGTTAATTATATTATCTGCACAATTGCAAATCGCAAATCTTACATTTCATGGGTACGTTAACCGGAACTTATTGACGGTGCTTCTATAACACGATCCAACACCATCTCCTCGAAGCATAAGTGGGTATCTGTGATCTGGGCAGCATGCTCTTATTGCCAAGTAAGGTCCTGATGCGGTTCCATATGTCGCTGTATTTAACTCATAGGCTTGTATTGGAAATTTTGGATTCGCTCTCCAGAGAATACACTGAAAACGTTGGTCTTCTTCATGGACGTTCACCTGTCTGTACGTTTTTCAATGTCTGCCGAAACAGCATATCAATGTGAGCGAAATCGTAGTATGTCAAATATATCTGGCTGGAGCTTAGGTCCGACCATTAATATATCATTGAAAGACACACCAGAAGAAGTTTTGCATGATGCATCAAATACTACACGAAGCTTGGTTGTTGTGCTGTCATTCTTTATTACAAAGTGATGAGGCAAATAATTGTTATTCTTGTCATGCTTCACCTTTGACATATGATTTAGTTCTTCATATTCTTTCATGAAACTCCGATATTGATTCTGAATCTCTGTGCATGCCTGGAGTCTTCTTTCAACTGAAAGTAATCGTTTTGTAGCCACTTCACATGAGTCACCTAATTCTGTAACATTTTCTTTTAATGGTAGAGCAACCGCATATCTTCCTTCTGAATTACGTGTATGAGTTGTAGTGAAGTGTGTTTCACACTCTCTTCTTCTGTTAAAAACACGTGTGGTTTTACTTCAAGGTCTCAAAACCTTTGAATTTGCCTTGAAATATCAATGTTGCGCAAATGAGTATTGACTATAGTTTGAGTTGCTAGAGTTTGATTGTTTGAATTAGTCAACTGTTGTACTTGACCTCCTACTATCCAGCCAAAATGAGTATCTTGAACACATGAGAGCTTATTTGATAATACATGCAATTTGTCCTTGATGATATGATAGTAATAATCACTGCCTAATAAAAGATCCACTGTATTAGGTTTGTCAAAATATGGATCAGCTAATTTATAGTTTGCCAGTTCTCTTTGCTCAATAGTTATTACTGGTTGCTTTGGCAGTCCACTTATCCTAAGATAAGTCCACTTATCTTATTAATGACGAGGGCATTTACTTTACAGTAATGGAAAAATTCTCGACGCATGAATGCACAGTTATATTGACTGCACCTCGAGCTACACCACCTGAAGCACCTTTTGTGCCTTTAATTGATGTGCTAACATGAGCACGCTTTAGTCCAAGTCTTTGAACCACTGACACCGTCAACAATGACACCTCTGATGCACAATCAAGAAAACCTCAACAAATGTGCAACGCACCACTTGAATCTTGGATTTTTACTTGCATTGTTGGCAGTCATACATTTCTGTGATATTGTTGTCCTGCGAGATGAGTGGCAACATAAGTAGTACGCTCATCTTCTGAAGGATTCAGAGTCACTGAAGAGGCCATGCGAACATTCTCACTGGATTGTTCAAAATGAAGTAATGTGTTATGATGTTTTCCAGATTTACGACAAGTAGATTTCATGAGTGCCCTGATTTTAAGCAATTTTAACAAAGAGATTTGTCTTTCACAATTGACATACACTCATGGGTCTGTTTTCCCAAAAACACTTCGCACTGGTAAATGAAATGATCTTTATCACATAAAAGACAGGTGGCCTTTGAAGTGCTGTGCACCCATACACTTCGTGAATGAATTTTTTGTGTTATTGATTTAGTTGTATCTCTCGTTGCGACTGGTGCATTGTCAAGTATTTTACACTGATTTACTAGGAATTTCTGTACATCTTCAAAGCTTGGATCACCATTTATTGTTGCACGAGTGCGCTCCCACTCTCGATGGGTTGCTTTATCCATTTGGGAGGTTAAGAGATACACGAATATCAGATCCCAGTTTTCAACAGGAGTTCCCAAGACCTTTAATGCACGCACCTGCTGTGCTGTTGTATTCAGTAACTGTATGAGTTCTGAAGCAGTTTCTTGTTGTACAACTGTTGGGCTGCATAATTTTTGTACATGGCTCATCTTAATTTTGTATGTGTCCTGAAAATGCTCTTTTAATAAGTTCCATGCTTCTTAATAATTTGCATTTGTTGTTTTCACCGATTTAATCACTTCAGCTGCATCTCCTTTAAACACTCCCTTTAAATATTGTAATTTGTGGGTGTCACTGATTTGTGTATTTTCATGTACCATGGAATTAAACAGATCCTGAATTTCCGTCCATTCCAGGATAAAAAAATTACATTAAAATACATTAAAGTGAAAAATATATAAAAATGAGAAACTAAATATAAAAAACGGAATTTACAGTCCTGGAAATAATGATAGGAACTTTTGTGTTTTCAACATAACATTTTTAATAATGAATTTATTTCAACGAAACTTTACACACCTGTGCCCACACTGCATTGACACCACTGGTTTCAATTCAGTCAAAATATTTAAAAAATTATTTGAGCCACAAACAATTTTTGAAAAAAGGGTGGAAAAAAAGATAAGAACACCTTCAGTTATCATGAGATTGTTCGTATTTAATACTTTGTAAATCCACCATTTTTGTTGATCACATGAAACACACGGTCCTTCATAGATTCTATTAGTTTTCCAAGAGTTCTGCACGAAATTTCTTCCCAAGCCTCAAGAACAGCCTGTTTGAGACTCTGGATTCTCAAACTGCCGCCCGTTCTTATAAACGGCCCGAACCATGATTCCCCGAGATTTTCGATGGGGTTAAGGTCTGACTTCTCGCAGGCCATTTCATAACCCTGATGTTTTTGGTTTTGAACCACTCCATAGTCGATTTGGAAACGTGACATGGGGCGTTGTCCTGCTGAAATATCCAATCTTGACCTCCGATGATTGGTCCAAATGGGATAAGATGCTTCTGAAGCATTTCTTGATACTTGACGCTGTTCATGCGGCCATCTACAAACACTAATTCCACCTTTCCACTGGCACTGAATGCCCCCCAAACCATAACTGAACCGCCACCCTGGATGTACTTTGGTTCCTTTTGGAAATCGTGCCAATAGTAGTTCCAACCATCGGGGCCATCGAGGTTGAACTTTTTTTCATCACTAAAGATGACTGAGTTCCATTTGGAAGTCCAGGTTTGATGCTGATTGACTAGCTGAAGACGATCGACTTTGTGCTGGTTGGTAAGAGGTGGTTTCCGTTTCATTTTCTGGCGTTGGAGACGAGGACATTGGTTGAGATAGTTATTAATAGTTCTTCGATGAGCCTGTGTTCCAATCGCCTGCTTGATGGAGTTGGCAGAAATTTGCTTGTTGCTTGCCATGCGAAGAATTCGACGGTGGTCTCTATCACTAAGTGCTTTAGGCCTTCCTGTCGTTTTCTTTGTACCATATGATTCTGGATTTTTCAAGAAAGATAAAATTACTTGCTTGGACCTTCCAATCAAACGAGAAATTTCTGCTTTTGACATGCCTTGTTCTTTATATGCCATGATTTTTCCTCTCTCATAATGGGTAAGTTGTTTACCACGTCCCATTTTGAAGATACTTAGTGAACGAGTTTTATTTTATCAGCACCTTTGTTCAGAATTTCATTAATATACAATGGTGAGAAGGTCTCACATTCCCAGTTTGGGGGGGAAGGGGAACAGATTATTCATTTAGTTCCTATCATTTTTTCCACCCTTTTTTCAAAAATTGGATGCGGCTCAACTAATTTTTTAAATATTTTGACTGAATTGAAACCAGTGGTGTCAATGCAGTGTGGGCACAGGTGTGTAAAGTTTCGTTGAAATAAATTCATTATTAAAAATATTATGTTGAAAACACAAAAGTTCCTATCAAAACTAAGTGTGCTCCGAGGTGTATAAAATATTGAAATTATATTCCAGTTGCAACTCTTCCAAGTAACGTCCGTTTAAATTGTAGTTTAAACACCCCCAAGTCGGGCTTTTGGCATTTAAATCTCCAATGATAACGTAGGGCGAAGAAAAGGAGCTTACCATACCTCCCCACTTTTCTTTTGTTAGATAGCCCGGAATATAAATGCAATATATGTGAAGCCAAACTTCATGAAAGAATGTAATTTAGTTCAATAATTGCTACACCTTCAGTATGGCCGAAGTGGTTTATGAAGTGGGGTATACCGGATTTAATTGCATTTATCAGATTCCCACCACCGTGTCAGTTTCTATTATTTAAATATACTCTAGATTTCGGGAAGTTAACCTCGGATTTCTCATTTAGGAAAGTTTCGCATAACGTTGTAATGTGAGGTTTCCTTTGTAGGAAGTGGGTATCTGTGATCTGGGCAGCATTGTGTGACTTGCTTGAACAACCCATTCTCTCGTAAGTCCTATCAACGGCGATGATATCTGTACATCCATGTATCCTGCTGCCCCAAACATTATATGTCTGCAAGTTCTTGTAACAAGAACGTTCCATCTTCCTTCCTTCCTTCACAGCTCTCGTCTCCCAGGGAAGGAGACTAGCTGATTATGCGCTAGAAAAGGGGGTCTCTCAGATTTGGACTGCAAGGTTAAGTTAATCACTGACAAGAGGTTTTTGTAATACTTCTAGCAAATTGGTTTCAATTAAGTATTTAAAAAGAACTTTCACTATTATTTTCTTAGTTTTCCGGTTCATCGGGGAAGCAAGGAGGATATTTTGTAAAGAAATTTTAATTCCTCTGCATTGGAGTTCCTGCAGAAGGGGCTCCCTCTGATGGTAAATATTGGGACAATGGAGCAGCACGTGTTCCACCGATTCTATTGCTCCGCACTTGCAGCGGTCCGTAGGCACTATTTTTAATTTGTACAAGAAGCTATTTACCCGCACACGACCAGTTCTTAACCTGAAGAGGAGACTTTTGCTAATAAGAGAGCCATTTTGGTGAGGAATGATTAAAGTTTCCTATTCTTGGGAAGAGGTTTTTGTAGCAGGCTCCCTTGGATTCCGTAAGCCAAAGGTTATTCCAATTCACTATAACGCTTCGCCGTATACAGTCTCGAAAGGATGAAGTGTCTACACGAGATATTGAAATAGGCTTATTCCCAACTCTTGCCCAATGGGCTAGATTATCTGCTAATTCATTTCCACTTATTCCGTGATGACCAGGTACCCAGAGGAATCTAATATAATAATTATTCTCCTCGAGTAAATGTAGAAGGCTTATCACTCGGCCGATAAGGTTGTTATAAAACCAGCGGAATTTGTGGAAACTTGATTGAATAGATAAAAGCGCACTTTTCGAGTCCGTAAGTATCAGATAATGGTCTGGGGGTAGAGTTGCAATGGTAGCTAACGAGCAATGAATTGATATTAATTCAAGCTGATAAGAACTAGTTGCAGGTTCAATTTTTTGGGAGATTATGTGGTTTCCTTTTATGTACACACCGATCTCCCCAATAAGGCTTGAGGGAGACAGGGAAGCGTCTGAATATACTTTGATAAAACCAGTATATTTATCTCTCAGGAAATCATTGAAAAGTTTATCCCTTAGAGGTCGCATGGGAGATTCGATTACCCACCTTGGAGTTTCCGAGATGAGATCAGGTGGAGGGTGCTTCCAGATATTTTTTAATATTGTAATTCCGCAAGTTTTGAAACGTCCACAATTAAATTTTGTTAAGATTTGGGATATGAGAGACCTGAGTTTATTTGACGTCATAACGATATGAGATTTTTCAGCCAGCGAAGTGCTCTCAATAAGATTAGACTTGACGTGGCAGATTGAGAAGAATTGTGCAGCTGCCTTCGCTTCCCACCTTAGATATGGGGGAGGTAAGTTCACTTCTACATAAAGCGTCGAACAAGGCGAGGATTGGAGAGCATGAAGACAGCTTCGGATAATCTTCCTTTCTTCTTTGACTAGAGACTCAATTGCACTCTTGGAGGCAAGGAGAAAGATGATAGCTGAGATATCAGTTGATTTTATAAGCGTGTTGATGAGTTTGGAAGATTCACTCCATGCTGGTCCCCATTTTGCCCTAGTGATAAGCTTCAGCTGAGCCAGGTTTCTTTGAAAACGTCTTTTTGTTTCTGCTATATGACACTTCCAGGATAGTTTATCATCGATAAGGAAACCTAAGAATTTGTGGGTGCGTCTGCAAGGGAGTTTTTCTCCTTGCATAACTATTGTGAGAAGCGGAGAAGGCCTTGTTTTGGCAATACACATAACTACCGATTTATCGGGAGAGAAGTTGAGGTGATTTTCAGCTCCCCAACTATCAAGCGCATCGCAGGCGTCTTGCAAAGCTGCACGGATGTTTGGGATGGAACTACTCGCAAACCAAATAGCCATGTCATCTGCAAAAACATTTTTACTAATCTCCATGGGAGCGTTACTGAAAGCATCTCTTGTGTATATATTAAAAAGCGTGGGGCTTAGAATGGAGCCCTGTGGGACACCTCGGTGGCTGTTTGTCCAGACTTCCCCTCCGGGAAACTTAACACCAATTTTCCTCATTCTGAGAAAGGAAGAAATCCATAACACTAGTCTGCTGGGAACTTGGATACTTATTAGCTTATTAACCAGTAGGTCATGAGGCACAGAGTCGAAAGCTTTTTTTATGTCAAGAAAGATGATGCCAATACTCTCATTTTACTCTTTTGCTGCATAAATGCCATCTACAAGGTTGATAACAGAGTGAATGTGATCACGTCCTTTCCTGAATCCTGATGAATAATTAGGCAAAAGTTCTTGAGACTCTAAGAAATGCTGCAACCTGTTATTTACCATCCTCTCAACTATTTTTTATCAGGCATGATGTAAGAGCAATTGGCCTATAATTTAATGGATTGTCAGAGGTCTTGTTGGGTTTGAGGATGGGAAAGATAGTAGCATCTTTCCATCTAGGCGGAATAATGCCTGATAACCAAGATTTGTTGATGGCCTCAAGTAGGAGTCCCAGCTGACTGTCGCTTAATTTCAGGAAGGTAGAATTTTGTAAACGATCGGAACCATGTTCCATCTTCTTCTTCTTCTACTCAGCCCGCATCTCCGTAGAAAAGGGAGACTAGCTGATGCAGCCACTAGGAGACCTTACTTATTTTTGGGCTCTAGCACAATGATTCGCGGTCCGTTAGAGGTCCCTGTATCCTGTAGTATAACCCAGTGCTTTTCAAATAGCTACTAAGTAACCTTACCAGGGAAGAGGAAGAACGGGAAGCGCAGGTCGTAACAGTTCCAATGCTATTCAAGTGAAATCGAAACAGCGCCACTGGTCTCCAACGGCCAGGCCGCTAAGGAAGGAAACTTCCGCTGTTGATAAACCCTCCCTCCGGCCTTCATGGTGCTGCTCCACAGGTTTCTATCCACCTATCCCCCTCCCACCCGTGCTGTTCTTTTGACCACCCTCTCGTAAATACTATTTTATTCCGTTCATTTAACGTTGGGCGTACGTATCTCTTCATGTTACTAATGTGTTCTTGTTCTGAGTTGTAACGTGTCAATACAGCACAATCTGGCACCGCCTGTCTTGACTTGTCGGAGAAAAAAATAAAATCGGGCACTTAGTTGCTGGATTCGCTGATGGAATTCGTTGAATAGAAGAACAACTGCCATGAATGCGCCGCGCAGAAACGGCTCTTTGAAGAAAACCAATCACCTTGTAGGAAATTAGATACAAATACAATTTTATCTAAAGAAGGCTAGATTAGAGAGAGTAGAAAATAACTGCTCCAATCTTGGAATTTTATGTTCACCTAATAATTTGTTTAGTATGCAGTCACTTATTTAAAACTGTATTTTTCATCTAAGGCTCAGTTTCGATTAAAGTCGAAGCGGCCTGGCCGCTTGGATCGCTAATTACATCCGATTTCACTAAATCCCCCGAGCTTCGCTTCCCATTGTAATTCTTCCCTGACCTTACTATAAGATGTCTATAGCGAGAAGGGAGCGAGGAAACTATAAGTACGTTCCCCAAAGTGATTTCTAAGTTGTTTTTCAGTAAGCCCCGGATCAGTGGCTCCCTCTGACGCTGGAAAAGGGGACAATGCAAAAGAACGTGTTCAACTGACTCAGTAACTCCACAATCACACAGGTCCGAAGCAGAGAGCTTTAATTTGTAAAGAAAGCTTTTCAGAGGGGCAACCATGTTCCATCTTCAACAACAAGGCGTAAACTGTAAACAAACGCCGAATCAATCACCGTGGTAACTTAACATGCGATTGCGCCACCAACCGTCGAATGCAGCAGGGAGATGTTTGTACTTTGTCATGAAAACGAAAGCAGCTTGCAAAAACGTTCCTCACACATTTTACGCTTTCATATCTCCAAAATATGCATTTCCGACCATTGATTCCTCAGTTTATAGATTTTTGACCCTAAAGATTCAAACGAAAGCGAAACTTCAAACTCCCGTGAGTCTGAAGTACTTCCTTTCCGCAGATCAACCATTTCCGGGTTAGAGTACGTTTCCTGTTCTCTTGAGGCTTATAAACGTGTGCTCGCCGCTGCCTATTTTCTAACTAGTTTTTGTGGACTGTTTTTCATTTAACTTAAATAGGTACTAGGGCAAAGCAGCTGAGTCGAGTGATATCAGCAGCAATATGAGCGCTTTTGAAGGTAATTGTTAATGTTAACTTTGAAGTAATTATTTACACTGTGACAGGCAATTTTTCAGGCACACTTCATCATTACACCGTAGTCCGTATTAGATAGAGCATCGACCGTGATGGAGCTGACGAATTTTGTTTTACGAATTTAATATGGGGGCAGAGGAAATGGAAATTTTCTACAATTGGCTAATGTGTTTGTTGATCCATGGATATTTTGTGATAATCATGCGAATAATAATAAAAAAAAATAGGTGTTCATGTATTAAAGAAAATCGGCATTGCCAGATGAGATGTCGGGGGAGAATAAGATTACGCATCCTTCCAGGCAAAATTTAGAATTAGCAAAGAACCAGAAAAATTTTGGATAGGACATGGTCCATCGGAAGCGATCATTGATATTTTTTATTGTGAGGAAGACTGGTGATAGTATTTCCGTTGGAAAAAAATTCCCCCCGAAAAAAAGAAAAAACAAAGAAAGATGATGCTTTGCAATTGAGCGAGACGTGGAATTGCGTCGGCTTATTTGCACATTTTAGTAATCTGAATGTCAGAATTAGCTCTGAAGAATTAAGCATTTCATTTGTGGTCTGATGGTACTTTCTACCAAAGTACAATGCAGTTGGCTGTAATCTAGATGCCATAGGGGGTCCCAATCGAAACATCATTAAATGATAGTCTTCAACTTTTGTTGATTGTTATTGCATATGCTACCTTTATGGAAAATTCAGCATTCAGAATTTGAATTCACAATAAAGATTGGTTAAAATCACTTTAAAAGCAAAGCCAATGAAAAATTGGCAGAAATAAAAATAATATAAAGGAGACGTTCAAATCTGCTGTTTAAGCAATATTAATAATATCCTGATAACAATAACAATATCTTGCCAACATTTTTGTTACTTTTCAATAACAATGATAACCCACAATTTAAAGGCAAATTGTAGGTTAAAAGCAGACAGAATGACACACAACAACTGTGTATATTGTATATAAGGGCTGTACAAATGAAAAGGGGGGGGGGTGATTTGTAGGATCGTAAGTTTTTGTTTTCAATAATTGCGAAACCCCACGTGCAAATTGAACAATAGTTTGCAAGTGTTGCATCATGCTAGAAAGAACGATAGCTCGCACTTCGAAGCTCTGCGAGTGATCGCTTCGTCCAAACAACAAAATGGAGTCGACGAAACAGGAACAGAGAGCAGTAATTCGTTTTTTTAACATGTGAAGGAGTTTCAGTTTCTGAAATTCATCATCTTATGCAGAACGTCTATGGAAATGACTCCTCACTTTCCCTCGTGTTGGGGCATGGAGCAAGAGGTTTTCGGAGGGATGGTCATCATTGCAAGATGATCAACAACCTGGACAAGCAAACTGTGCCATCACGGATGATTCCAAAGCCAAAATTGACGCTGTCTTAAAGGAAAACAGAAGAGTGACAATCGATGTCGTGGTTGCTAAAACTGGCCTTAGTCGTGGAACTGTTCACTCGATTTTCGGGAACCATCTGCACTACACAAAAATCTGTGCACAAAGGTTCCCGGATCTCAAACATCTGAAAGGCCGCAGGTTTCAGTCGGACGATGAAATGAAGGAAGAGGTTTTGGAATGGTTCCACACGCTACCGAAAGACTTCTTCCATAAAGGAATTCCACGCCTTGTTATACAGTGGGAGAAATGCCTTAACACATTTGGAGAGTATTTTTAAATTCCTTGTATACACTTTGGATAAAATAAATAATTTTCGTTTTCATTTGTACGACCCTTATATTTACATTTAAGTATAGTATTGTTTAAGATGGGAGGGTCAAGTCTGCATTTCTAACCCCTGCATAATTGGAGATTCGACAGTAATTCTGTTGAAAGCTTTTAACAATATACAATACTAAAAATGCCTGTTAACTTCAGACAGAAGAACTACTGGTAATTTTATACCAAACATGCACACTGATCAGTAAATGTTTTATCCAATAATTATTTATCCAAGAATATTTATTATTTCGTCAGCATTCAGAAAACGAAAATTATTTATTTTATCCAAAGTGTATACAAAGAATTTAGAAATACTCTCCAAATGCGTTAAGGCATTTATCCCACTGTGTAACAAGGCGTATAATTCCTTTATGGAAGAAGTCTTTCGGTTGCGTGTGGAACCATTCCAAAACCTCTTCACTTCATCGTCCGACTGAAACCTGCGGCCTTTCAGATGTTTCTTGAGATCCCCAAGCATGTGAAAGTCACATGGGGATAAATCGGGGCCGTAAGGTGGATGCTGCATTGCTTCCCAGTTGAACTTTTTGATGAGGTCTGCCGTTGCTTTCGAGGTGTGAGGACGCGCGTTGTCATGGAGAAAAAGCACTCCTTCTGTAAGAAGTCCAGGACGCTTGCATTTGATGGCCGCGTGCAGTGCCTTCAGTGTTTCCCCATATTGTGCTGCGATAACTGTGGTGCCGTTTTGAAGAAAGTCCAGTAAAATCGGGCCTTTGTGATCAAAAAACGCTGTCAACATCACCTTCCCCGTGCTGTTTGCGATTGCTTTTGATTTTTTCGGGGGTGGTGACCCATAAAGCTTCCATTGACGACTTTGACGTTTGCTTTCGGGCTGGACGAAGCGATCATTCTTTCTCACATGATGCAACACTTGCAACCTATTGTTCAATTTGCACATGGGATTTCGCAATTGCTGAAAACAATACGATCTTATACGTCGTCTTTTTTTCCCCACACAAGTTTTCGTTTTCATTTGTACGACCCTTATAGAATAGTTATCGTTTATGCACGTGGTTTAGGCAGCTCATCAGTTGCCAGGCCCAGAAAATCAAGAGCAATGCATTCAGAAACTGGGGGTGGCTTGTTTCTATTGACGTCTATGCCCTGTGCATGCAACCACCCCTTCCCAAATGTGTTTTTTGTTTATATCTGTGAAATCTGAGGACAATACAAATGGTGTGGCTTCACAAGGCACTGCATTTCTGAAGTCCTGTGTCTTGATCTATCACGATTTATGAAAATACGCCCTGCAAATAGCATTTTGAATGAGGCCTCGCTTTTTCTTGGATCTTGTCATTATCCACCTTGTCTCATTTCATTTTAATTTATTGTCATGGTTTTGCAAGTCCTCAAAAAATATTTGAAACATCGAAGGCGAGAATGAAAGAGAGGGATACGAATGATGGCAGCTGTTTACTTACCAATTCCTTCTCCCATCTTGGTTTCCTATTGTTTCTATTTTTCGCAACAACAGTTGCTGGCAACCTCCAGACATAAATAGAATAGTTGTCGTTCACGCACTTAGTTGCCCAACTGTTGCCGCAACCAAGTGCATAACTATAACCTTCACATGCTAATGTTGAAACCTGATGCAATTTGGCTAATCATGAATTGCAAGCTCATATCCATTGTCTTTCAATTCTCATTGAGTGTCTCTCCACAGGATCATTGCTGAGCGAACAGCTTTTTTTCTGATGTGCTACTTCCAGCTTGTCTTCAAAGTCCTTTAGATCACTTCTTTTCCCCGATTCTCACTGAAATTTGTAAGCATAACTAATAATGGCAAGGCTGCTCTGTTGTATTTATCCTCACAGGTGGCATATTACACCATATTGCCATTAATGACCGGACACTTTCGATTTTAGAAGTTTTGTCGAATATCTAGAAAAATACTTGACGAATTAGCCTGAAATTTCAGGGGTGTAAAAACGACGTTACACCTCATATATTTCAGCGAAGGTTTTCTCCTGAAGGTAAATAGGGGGCCAGCAAAGAAGTGAACCAAAAAAATAATGTTTGGAATCACCCTGTAAAAAATAATACTTGAAATGCATTGTAGCTGTAGCATATGCTTAAGAGGCTTGTTTTACTTTTCTGTGTTCATTTGTATGAGAATAGCACGTATATTCATGGAGATATAAAGGTTTCTTTAAAAGGTCGAAATGTTTTCGTAAGTTTTTTGTTTATAACACGCAGGATTTTCAACCCAATGCAAAGCCATTTACAGGAAACTTGACAAACTTACAGTGCCGACAACACCCTGCAACCAGAATAGAAACATATAAAATATTTGATGAAATATGAGCATTTTTACTAAATAATGTTTAACTGCGCATGCATTACCGAATTGTCTTTTGCATAATTTATTAGCCAAATGTATAGAGCTACTCTTATATAAAGCCCAAGCAAATATCTTGAAAATTCAGAAAGATATCGTCGATAGAATGAGTTGAATTTCAGTTGCTCTCAAAAATAAACAAAACGATAAGGGGTTTTCTCCAAATTTTTATTTTTGGATCGGACACCAGTATCAACTTCTCCTTACGCTGACGGGAAAAAATATTGACTTCATATAGATTTCATATCAGCGTAAGAAGAAGAAATTGATACTGGTGTCCAATCCAAAAATAAAAGTTTGGAGAAAGCCCCTTATCGTTTTATTTTTGAGAGCAACTGAAATTCAACTCATTCTATCAGCGATATCTTTCTCAATTTTCACGATATTTGCTTGGGCTTTTTATCAGAGTAGCGCTATACATTTGGCTAATAAATTATGCAAAAGACAATTTGGTAACGTTTGCGCATGCACAGTTAAACATTATTTAGTAAAAATGCTCTTATTTCATCAAATATTTAATATTTTTCTATTCTGATTGCAGGGTGTTGTCTGTACTGTAGTTTGTCAAGTTTTCTGTAAATGGCATTGTATTGGGTTGAAAATCTTGCGTGTTATAAACAAAAAACTTAAGAAAACATTTCGACCTTTTTAAAGAAACCTTTATATCTCCATGAATAGAAGAGCTATTCTCATACAAATGAACACAGAAAAGTAAAACAAGCCTCTTAAGCATATGCTACAGCTACAATGCATTTCAAGCATTATTTTTTACAGGGTGATTCCAAACATTATTTTTTTGGTTCACTTCTTTGCTGGTTCCCTATTTGCCTTCGGGAGAAAACCTTCGCTGAAATATATGAGGTGTAAACATCCTTTTTACACCCCTGAAATTTCAGGATAATTCGTCAAGTATTTTTCTAGATATTAAACAAAACGTCTAAAATCGAAAGTGTCCGGTCATTAATGGCGATATGGTGTATATATTTTACTGGTTAGATAAACCATTCTCTAGGATGCAGGATTGTATCTAATGAAGTGGCCACTGTATACACTTAACAACTTAAAAGGAAAAATCCATCTTGAAGCGGTTGTCTGTTCTATGTAAATATAAGGAATATATGGGTAGAAAATGAAGTATACCGTATATACTCATGTATAAGTCGAGGTCTTTTTCTTCCCAAAAAATGACCCCCTAAAAACCATATTCGACTTATGCATGAGTCAGAGTTGATTGAAATTCTTAAAAGCTGAGGGCTCTTATTAGTGGAATTCTTTTTATAAGCAGAGTTTTAAAAAACTAAATAATAATCCGTTTGTTAATCCTTTCACTACGTAAATAATTTCCGGATAAAATAAAATTATTCACTCTTCGCAGCACAGTGAGAAGGCCTTCGAAAGGGTGAGAGTTGAATCTGATTCCCGCACCACATCTGTGGTGGCCATATTGTTGATATTGCTGCCGACACTTGCGAGGAAAGTTTAGCAATCTGTTCTTTAACCCAAAATAAATCTTAAAAAAAAATCATTATGCAATTTTTCATAATACACAATTTTATGTTCAAAATTAAATCTTTTGTTTAATCTGTACTGTATTAAGGAATTTTACCATGGGGTGGGGGTATAATCCAGGGATGGATGAAAAGGGGGTATAATATTTAATATTATGTATACAATAATGTACAGTACATTAATACAGGCGAAGAAGCTCCATTTGATGGTTTTTCCACAGCATAAATTTGTTATCATAAGTTTAGTCTTGTGTGAAACTACAAAAACTGCTTGTAATAATTGTGTTGTATAATAAATTTTTTTCCTCTTAAGTGTTTTTTAATAAAAAAAATTTTTTTGCCTCAATTTATGCTAGAGTCATGCAGTTTTTCCACTTTTGCAGTCAAAAATTAGGGGGTCGATGTAGACACAAATTTATATGGTATATGTACAGGAATGATGGCCCGAATTTGCTTGTTCAGTGATAATATAGCTGAAAGGTCATCTGGGATGATATCAAACAAGAATTGGATTAACTATTTCTTAAATGCCCATTCTTAAGGCCTCTTATGCACTGTCGACTAGTTGCCAGCAACTGCAGTTGCGAATAACCAGAAACAATAGGAAACCGAAGACGGGAAACCAAATAGCTGAACAAATAGTCGCCACCGTTAGTATTGCTTTTGTTTGTTCTCGCCTTCCTATTGATTTTCAGCATCATGCCGGCTACCTTTCAAGACGTGGACATGGAGGATGTAGTTGTAATAGCTATATTATTAAAAAAAAAAAGAAAAAAAAAGGGGGGGGGGGAATATAAGATGATCCCCTATTACAAGAAGGTGGGAATAAAGGCATGTTCTAAAATTTTTCTGAGATCTTGCAAAAAAACATGACAATAAATTAAAAGTAACTGAGACAAGGGGAGTAATGACAGGATCCAAGAAAAAGCGAGGCAAAATCCTATTTTAAGGCCTGGTACATAATGCTAAATATTCTTGTGGACCTATTTTCATAAATATTTGTAACGTGAAAATCAAGGTCTGGACTTCAGAAGCGCAGGATCTTGTGAAGCCAAACTGTTATCATCCTCGTGCTGGCCTTGATTGCTTATTTCTTTGAAATAAACAAAAATGTGATCGAAAAGGGGTGATTGCTCACACAGTTTATAGACGTCAATAGAAACAGACCACCCCAGCGGTTGCGTAACTTCTCAGTCGCCAAATGTATTGCTCTTTATTTTGTGGCCTCCGGGAACTGGTGGGTTGCCAAAATCAGGTACGTAAACGATAACTATTCTAGTTACGTTTTGAGGTTTGCTGGCGACCAGTTGACAGTGTGTAAGAAGCCTCAAAGTATTTCTATAATGTAATAATGTCTAGAGTGTACAGTAACTGGTTTAAATTAGGAAAAAAGTGCAGCTTGAAAATACACACACAATGGATGAAAAAGATTGATAGAAGTGTTACAGTGAAACAAAAACACAAAATGTAGCAGGAAAAGAGATGAACACATCAGAACAAAAGGCATGGCATTGCCTCATTTAATTTGGTAGCAGGCAGCCATCTCTAGGATATCTATCGAGAGGACAATGCACTATGCTACAAGTATATGCATGCAAAGTTACATAGTTGCTGTAACCCTTCAGATCTGAATCCCGCAGAAGATATATAGGATGAACAGTGCAGCTTAACTTCATCATTGTCAAATCAGTGGTAATTAAATGATGAACTTGCTTCACGCTGGTAAGATATTTCAGATACCTAGCGGAACCAATGTCATTCAGTCATATTTAGTCAAATTGGATGTAAAATTAAGGATTTAACAGCTTAATAGTAAGAGTGTTCCTAATAAAAATTTTTTTTTCATCTTTATAAGTTAATAAAATGGCTTAATTAATGATAAGAAAAAATGATTGTTGTAATCCTGTATTCACAAAGATGAGCGTGGATTCACTTCATTAAAAATAGACATAGTTACTTGACTTTTACTATGATAAGGTAGCCAAATTATTAATCGTTCATTTTGATTAACATAATGGAGTAAGCTAGAGAGTATCGTCAATTGGTAAGGAGGGGGGTGCAGATGGGGAAGAAAAAATATTCACTGCTCTATACCTTTTGTTACATAAAATGATCGCTGATACTTTCCTGCAAGTCAGGTGAAGGAGTAGTGCTGTAATTTTTTTGAATAGAGAATAGAAATGCAAACATTGAAAGACAAGATACTTTAGAATAGTATTCTCTTTCGTACATGCAGTCATTTCAACCCATAATATTATACATTGAACAAAATTAAAGAAAATGAAAATATTCATAACAAATTTCCAGTGATTTGGCAGTGTTATACAAATCCATTATGCAGTTCTTTATAGTGATGGTCTCCCTGTAGTCTTCTTTTACTGGTATCTAAATCTCATTTCAGGTGAGGATATGGTGTTCATACGATGATGAAATGCCAGAAGAAATTTTTAAAACCTCCCCCAATGCTCTTTATTGCTTATTTACTGGATTGTAAGGCATTTCAACTATATAATTAGTAAAGATCAAAATGTTGACTAAGAAAGGATTTAATGATCAAAATTTTTAACTTTTTTTATATTTAAAATTTTGATAAATTTTTCTTCTTTGTGTATGAATTTTTTAACCGATGTTCATTTACAGAAATGGGCGCCTTGCCCGAAATTGGGAAGGCTGTGGAAGAAATGGATTGGATGTAAGTTTTTGGTTCCTTTTTTTTTATAAACTTCAAAGTTATTAAGTGTGTGTAACTTCATTATGTCAGTTTTCTTAAATCAGCTATTGGACCATGGGGAAAGAAGATCATGGTTTTTTTATTCATGCATAATTTCAAAAATGTCTGTTCATTACTTCACGAGTTCTGTTGCTCAGAAATGGAGCCTGACAAGGTATACATTTGACACTTCATATTCCATTACTTTTATCAAAAGATTTTTGTTTCTGAACATTCAGAGAGACAACTGAAACGACCTATCAGCATTGGTTCAAACAGTTTGGGAATTTCAACTTGAATGGTAAAGAGCACCTGGGCCAGCCAAAGAAGTTTTCAGATGCAGATCTTGAAGCAGTCCTCTCTGAAGACACAACATACTCAAATTAGAATTGCAGAGAGGTTCAGGTAACTTGCCAAGCCATTGGACATTGATTGCATATGCTTGGAAAATTGCAGAAAGAAGAAAATTGGTGCCTCATGAGCTGACAAAAACAATTTGATGCAGTGGTGCAAAAAGGGTCTTCAAAATATAGTCGGCTCTCATTATAACGAACGCCAAGGGACTTGGGTCTTAATTTGTTATATTGAGAGTTCGTTATATTGAGAGGGCATTTTTATCACAAGCAGTCTACTGTACTGTATACTCGGTGTACATTTACAAAGAACAAGCAGTCTTACAGCACTCGTTAATCCAGGTCCATCCAGGGACCCAACTCGTCGGCCTCTGGCCATACAGGCCCTGGATGGACGTATTGGATTACAATCAATAAATTAAAAAAAAAGAAAAATGGAAATGATACAAAAAAGATTGACTGTAGTACAGTATATACCATATAAATGTTGAGCTGTTTCTGAATCTTTTTTTTAACTAATCTCTTTTTTCACATTCACAATGATTTTGAGTTTTGTTTTCAAATCCGTGAAAATGTCTAGGATTAGTACTACAATTAAAATAATGTGCAGGTACAACATTTACCCGTTGTTGGCAACCTACCTTCAAACCAACGGATTTGCATTTTGCAGGTATTTTTATCCAGCTTGATGGGTAGTTAAAGTTATGCAAACCAAAAGTAAAAGATAAGTATGAAATACCGCAATAGTATTGACACGTTTTTTTAGTTTAAATTCCACATTGTATCTTCGCGTTGTGTGCTCAGTTACCTATCAGATTGCCATTCGTTATTAAAAGAGCTAATTAGTATTAAATACTAAAGGGGCCATCAAAATAATCCGTTAAAGCAAACAGTTCATTATGCAGAGCGTTTGTTTTATTGAGAGGCTAAATAACATGGGACAAATGGGCATTCCGCTAGGAAATATTTACTTTGTTCGTTATATCAAGATTCGTTATAGTGAGAGCCGACTGTAAAAAAATCATAACTGGTGACGCAAATTAAGTCTGGTACAACTAACTCTCTGATACGTGCAAAATTCTGCTGAAGTACCCTTCTTGCAGCCCAAATGCAACATTTCACAGCAAGAAGGCTCTGCTGTGCATCTGGTCGAATGAGTAGAAGATGCTGTACCATGAGCTTCTCTCATCAGGGCAGACAATGTCTGCAATATTTTATTGAGGAGAAATGGTCACAGTTGCCATCGGAGACCTACCAAGTGGTTTGCTGGCCACAACGCTCATCCTCACATGGCGAAAGACATCCTTTTAAAACAAACATAGGTAGGAAGTCTACTTCACCTGGTGTACTCTCTGGACGTGCTCCTTTAGACTACCACTTGTTCTAGTCGATGCAGAATCATCCGGCTGGTACCAGAAATGAAGTGTGGAAATTAGATCATAGATTTCAAATCGAAGACCGAATCCAAATATTTCTTGAAGGAAAAGGTGGTGCAGCTGACTGAAATTATTTTGTATAGATATGGAGCACATTTTCTGGGAAACAAAATTAAATTTGAAAAACAATCTGACAGAATTAAGTTGCACACTCAGTATTTTATTATAAAGAAAAAATTAAAAGCCATGCAATATTTATAGTTTTCATCGTTAGTAAGTCTGTGTTTCCACATTAAATGAAATGTTTTTTCCACAATATTTTAAAGTTTTTTCATTTCTATTTCAAACATTTTTTATCTGTATATTGATAGTTAAAACTTCTTTCTGCCCCACTTGACATAATACAGTCAATTATGTATAAAACTAAAAGTATAATTTTTTATGATATTTTTTTTTCTTAAAATCTGCTTCAGGCTACCAACAGATGTTCAAGCTGAAGCCATTCCACTTATTTTAGGAGGTGGTGATGTATTGATGGTGAGATGAACTTTTTCGTCAATAAATTATTATATTAGATGGTTATGTAGGGTGTCTCAGAATTCATTGTACAAACTTCTAGGGGAGTTAGTATGGGTGATTCTAAGCAAAAAAGTTCATATGAACATGGGTCCAAATTTGAACGATAACTGAGATATGAACAGAAATAAAAATGCCGCCACCAAGATTAACAAGTTAATAACTCAGGTTCTGTAAAGTTAGATTAATGAAATTTGGGGGAATAACAGGGTACATGAGACTGTGTATACCGTTTAAATTTGATCGAATTCCAACAAGAATTCTTACGAGTTACTCATTCAACATCGTAATACGTGCTCACTTGTGAATACTAACTAGCACTTGTTACAATTTTGACTGTAACTCGGAAACTTCTCGTTGGAATTCAATCAAGTTTTAACGATATACACAGACTTAAGTACCCTGTTATTCCCCCAAATTTCATTAATCTAGGCTTTACATAACCTGAGTTATTAATTTGTTGATCTTAGTGGCGCCATTTTTATTTCTGTTCATATCCCTGTTATCGTTCAAATTCGGACCCATGTTCATATGAACTTTTTTGCTTAGAATCACCCATACTAACTCCCCCAGAAGTTTGTACAATGAATTTTGAGACGCCCTGTATAAGGTTGATTTGGAAATTTGGAAATTCAAATCAAAGTTTAAAAATTTGAAAGTATCGCTAAGTTTAACACTTTTTAATTTTCTTTGTTAATTGATTCCATGATTCAAACAAAGGGTTTAAAAAAGTGAAAGCAATTTCTTAAACTAGGATTGGCATTAATGCATTAGGACTTTAGAAACGTTTGATCATATTGAAAGCAGGATATTTAAAATATTTCATAGACTGTTACAAAATTTAAAAAAAAATTAGGGATCTTACCATAATTAAATATTAATTTTGTTTTAAGATGTTACTTTTTATGATAAATTTTTGCCTTTTACTGACATTGTCAACATCTTAAAGATTGAGAATTGTGTAACTCACCTTTGCAACAGGATGACATTTGTTTTCTTCACATTGAATGCTTCATGACTTTCAACTCTATACAAAACAATGATTTAAATTTTTGGTTTGATATTCTTTTTTATGAAGAATACAGGGCGTTTTGCCTAAAGTGAACCAATAGTCAATTTACGAAATATAAATCTGACAGTACATTCAATGGAAGAATTATTATACTTTTATGTGAGAGGTTTTTATGTGCATTCCATTTCCAAAAAACTGATGCCGTATTCGATTATGGAAGTCAACTTAGAAATGTACAATGGAAACTCTGTTTTTAATGGTAGTTTCAGACTGTACACAACATTTGAGAAATATTTTATTCTTGGAGTTTTTTCAGTTGACCCAACAGTTTAGGATATAGAGGCAGTGAAAGTGTTTCATTCATGACACGATACTGCTGCATGCCTCAGTGTGGTCATAAGTTTCCATCTGACAAACAGCTGTGTTTGAAATGGAGAATTGCAATCGAATGTTTGTATTCAAAAACTAAAAATTTTTAGATTCCCAGCAAAAGATCTGTAGTTTGTTCAAATCACTTCAGGCCGATGATTACAGACCTTTCAGGATTATTGGGTAAAAATGTCTAAAAATACTTATTTGAATTTGTTTGATTGCAATATACTTAGGTCAAATTAAGAGAAAGAAAATTATTGCAAGATCCTGCAATATCATCCATTTTCACGTTTCAACATAATTTGCCTGTTTCCTCGGAATGTGAAGTTCATACTAGAAAATGCTGTGACAACAAATTACAAAATGAAGAGGAGGAGGCAACAATGCAAGATAACTGTGTATTTGCATATGAAGAGACTAGCAGTGAAAGTGTGGGATTGTTTAAGCACAAATAATGTTGTAACAGTCAGTGTAGACAGTACTGAAGATCGTTATCTAATATTCATACTGGTTGTGATATAGCTATAAAGTTTTTCCACTGGGTTTGGAAATTATGACCATTTATGTTGGGGTTTTTTTTTCTGTCATTGGGACCTGTGGTTTCTATGTTGAAAGGATTAAAAAAAACAACTTTACTCCGATGTTTCCTAACACTGAAGAAATCATGATGATTTTGAACTAAACTTTTTATTTAAAAATCTGTGAAACCTCCGTTTCAAAGCATTTCATTATGTAGATTAATTTTTTATATTTCCAACTAGAAGAAATTGATATTTGGACTGCACGGGAAATGGTTAACAAGTATTTTCCAGCAGATTTCAAAAAAAATTGCATCAACTAGAATAATAGTTGATGCAACTGAAATTCCAGTCCAAAAGCCTAATAATGTCAATGCTCAAAGCATTTTCAACTTTAAAGAATAGAAATTTCATACAAGCAGTCATAGGTTGTTCACCTAGAGGTCTAGTTACATTTATAAATGATGCCTATGATGGTTCTACTAGTGACGGGAAAATACGGTAGTTGAAAGTTCTGGATTGTGTCCTGAAAAAATGATGCAGCCTAAAGTTAGCCTAATTGCAGATAGGGGTATAACTATATAAGATTTATTTGCTAATAAAGATATTGTTGTGAATATGCCAACCATTTTGAAAGGCAAAGGTCAGTTAGAATCTGGACTACCTAGAAACTATTGTTCATGACGACAAAACAATAGGATCAAAAAACAGTGTCCATACTGTGGGTGTGTTTCGATAGACTGGCTGACCTAGCGAGAGCTATATCATGTAACTGTGGCCAGCAAACTAAAATGAGAATGGTGACTATCATGCCATCAAAACGCCATGGGGAGGTAATCTTTGTTTCAGGCGCTGTTTCAGTTTTGGTTTTCATGCTTTCTTCATGCGCTATGTCAAAGATTTCTCGTTTCTTACTGTTTATTTCTTGTTCAATTCCAACATTAACTGTAATTTACTGTTGATGTTGTTGAAAGAAGACATTGACATGTTGTATTATCGCGTTATGGCTCTGTGAATTCCACAATACCCGACCTACCCATTGCTGCTGCCATCTTTAAACAAGCAGGATCTCACCAAGCTGTACAACCTCTAAAGCTCAGACCTCTCGAAACAGTCGAGGCCACTTCACGAAAACTTATCAAAACGATTCAGAAAGAAAACCCTACTATCGCAAGGGCTGTGAGTTTATCAAAATGCACCCTGAATTGGGTTAGGGAAACCTTCAAAATTCTCAAGAAAGACTTACCTCACAATAACTTAATTTTAGGAAGCAGAAGTTTGTTTTAAGATTTTAAACTTCAAACATTGTAAATTCTCTTGCATAATACTGGTAAAAAAATCAAACAGTTTTTATTACAACAACTTTTTATTTGCTGTATTTAGTGATCTAAATAAAAATTTTAAAAAATGGAGACTTTTAACTATTTATTTTTTTTATATCGTTATAAAAGCAGTCCAATTTTGGAATGAATGAATTGTTAGAAAAATCAAAATTATATTACGGTAACTTTTAATACTTTAAAGGTAAACTCCACGGAAAAATTCGACTTTATTTTTTTTGTATCATAACATTACTCCGTAAATCTTCTACTATAACGCAAATTTTTTTGGCCTAAAAGAGCATCTAAATTTGCTGGGTCGCGTTATACTAGAGGATAAAAATCAGCCCTCCGACGACTGCGGCCGATCGTCGATAATAACATCGTTAACAACATCGATAATAACTTCTCTCAAACATTGATACTTCTAAATAGGCCTACTTCCAAACTGCCTCGAACCAAAGCCTACAAGAAAGCTTATGTAGTGAAAATATTAAACTGAATAAAGATTACTTGTCTTTTTATTAAGAAAATTGATGTACTGTTGTGTTTTTTTGTCGATGTGCGAGTGAGAAAGCTTTCCCTATCAATGTAGGGCTATAAACTTCCAAACTGCCTCGATGAAGTTGAGGCAGTTGCTTTTGTCGAAGTTGCTTTCTGTTGCTTGATTATGGGGCAAATGTTCCAAAATTAAATTGAATTTTGGTGTAAAAATGCATGTAACTGAACTTTTAATTTCCCCCATTAAAATCATTTGGGGGAAATCATCTTCAACCTGCATTTAGTGATTCAGAACTTAGAGATTCTTCACTCAGCAAAACTAAGGTACTTTTTCTTTTTTTTTTCTGTTTTTTTTTATTCTTTTTTTTGTAAATGAATCAGATTTTGAAGGTTTTTGAATATTAAATATCCAGACTATTTAAAAATAAAGATTTTTTTTTATGTATAAGTTTGTACATTTTTATTTCTCGCGAGGAGTCAAAAATGGGGGTCGCGTTATACAAGAGGATAGAATTTTTGCCGATTTTTTGGGCCGAAAAAGTGGAGTCGCGTTATACAAGAGGTCGCGTTATAGTAGAAGATTTACGGTATATATCATTCAAAATTTTTCGATTTATCCTAATATTTTATTAAGAAAAATGCCTTGGAAAATTGAAAAGCGGGACATGACGCGAGAACCTGCCGTGAGAACCTCGGGGAATTTCGTCGCCGAGATACTAGTTTCGCTTCGAACGATTCTACATATCATAAGATTTTGCTAACCTGTTTTATGTCAGAATGCCTTCAGTTTCTCTGCTTGGATGTGTAATAGACTGTTGGACAGAAATTTCACGTTTCATAGATTTGTACAATAAAAAAAAAAAAAAATCTGTGTATTAATTTTTGACAGCGAGAACTGGTATCAACTCCAAACAGCATTGTGTGCTCAGCTCGTTTTGAAGCGCTATGCTTTGTCTACGCACCCGCTGTTTTAAATTCAATATCAATTCAAACAAGAAATTCACTGAAACTATATCGCGGATATGGTGGAACTAGATGGTCTTCCAACTCTGACGTTCTTCAAGAACAACAACCGCAACAGGCATGCGTTAATTGCCTAAGGAATGAGGTAGGCCTATTTGCTGTGTAGGGATGTGCACGCGCCAATGCGGCAAGCAGAAGATCCCATTTCAACGGTTTAATGAATATAGCTAAGAAGAGATGAGCCCCCTTCATCTGTTCTTGATAGAGGTGTATATCTCGGGAGTTGCAGTAGCATTTAATTCTGCTAACAGAGCCTTGTATATCACTGTCACTGTTATCAAAATCGTTGTCTTGTTTTCATAGTCATTGCGATGCCTTGACAACTAACCGCGATAGCGTACAATGCGAGGCCAACGAGACCAATGTCTTTCTCATTAGCCTCGCATACAATGTGTGACGTTACGAATGCGTTTCGAACCCCTTCGCAGTTCTCTGGAATCTGTGACGTAACAGTTGCCGAACCATGACGTCAGTGTCGATCGAAGGGGGAGGGAAAAAATGAAAGTTTTTCCTATATTTTATTAATTATGAGTTCGAATTGAACATTTTTATACATGCTATGTTGTTATTTAGACCTTCATCTTTCATTTGCCCCAATCTTCCCTTCCAGTAGAAGGGTATGCACCCGGTCTTTTGCCCCAGTTTTTATTTTTCAATCTTAATATTTTATTTAATTGTTTATTTCTGTATTAAAGCATTTCTATTTCATTGTATTTAAAAGCCAATCAACAATCAGCAAATTGTGTATTACCTTCAGCTATTGTAAGCCCGCCAGTCAGTGTTGACTCTGTTCACGCTGATTGGAGGGCAATACCCATAAGACCAGGTGGTTTTATGCTGCCTTCTTTGTAGTTGTTCAGAACCCTGATGATGAGAGTTCCTTGAAACACGCAGATTCGCAATAAAACACTACCATGTTGCTATTCCTAGACCATTTTTTCTTTTATAATTACAGCAGTATTGACCAAAATGCAAGATAACTGTTCAGTGGATGCCAAATGTTGGAGTCTTTTTACAGATGGTAAAAACAATCTCTCACAGTCGGATGTGGTGGTAAATTATAATGTCAACATCTGCAGAGAATTTCTTCAAGAAAAGCCTCCAACGTTTGGATCTACAAAAGGTCATTGAGTTTTGAGTGGTCAAATTTACTTTCATCAAACTTGGGTAATTTACATCTGTACATTTTATTACTGTACATGGAAAATATCATACCATTACTGTAGAATATTTTTAATTAAGTTTTACACAGTATAATTTTGATTCAATTCTTCATTGAAGTTAATTATGTATTACTTGCCATGGTTAGTGTAATTACTTTAAGGATCATATGGTTTCTTTTATTTATTTTATTTCTTGTGACTTCCTCCTCAACATGTTTATTGATAACTTAAGGGAGTATAACTATAAATTTTTCACCATAGAATTAGAATAACATCTTTGTAGAATATTTCAGCAGAATTTTCATAATGTTAACCAACAGTACCAATTTTAAGCATATTTTTGTATATAAAAAAGAAACAAGCATGAGTTAGAGACTTTTCTTTGGTTTAGATTAGCACCACACGATTAGAAAAGTTCAATGTGACTGATAATTTAGATATGCTTAGAGAGAAGCAAACAATATTTCAAAAACTTTAAAAAAAAATGCCCTTCACACTGTTTTCTTTTTTTAATGTAAAAGGCTGCAGAAACTGGAAGTGGCAAAACTGGTGCATTTTGTCTGCCAATTATTCAGATTGTGTGGGAAACTCTTAAAGATATTCAACAAGGAAAAGGAAAAAAAACTGGTGAATCTGCTCCTGGTAAGTTGCATTTAGTATCGATTTATTTTGGTTTTTAGTATGAGATATATTTCCTGTTAGGAAAGTTTTTGTTTTATTTATTTCTTTTTATCTCCATAGTAAGCAATAAATGGCTTCTGAGCTTTTTTGATCGTGGCGCTGCAATGGCTGTTAGCCCTGATGGGCTTTTGTGTCAAAGTCGTGAACAAAAGGAATGGCATGGATGCAGGTCTACAAAGGGAGTAACTGGTAGAGGTTAGTATATGTAAATTTCGTGTTTATCCTATATTTTTTACGAGGGCATTTCAATATGTAAATCACAACTATTTGTTATGCTGCGGATAGTTACCCAAACAGGTTGAGATTTGGCTAAAACAGTGTTTAAATATCACGCCACAGGAGGTATGCTGTTCCCTTTGGGGCAAAATTATTAACTGCAAAGCAAAAATGGCTTGTTCTACTGTCAAAGAACAGCAAGGTGTTCCAAACCAAGAAACGCCAGCAAGGTGAGAAAAAATGGGCAAATATGACTGGAAGGTCCTCTAGCACCCACCTTAACAGTCCAAACATTGCTTGCGTTTATTTTTTGATTGCTTATTTCAAAACCATTGTACATCGTATTTGCTTCGATTTTGCATTGTTTTTGCTCCTTTTTTGTAAAAAAAATAATAATGGATGATTATGATTATGTCGATGCAAGTACTGATGCCGAAGAACCTGATTTCGAAATAAATCCTGATTCTAAAACGGAAATATTCTTACAAAATTGTACAATACGAACGCACGTTCATCGTTGGTTTGGCAGATAGTACAAAAAATCTGGTCCTGGGAGTGTCCTTCAAAAATTAAGCTGGTCGTGAAGAGGTTAATATGGCATTGAACCTGTCCTTGTTTTTATTACAGCTTCTGATTATTCAAGTGGAAAACAGGAAAATTTGGCAAAAAGTGTGAACAAAATAGAAATCCACATATTTTGGTAATCCAGACGAAAATAATCCCATATCATGAGACTGCCTCCTTCGCACATCACAGTGGGTACAATGCATGCAGGCATGAAGCGTTCTCCAGAAATCAGCCAGACCTATGCTTGACCATCTGATTGCCAAAAGCATTTTTGTTCCATGGTCTGTATTCAGTGAGTCGTTCTAAACATTGCATTGCATCAATTCTGCTGAATGTATTGGTGGCACTGCATGGCATTTCAGACTTCTGTAGCAATAGTGGAAGACTTGGATTGCATCATATCATTTCTGCTAGCACTCAACAATCTGTCTGTCATTTTCTTTGGCTTACCACTTTTTGATTTCACTGATGTTGATATTTCCATAAGTTGAATGCTGTATTTCCTGAATAACAGAATAGCTTTTTCTTAATTAACACCCTATGTTGGAACTTCTTGAGCTCTGTTGAGTGACACATACCGCACCAAAATGAACCATAAACGAGTCCAGTGGGGTTGCTTCTATTCGTATTACCTTTAAACATCATAACCATATACCATAAATTCCATAAAAGGAAGAGAAAGAGTCTAACAAGCTGGGTAAAAGTTAACATTGATAAGTGGCTCAAGAATGACACTGAATCTCTTCTGCCTATTTATGGGAAAAGAACTTTTTCCAAGGAGCCGAATATGGAACAAACTGCAAAGAAAGCAGAGGCAAAGCTGGCCGATAGAGACATAAGGGGTTGACTCTTGTCTTCTGACAACGTCATCGCTCCTCATGACGAAACAACTCTCACTAGCCTCCGCGAAAAGCACTTTTCTCATCTTCTGCCAATGGATTTGCCAGATCCCCCGTTTCTGAGCGACGGTGTCCGTGCAGTTTCAGCAAAAGAACTCTAAAAAGCAGTGAAGACTTTCCCGCCAGGAAGCGCAGGAGGACTCGATTCCCTAAGACCGCAAAATCTTAAGGATCTTTTGGGTATTCAAGAACAAGACACACGAGAGTGTTTGGAAAAGTCACTTTGCAAGCTATGTACCCTCATCATCAACGGAAGAGTGCCACTCTCAATCCGACCCATCCTCTTTGGCGCCTCATTGACAGCTTTAAAGAAGAAAAATGGTAGCATTTGACCAATAGCTGTTGGTCTCACATTGAGGAGGCTTGCAGGTAAGATACTTTGTGTGAGAATAAAATCACCACTCGTGTCCTTTTTGTCGCCTCACCATCTTGGAGTCGGCATCCCCGGAGGAGCTGAAGCAGGGGCACACACGACACGAATATACTTTGAAACTGCATGTGACAAACCGTGTGCTCTACTGAAAATTGACTTTAGAAACACCGTCAACGAATTGAGACATGATGTCATGCTAACTGAAGTGAAACAACGGTTTTCGGAGGCATTTCCATTTGTGTGGACAGCTTATGCAGAGGAATCCCCTCTTTTTTGGTGAGACAGTCATCAAGTCACAAAGAGGATGTCAACAAGAGGACCCTCTCAGACCTGCCCTCTTTGCCATTATGCTACAGCCTTTGTCAAGGCGATGGAAACGGAGCTGAATCTTTGGTACTTGGACGACGGAGTGATAGCTGGGACACCAGAGGAAGTCTTCAGAGCCACGGAAGTTCTCACTCACGGAGCAGATGAAATCAGCCTTTCCATCAACTGGGAAAAATGTGAACTAGTTATTCTTGGGTCTAGCAGCCATGAGGAGGAACAGACATTGCTTTCACGATTCCTGTCCAAAGTGCCCTCTATCCAAATCATGCAGCGCCCTTCGGCCTTTCTACTTGGTGCCCCTCTTTGTAATGAGTCCCTTCCTGGCCTAATTGATTAGAAGACAGCCCAATTACGTACGTTTGCATAAAGGCTGCAGTTGCTCACCGCACATTAGGCATTTTTCTTGCTTCGAGCGTCCATGGCCATCTCTCAGTTACAATACTACCTTCGATGTGCCCCTACCTGGAGAAGGGCGGACAAGCTAGCCGAGTACAAGTATGATGCTGTGCTCAAGAGGACTTTGGAGCAAGTTCTCAACTGTTCGCTTGATGATGAAAGTTGGTTCCAGTCAGGCCTGCCAATTAACAGCGGAGGACTAGGTGTCCGACATGTGACTGACACCGCCATTCCATGTTTCCTTTCTTCTTTCAATTTTTGTGCACCACTCATGCAAGACCTACTTCCTAGTCGTATTCTGGAGAGCAGGTCAGATAGGCAGATCAACAAGCAGCTTGGAGTGAAGTCAAACGTATCAATGTTTTTCATAAAATTGACTACTTAACCAATACAGGCAAATTATTTAATGTTTTCTGTTCTATAAGTTATAATCAAATGTATAGAAATTGAAAGTATTATTTATTGGTGCAAAAAGTCGATATTTCGTTTTCTTTTATTAAAAAAAAAAAATCTGTAAAGATTACATCCCATTACTTCATATTAGAAGAAAGCCAAACTACAGTGTATTTCACAGCATCACAGCGTTATTATTGCTTTTGCCACTAGAGCTATTGGCACTGCACCAGTTAGCCCCAGTCTCCCCTACTGAAAACACATGTCCGAATTGAACTTGCCTTTGTCGATAGATTTGCACTTTTTTATATTTTAATAAAATATGTAGTTTCCTATGAGACTATTTTGTCCTTGATAATATTCTATTCCACTTTCAGGAAAATATTATTATGAAGCCACTGTAACAGACGAAGGCTTATGCCGTGTTGGTTGGTCTACACAACAAGCAGCATTGGATTTAGGTAAATATTTTCTTTTATTAACTTGTTGATAGAAAGTACAACACTGAATCCACTTTTATGATGCAATTTTTATTTTAGATTTTAGACTTTCAGGTTTTGAATCTTTTCAGTTTTCGTTTTGTAATCACTGTTCAAGGCACAAATGCATACATTTAACATTCAGAGACTGTCTAGCATTAATATTAATACAGGGTGTCCCAAATTGATGTATACACTCTTTGAAATGTTATAACTCTGCAATGAAATGAGATAGAAATACAGTGGTCGCCGCTTAATGTAGACACTATGAGACGAGGTCTATCGGTCTCTAATAACAGATTGTTTTTATTAACCGAAAAAAACAGAAACATCAGTTTATACCAATGTTTTCATAACTTTTATTACATTTTTCAATAATGCAATACATATACAGGGTGTTTTTGAATTGAGTACAGATTTTTTGGGAGATGATAGAAGAGGTCAATAGAATAATTTTTCACATCAATAAAACGTTGTTTCAGGTCATAAGAATGTAAATTCCTTTCAATAAAACATAATTTTATTTCAAGAAAATGTAACCTAAACTGATTTTCTTGTTCAGCAGATTCATATTGAAAAATTTTAAACTTTAATATTTGTTCAAATTTATGAATTTATTTTATTGAAAGTTTAAGCCCTGTGAAATGTAATTTTTTGATGCCGACGAAAAAACACTTTGGCCTTAATATACACGCTTAAGGATACGTTCTATCGGTATTTTTCTGTAAAATACGTATTACAGTATTATTTTCGGCTCGTTCTGCTTTCAAATTTTAATTATTTCAGAAAAAATAATCGCGATCCAAACAAAGTTTTCAGCAATGGCGGCCTAGATGACTTTAGATAGGCAGTGATGTCAAGCATCGAAAAAGTTTTGTTCTTAATGTTAAGAAGCATTCAAATTAATATAAAACACTAAATTTAAAATATATACATATATAAATGCAATTATCAGCAATTTATACATCAAAATTATGCAAATTTTAACATCACCTCCATGCAACGAAGTATCTATATAGCGAAATGATTTTGCCAGTTCGTTGAGTTTCGCTCTACGGAGGTTCTACTGTATAGTTCAGCAGTAGCCAAACGAAGGTGTGTCCTCAAATACCTTACACACTCTGTAGATCAATGCTCATCATTCAAAATGTATACAATGATTTTTGCAAATAACATGACCGTTTTGCTGTGATTGTGAAAATTGTACTCAATTACTTTTTGATTGTCTGTCGTACAATTATTTGAGTCATGCGAAAGGGCCGTAAATGACCACAAAGTTAACGTGCCAAAAAACTGAGTAAACTCCATAGGGGAGGGGGGCAAAATTGTTATGCACAGCACTTAATGAATTTATACTAATGATTTATGGAAGCAGTTAAATTTGTAATCGTTCTGATAATATTGCGAGTAAAGCCAGTTATGGTAATATTAATAGAATTACATATTTTTATTTATTTTAAAATTACCGGTACATATCTTCAGTAATTTAAAATTGATCACTTACAGGAACTGATAAGTATGGATTTGGATTCGGAGGCACAGGCAAGAAATCCAACAATAAACAATTTGACAATTATGGAGAGGTAATGATCAGCTATTCCCTTCACCCATTTAAATTGTAATGAGCTTATGGTAACTTTATCTGTTTTTTTTTCTTTGTTTCTTTCTATTCTCAAGTCTTTTGGCATAAATGACTGCATTGGATGTTATTTAGATTTAGATGATGGGAATATAAAGTTTTCCAAAAATGGTAAAGTATTCTTATTATTTTGATGATACAGGGAATAAAAGACCAAACTGAATGAATAACTCGTTTCTTTTAATTTAAGGTGTTGATTTGGGTCGGGCCTTTACTGTACCCAAGAATTTAATACAGGCAGGATTGTTTGCCGCTGTAGTTTTGAAGGTATATGATTGTTTGTTTAAATTATATAAATTGTATCTCCTTAATCTGGTGGCCGTGAAGCTTGATAACGCAACTAGGGGAATTCCCAAATATATTTCTGCGTAATCTTGTTATCAAGCTACTGAATAATAACAAACTCTGCCATCTAAAGGATATGGTTTCTGGCCTGTTTCTTGGTCTTTATAGATCTGGTCACCTAAATCCAGTGTGTCTGAAAAGAATCTTTGCACTTATGGTTTTTAGTATTCAATAAAAAAAACTATCCAAGTTTCTTAATGAAGTGAACACTAGATGGTTATGTCGTTCTCAATTCAAAATGGTTTTCCAGAAGATTTGCTGTACGTTCAGAGTTTTCACTGGTGAATGCTTTTGTAATTTTTGCATCACTTTCATTCAACGTTGATCTTCTGGTGTACCACATTTCCTGATGCTTGTTATTGTTTGAGCCTGTGATTTAATGATCTCTTATCAGGTGGATCTTCCCCATATTCCAAACACTAACATCATTGGAACTTTTGAAGATTTTGATTCTCATAACCATAGCACTCACAACCCACATTGCTTTCCACTCGGAAGTGACCGTTTTAGTTTTGATGCATTATCATACTACATAATGGGATCAGTCACCTTAATGGAAGCAGCTAAAGACTCAGTGTTTGTTTTCAGTGTTGCAAACATCGCAGAGATAGCTTTCCTAGTTATAACGTCATGCACGTTTGTTTTTTTTTTTATAGTAGTGTACTAAAAATTTATGCTAAAAGTTTTTGCAGTGTTATTTCTTTTGAGGACTTTTATTAATAATATGGATTGGCTGCTATTTGAGTAGGTTAAGCAATGCATGGGGAAAAAGTGCAAATGATATTAAGTAAGCTACTACAACTCTTGGACATAAGTATTTAATAACGACAAGCTCTGTGTTTCAAAATACTTTTATTCACATAATTCACTAATTTAGAAACAAAATAAAGCAATAAAATTTAATACAGAAACAAAAAAAATAATTTTTTATAATATTAAGAGAACTTTTCTGCTCATTAACAAAAACTTAGAATGTGACAGTAAATTAAACATATTCAAGGCTGGACAAAAATATTTAATACTAAAGCTGCCTGGACAAAAGCATTTAATATCTTAACAAATCAATCAATATTTTAAGTACTAACCAATAGTTAGTATTTTGTGCAACCACCTTTGGCTTTAATTACTGCCGTAACTCGCCGTGGCATGGTTGCATACAGTTTAGCACACTCAGTTGTACTAATTTCTTGCCAACTATCTCGGATTGCAACTCGCAATTTGTTCAAATTGCTAGGATGTTTAGCATCAATTAATTTTTTGAAAATCAACCAAATATTTTCAATTAGGTTTAAATCAGGACTATTCGCTGGCCAAGTCATTGTCGGAATGTTGTGGATTTCTAAAAATTGTTTGACAAGTCCTGCACGATGGCATGAGGCATTGTCATCTTGAAAGATCAAAGTATCATCATCATCATCAAAAAAATCATCTATAGTTGGAATCAGAAAGCGATCTAGTATTTCAATGTACACATCTTTTGTCGCTGTTGTTTTAAGGATACACAAATGCCCATTAGTCGTTATACAACCCCAAACCATAATTCCTTGCTTAAATTTTTGTGTACCTCGTATACAGTCATCATGCAACTCTTCGCCTACTCGTTGCCACACATAAACTTGACCACCATCTCCAAGTCCAAGACACACACAGGACTCATCTGAAAAAATAATGTTTTTCCAATCATCTTCAGTCCAGTCTTTTTTGGCTTTGGCCCATTTGTAACGATCCTGCTTCTGACGACGTGACAGGTGAGGTTTTCTTTTGGCTACCGCTCGCTTAAAACCCATTTCGGATAGACGTCGTCTGAGAGTACGGCTTGATGTATGGGCCTGGTATTTCTTCCACTCTATATTCATCTGTTTAGACGATGCTTTGCGCATTTGTAGGCAGATTTTCTTCAAAGTCTTATCCTGTCTTTTTGTAGTGATTCTTGGACGACCACTACGTGTCTTGTTTGTCAGTACTTTTTCATTTCGAAAACGCTTTATCATGTTAGAAACTGTTCCTTGGCTGCATCCTACAATGGTTGCAATTTCTTTTTGGGTTTTGTTTTCTTTACACAATGTAATTATGATTTTTTTTTGCATCTATGGAAAGTTCGCGCGTTTTACCCATGAAAATGAGCTGCATCTGATAATAAATACTTATTTCCAAGAGTTGTATAGTACTAAATTGCATAATTAGTATATGTACTCCTCCGTTTTTAGGCTCATTTTACCAGATCAGGGAGATATGATTTCAGTAAATGTTCATTCTAACTTATTTGCTAATGATGATGATTGGTTTTCTGTAACTTTTTAGAATGCAGAAATGAAATTCAATTTTGGTGAAACTGACTTCAAATTTGCTCCTGAAGTAAGTAAATTGTTACTAAATTAATTTGATTATTTTGTAATTTAATGTTATTAACAAAAAAAAAAGCCAGTTTACACTAATTTCTGCTAAATTATAAACACTCGAGTCACATGAATATCCAGAATAACCATTATGTACAGGTAGGACAGTGGCTAGACTAGCTGGGAGAGACTCAGTGAGGTGCTGGAAAGTGTTCATGGTGCCATGATGACTGCAGTTCAGTTGACTGTTGGAGGGTGTGAGATGGAGTATCCATGGAGCAAATAATCCGATTGAGGTTGGCCTTTAGGTGCTCGATTGGGTTTCAGACCGGGGAATTCGGGAGCCAGGAAAGTACCGGGTGGGCAAGAAATAACGCGAGGTGTTCAGAGCTCGCTAGCGGGAATTCTTTTAGGCCAAATGCAGTACATTTTGGTGTACATACTTAGTGGAACATGCAGTTTTGATTTCTGCAAAAAAAAAAAAAAAAAAAAAAAAAAAGTACCAAAAGTCGCCATAGGGGGCGCTTATTTCAAGAAAACAATGAATACGTTTGCATAAGCGCGTTCCGTGTTGAGCAATCGTGACAATAAAAGGCAAGGCTGAGGATTTCCCATCATTCGCGAACGAGGCACATTTTTATTTGAATGGTGATATCAATACCCGCAACTGCCGTATTTGGGCTGCATCAAATCCACAAGTGTGTCTGCCAACTCCTGTGCATTCACCGAAACTAACAGTATGGTGCGGCTTTACTGCTTCTTTCATCATCGGCCCGTACTTTTTTGAAGAAATCCGTCCCCGTGGACCGGTGACTTGTTCCGTCAATTCTGCCAGGTATGCCGATATGCTTGAGAATTTTGTGATACCACGATTGCAGGAAAAGGGTTGTCTGGATTCTACCATTTTTATGCAGGATGGTGCGCCACCGCACGTCGGACGTCAGGTGCAGCAGATCTTGCGAGAACGTTTTTCAGACAACAGAATAATTAGTCGTGCATTTTCCATGGTATGGCCACCCAGGCCGCCTGATCTCAACCCTTGTGATTTTTGGTTATGGGGATATTTGAAAAGCCTTGTGTATCAAGCACATGTTCCTGACCTCTCAATCTTAAAGGATCAAATAACGTTACATATCAGACTTAATTAATGCAGATCTGCTGCGAGCTGCCGTAGAAAATGTCGTGTACCGCATGCAGCTATTGAAACAGCACACTGGTGGTCACATTGAAACACTTTTGTAATTAAAAATAAAACATTGTTTATTGTTGTTACTAAAGTTGGTTTGTACGGTATTTGTTCATTTGACGATTAGGTATTCATTGTTTTCTTGAAATAAGCACCCCCTATGGCGACTTTTGGTACTTTTTTTTTTTTTTGCAGAAATCGAAACTGCATGTTCCACTAAGTATATACACCAAAATGTACTGCATTTGGCCTAATAGAATTCCCGCTAGTGAGCTCGGAACACTTCACGTTATTTCTTGCCCACCCGGTACATAGTCTTCTTCATGCTCTTTTAACCACTCATACAATTCCATCTGTGTGAGATGTTGCTTTGTCGTGCTGGCAGATGACATCAAGCCCAGGAAAAACAATGTCAAGGTATGGGTGTACATGGTCAGCAAGGATCGATATGTATTTAAATAATCGATTCATATTGCCAACCATAATGATGAGTGAACTCGGAGAATGCCACGAAAGCATTCCCAACCAATAATTCTGCTTCCGCCGGCTATTTGCCGTGTTCACAAATTTTAACTGCCGTGTTAACTGCTGCTAGGCGTCGTGGCATGGACGCAAGAAGTGCGCGGTATGTTTCCGGTGATATGACAGTCCATTCAGCTTGAAGCGCTGTCCACAGAGCTTCGAGGATCATAGGTGGAGGGTCCAGCTGCCGTACATGGCGATCGAGGTGCTCCCACAGATGTTCGATTGGATTATGTCCGGCGAATTAGCGGGCCAAGGGAGCACTCGAAATTCAGTAGAGTGTTCCTCGAACCAATCCAGAAGGAGACGTGCCGTATAGCAGGGTGCATTGTCCTGCTTGAACACCATCACATTGGGGGAACATCA
The DNA here is from genome assembly GCA_023313115.1 of Rhysida immarginata. Classification (NCBI taxonomy): domain Eukaryota; kingdom Metazoa; phylum Arthropoda; class Chilopoda; order Scolopendromorpha; family Scolopendridae; genus Rhysida; species Rhysida immarginata. The sequence continues at coordinate 861,038 of JAHWFO010101072.1, read as the reverse complement.
TCAGCATGTACGAGTGCACCTGGTCCGCTACGATTGACAGACAGCCACAGGCATTCAAATTGCCCTCTAGACGAATCAGTGGATCTAACTGCTCCTGACAGAAGATCCTCCACACATGCACACTAATTCCACCAGCCTGTTTCTGGCCCTCAATAGCCTCTTGCAGTCTTTTTTCATGGCGTTCACGATGCACTCGCCATCACCCGTCAATCTTATGGAGCAAAAACCTTGACTCGTCGGAGAAGGCGACCTTAGCCCACTCGTCTGTGGTAAAAATGGCGGTGCTCACGTGCAAAGTCTAGGAGTCGTTGAAAAAGACCCCTGGTCAACATGGGTGCAGCAACCGGGTGTCGACTGTTCAGGCCCATCTGTAGCAGGGTGCGTTCAACGGTTATGTTGGATACATGTCTGTTGGCACCACTGCTGAATCTGGTGGTCAGTCGATGGACTGTGGCTCTCCTGTCACCTTTTACGAGTCATCGTAGGCACCGCTCACCCCGTCGGTCGATGGCTCGTGACCCTTTACAGTGATGGCATTGGGACGTGATTTCTATCCCTGCTGTCCACCGTTTCGGAGATGGTGCCACCTTTGCTGCGATAGCCTATTACCATCCCTTTTCGGATGTCCGTTAAATTCGGACGTTTACCCCATCTTGAGGCTCGTGCACCTGCCGTTTGATGCACCAGCTTTAAAGCTTTCTCAGTGTGTTATGCAAATTTTGCAATGTGTAATCGTTGTTGGGGTGAACCATGCATGTGCCGTGAAAGGGTGCTGGTCATAATTCATTGATATCATATTTCCACACGACTAGTACATAAGTGACTATTATGAATGGTGTCAATTTTTTTTTTCTGTCCCCTTCTCCCTGTTTGAGAGAAATACTTTTAAGTCATTTTGTGCTGGGCACTTTTCCCATCTTGCCAACTACAACCCTGTAGATCATTGTAATGCATCTTCCTTTCCTAAATACGAGGGTAGCCCAGAAAGTAATGCACCACAAATTTCTTCTTCAACAATGATTTATTGAACACAATGAAACTTATACAGATGAAAGAATGATGTTTCTTCTACACTCCCTATTTTTCCACATAATCCCCGTCCCGTTCTATGGCCTTCTTCCGGCGAGACATAAGTGCGTGTATGCCCGGTCGGTACCAGTCCTTGTACTGTTCACGCAGCCATTTCTTCACTGTGCGAATCACTTCTTCGTCATCCTCAAAATGTCTTCCACGAATGGCATTCTTCAATGGCCCAAACAAGTGAAAGTCTGAGGGTGCTAGGTCAGGGCTGTAGGGTGGATGGGGTAACACTGTCCAACCCTGTTTCGTGATGTGTTCTGACGTCCTGAAACTGGTGAGAGGGCGAGCGTTATCGTGTCGAAGCAAACAATCATCTGGATTGTTATGGCGTCCAAGTCGCTGGAAGTGCTTTTTGAGTTTGGTTAATGTGTTCACATATGCCTCAGAATTAATGGTGTTGCCTTTCGGTATCACATCGTTGAGTATGACACCATCACAGTCGCAATACACAGTGATCATGACCTTACCAGCAGAAGCAGTTGCTTTGAATTTTTCCTTCTGTGTAGAGTGTGGACGACGCCATTCTATTGATTGTCGTTTCGTTTCGGGCTCAAAATGGTGCATAAGGTTTCATCAACTGTCACAATCTGGGACAAGAAGGCTTCCCCCTCAGCTTCAGCAACTCAGAAGAAATGTTTTTTCTCAGAGCTTTGTGTTCCTCCGTAAGACAGCGCGGAACCCATCGTGAACACGTTTTTGTGGAATCAAGAGCACAGATGATTTCACCCACACTTCCTTTGCTGATTGACAGCTCCAGCCCCAACTGTCGAATCGTTCTGCATCGGTCGCTTTCTGATGGCCTCACCCTCTGTGCCCAGTGACTAACCGTACTTCTGTCAACTGCTGATGCTCCATAAATTGCACATAAACGTTTGTGAATGTTTCCAACCGCTTCTTGCTCCACAGTGAGAAATTCAATGAGAACACGCTGCTTGTAACGTACATGACTTACAGACGCCCTATAGGAAGAAACTGAAACTTTGCGTGTGCACTCCAAAAACTTCAAAGAATGCATATCTGAAGTTTCGCATTTGTACCATTGTTGGGGACGGAGAAAAAAATCGTGGTGCATTACTTTCTGGGCTACCCTCGTATTTGGTCTACAATATCTTCAGAAATATAGTGGCAATTAGAGATTAAACAAGAAGCCTTGCATGTACAAATTAATTATTATTTTTTGTATTGTTTTATTACTAACAAGGAGACCATCCAAATCTGACAGATTGAAATGTGTTGCTCATCTAAAGCTACTATTGATGCTTGCAAAAAAAGAAATTGTGATATTAAGAATAAATTGCGAAAAGCAAAAAAATTAGAGTGCACATAGACATAGAAAGATTCCATTGTTATTAACTTTGGAGTCTTTATATGGCTTTGTGCACAACAGATTTTTTTCTTTCTTGCAATATACGAGGGTGGACTGAAAAGTAATGCCTCCAAGGCCATAACACTTTTATTTTTTAACTAACTTACTTACTTTTCAAACCCGCTTATCCGTTAGGGTCGCGGGGGCATGGCCACGTGAGGATCATGAGGGCAGCCCTATGGAGGATCTCCAGCGATCGCGATCTTCCGCCATCAGGCGCATGTCCTCCCTGGTAATATCCAAGCGACTCGAACCCAGATTCTCCATGTAGTCTAGCCACCTGGTTCTAGGCCGACCCCTTGGTCTCTTACCCACCGGCTTGGAAAATAACAACTGCCTAGGAAGACTAGTTTGCGGCATCCGTATCACGTGGCCATACCAGCGCAATATTTTGTTCAAATGATGGCTTATTTTGTTCTCTTTCAAAAACACTTTGTCTATTTCACTAGATGGTGTAGGTGTGCTGAAAATGAAATATAATTTCGACCTTCATGGAAGTCAGGTTGAAACAGCGCGCAGTGATTGAGTTTTTGACAGCTGAAGGTTGCGATCCTGTCCAAATTCATCGCCGAATGACAGCTGTATACGGCAATGCAACTTTTGACGTCAGTACAGTGAGAAGATGGGCAAGATTAGTGAAAGAACGAAACTCGGCAAGCTCTAGTTTAGCTGATCAACCCCGCAGTGGACGACCAATCACAGCAACAGACGAGCAACACCGAGTTCGTGTCGATCAAATGATTCGAATTAAGCAATATGACGTCGCTACAGAGCTCCAAATTTCCAAAGAGAGAGTGCACGTTATCATAACAGAGTTGCTGGGATATCGTAAGGTGTGTGCTCGTCGGGTACCGCACATGCTCACTCCTGAACTCAAAGAGAAGAGAAAGAACGTTTGCCAGGATCTGTTGGCCCGGTACGAGCGTGAGGGTGAGGCTTTTCTGCAGCGCATTTTCACGGGGGATGAATCGTGGGCACTTCATTTCGACCCAGAGAACAAACGACAATCGTTGGAATATCGCCATGCAACATCTCCACGTCCCAAAAAGTTCAGGGTTGTCGAGTCAGCAGGGAAAGTCATGTTGACCATCTTTTGGGACTTCCAGGGTGTTGTCCACCTTGACTACTTGGAACCAGGAACCACGATCAACTCCAAACAGTACGTGCAAACGCTAGAGAAGCTTCGCGCCCGGTTGCTCCGAGTTCGGAAGGGTATGGACCCTATTCTGCAGCACGACAATGCACGTCCGCACACAAGTCGAGAAACGCAAGAAGGGTTGCAGCGACTGAAGTTCATGGAGGTTCTACCACATCCGCCGTAAAGCCCCGACCTCGCTCCCAGCGATTTTCACTTGTTCCCAAAGCTTAAAGAATCGCTTAAAGGACATCGATTCAGCTCTGATGACGAGCTGGAAGACGCGATTCGATCCTGGTGTCGAAAAGAACCAAAGGACTTCTTCTCCGACGGGATGTCACGTTGGCAAAAGTGTGTGGACAGAGATGGGGACTATGTTGTAAAGTGAATAATGCATTGAAAAGAGAACAAAATAAGCCATCATTTGAAAAAAAAAAAATTTTAATTCGTTAAAAAATAAGTGTTATGGCCTTGGAGGCATTACTTTTCAGCCCACCCTCGTAAGTTTTTATATTGTAATGTAAAATTGGGGTAATGAGTTTCTAAGACTGGTTTTTAACACACAGTGAATTACTGAGAAAATAATTTTTTTTTTTTTTTCGTTTCAGAGAGGATATGTTGCATTATGTCAAGCTCCCAAGGAATATATTTTAAATAACAATGTAAGAGGTAATTATCTATACACGTTATTAATTTTATAACGTTGACAAGAGTGCAGTAAGTTTCTGCTTTATGAAGCAGTTCCATTTAAAGAGAAACTTTGCAGGAGAACACCACAGATATTTATTAAATTTTTATAGGAGAATGTAATAGTTGTATCTGTATGTGATTTCTACATTGGTACCCTGGTATCTGAACTTAATTTATTCGGAAACTGTATCTGAGTGCCATTTCCCAAAGGCTTCTATGGGAAAATTTTGAGTTAGTTTTGGGGGTGTAGCTTGCCAATAAAGAAATTCCTTTGGAGAGTCTTGAAAGCTGCCCTTATTTAATGTGAAGTTAAAATATTAGCAAGTAGCGAAGAACAGTCAAAATGCCAATTACACTAGCTGACAAAAAAATGAAGTACCTAGAAGGAGTGGTCCAATATTATCCTATTTCGGTACACGTGCATACCAATGATGTGTGAGTATACGATTACTATCCAGGACTCCAGAGAAGACCTCTGAGTTACACAATTCCACCAGTACACAGCAGAAACGTTTGGGTGAGTTTATTTCTAAAAAGGTTGGACAGGGATGTTGCAATTGTTGTCATATTTTTCTCCTGCGTCGCATGTTGTCTCCTTGTCTGCATTGTTTTTGTTGCGCACGTGCTTTAGACTTGGAGAAAATTACACTTGAGTGAGCATATTATTATGACCACCCTGTCAGTATCTCATTGGGCCACCTTTTGCCTTTAATACTGCGGTGATTCTTCGTGGCATTGATTCCACGAGATGTTGGAAGGTGGTGGGAGGAATCTGACACCATGCCCGATGGATAGCACTGTCTAGTGGTGCTAGATTGGACGGTGGTGGATCCAGCCGTCTGTTGGTTCGTTTGACTTTGTCCCACAAATGCTCAATTGGAGTGAGATCTGGGGATTGTGGGGGCCACCGAAGTAAGGTAAAGTCCCCCTCATGTTCCTGGAACCACTCCTGCACAATACGAGCTCTGTGGCATGGCGCATTGTCTTGCTGGAAGTAGCCATCTCCATTGGGGTACGCCATCAACATGACAGGGTTGACTTGATCGGCGACGATACAGAGGTATGCTGTGCCATCCAGACGTTGTTCAACACATATTAACGGACCCAGCGCATGCCAGGAAAACATTCCCCAGACCATAACCCTGCCCGCACCGGCCTGAAGGGTTGTACTCGTGCATGCGGAGTCCGTGCTTTCATGCTGTTTCTGCCAAATTCTCACACGGCCGTCTGCATGATGTAACTGGAATCGTGACTCGTCAGACCACATGATTTGTTTCCACTGCTCGATAGTCCAGTCCTTGTGCTCCTGAGCGAATGGAGTCGTTTCCGCTTGTTGGCTGCAGACGGCAAAGGTGTGCGGACAGGTCTTTGGCTTCTGTATCCCATGCTATGCAGTGGGCGGCGCACAGTGTATTCAGAGACTGTTTTGGAGGACCCCTGAGTAAGGTCAGCAGTGATTTGATGCACAGTTGCCCTCTGTTATCCTTTACCAGTCGTGACAGTCTCCGTTCTGTCCAATCATCAATCATCCGCGGGCGACCACAACGCGAACGTTCAGACCCCGTCTTCCGGCTAATCGTCCAGTCTTTAAATACTTTAACGACGGCTGCTCTTGAGCACCCCACAAATGCTGCTATTTTGCTGATGCTCACTCCATAGCTCCGAGCACCTACAATCATCCTGCGTTCGAAGGCTGTTAAATCGCGTCGTTTACCCATAGTTGAAGAATGGAACACTTCTACTGTTGTCGACGACACTCAGCTTCCCTTTTTATATTGGTTCGGCCCACTAGCAACTTTGTGGCGACGTCAGTGCATGCATTTGCATAAACATGTCAGGTGGTCATAATAATATGCTGACTCAGTGTATAACAACAACTGCAATATCCCTATCCAACCTTTTTAGAAATGAACTCGCCCAAAGGTTTCTGCCGCGTAGTGGTGGATTTGTGCAACTCAGAGATCTTGTCTTGAGTCCCGGACAGTAGATTCACAAGGATCTGTAATGTCTGGAATGCTCACCAGAGTGCATTCGTGATGTCACCGCCATGTTGTTAAGTTATTACCAGTCAACTGCTGTGAGTCCGACAGTTACGCAAGACGTTCAGAGAGGATACTGTACAAAGCACCCACGGAGCGTGTTAGACATCCTATCTGCCAGTTGACAGTATATGACAGGGTCTGCGAGGCATCGCGTGTGCTTTGTACAGTACAGTAATCCTCTCTGAATGTCTTGCGCATCGCATCCGCCAGATTGGGGTCCTACCGCCCAGTGCATCGGTTGCCATTATCACCACAACACCAATGCCTGCGTTTAGAGTGGTGCCTTGCCCAGAAGGTTTGGACAGAGGACGAATGGCTTTACATCATGTTTAGTGATGAGTCCCGCTTCTTCATGGCCTCCGATGATCATTGTGTTCGTGTATGGCAGCGTCTAGGGCAGAGGGCACAACCCTCCCATATTGTGGAGAGACACACAGGCGTAACCCCTGGCATCCTTGTGTGGGGAGCCATCGGATGTGCGTTCAGGTCACCTCTAATAGTGCTTTGGCAGACTATGACGGCACAGCGATATGTCACAGATATTCTGCGACTGGTTGCATCATGGGCTTACTTGCTTTCTAACAATAGAAACAAAGACGGACTAAATAGCAAGTTTGGTAATTAATTTATTTAACACCTACGCGTTTCGTGGAAATCACATCTTCAGGGTAGGATACAACTACGTTCAGTCAAGATTGGGTTATTGTATGATGATTGGATTCCCTGCTGTTGTAAACCCCTCCAATGAGAAAGTTTTCTGATTGGAGGGGTATGGCCATAAAAACAGGCCTCCGTTCTTGACTGAACGTAGTTGTATCCTACCCTGAAGATGTGGTTTCCACGAAACGCGTAGGTGTTAAATAAATTAATTACCAAACATGCTATTTAGCCCGTCTTTGTTTCTATTCTGCAACTGCACGTCCTACCCCTTCTGGCACAGCACCCTGGGACATTGTACCAACAAGGTAATGCATGCCCACACACAACACATATGTCTAAGGACTGCCTACAGCATGTTGAGGTCCTCCCGTGGCCAGCAAGAACCCCGGATCATTGAACATGTGTGGAATGACATTGGAAGGCGACTCAATCCTAGTACCAACCTGCGGGATCTGGAGGGACAGCTGCAACAACTGTGGACTGACTTGTCTCAGGAGAGGAGAGGCTGTTTGACACCATTCCGAACCACATAAGGGCATGCATTGGGGCCAGAGGGGGTGCCACACCCTACTGACCTGGTGCCAACATTTCACCTGTACTGCCAACGACGTTGTCTGTTTCATTCCGTATTGTAATCGGTACAATAAAGTCGCATGTTCTTTCATCATGTGTCGTTTCATTCACTTTCAAGCACTCTTTCTGGGTGCTTCACTTTTTTTGTCAGCCTGTGTATTAGATGCCTGTGAGTTTGAAGCACAACAATAAAATTCAGGGCAAATTGAACTGGCCTTCAATACAGTGAGCCATGACATATTATTGCAATCAGTTGTTGAATGCAATCTGGAAATCAGTGAACATTGCTGTGATGCGAGACAGATTTATGATCTGTCAGATATTAGTTATCTCAGCTAATCCAAAAATCTTCTCTTGTTTTTAATGTTTGGTTCATTTAAATTTTACTTGGAATTACAAAATTAGTTGATTAATCTTAATTGGTTGTTGATTATTTAAAAAATTTCAGGTGGAGGTTCTAGCGGTTCTCAACAAATCCAAAAGAATGCTCCACAAGCAATTATCATTGAAGTAAGCAATGTAATTTTAGATATTTTCCTATTTGTAAAACTATGAGGATGAATCAAATCAAATAAAACGTTAAATATTTTTAATCTCTTAATTTATGGAATAAATCAAGGTAAACAAGGACAGTTTTCCTAAACAATCCCCATTGTGTTCAGTATAGATGTTCCAGTGATTTGGAAGTGCAAAAAGACCTTTAGAAGAAATATTCTTTAGGCTGCATTCACAGCCTTGTGTAATTTTCTGTCAGACCCGACAAACCTTGCCTCCTATCTCCTCTTGAGTTGTCCAAAGAAGTGGCAATTTGCAGGAGGGAAGATCTCGGGAATAGATGTCTTTTCAAAATTTTTAGACAGGCATCAGTAGTCGCTTTTTAAATTATCAGTCACTTATCTTGAAAATATTTTGTGGAACCGCAGATCACCCAAGATACCATGGCGTGCTGCTCACACCCGAAGTGTGGTTATTTCATCACTTTTACAAGCCTATTTTCCTTCACGATGGCTTCAGCTGCTACAATTTGCTGTGTTGTTAATAAGTTGTTTGTGTTTAGTGAATTTGTGTGATCAAAGTGGCAAGAAATGTCCAGAGACACAATGGTTAGGATGAATATTAATGCTGTTATTTGTTCTATGATGATTCGTATATAAAGTTTCGTTTCATAAAAACATAAGCAAGAACATATATTATTTAGCTCCTGATATATGTATTTATTTGTATCTGCACTCGATAAACAATAGATGTGATATCTAATTCTACAGGGTGGGCACAAAGCCCTGTTAACATTTTGAAAAATCATCAACAAAAAAAATGTTAATCTTGGAATGGAATAATAAACTCAAAAAAATTTTTGTAGTTTTTTACCGTAAATCCTCTAGTATAATGCGAATTTTTTTGGCCTAAAAAAGCACCTAAATTTGCTGGGTCGTATTATACAAAAGGATAAATATCAGCCCGCCAACGACGACTGTTGCCGGAGGAGGTTTTGTCCCGATGAAATTACCGTATAATATACATTAATTATATTGCATATACAGTGTCCAGTTCATTATACAATAAATTAATTCACTTTTCATTTGAATTTCTCGTCGCCAACATCTAATACAAAAATAACTCCTCCCAAAGATCGCTACTTCCAAATACAGGCCATCAATATTGATGGTCTCTGCTTCCAAACTGCTTTGAACTACTGTCCTAATGAAATTCACAATGAAATTACCGTGTGTTATAGATTAATTATACAGCATATACAGTGTCCAGCTCATTATACTATAGATTAATTCACTTTTTATTCGAATTTCTCGTCGCCAACATCTACAATATCGAAAATAACTTCTCCCAAAGATCGCTACTTCCAAACTGACTCGAACCAAAGCCTACAAGAAAGCTTATGCAGTGAAAATATTAAAACTGAATAAAGATTACTTGTTTTTTTTTTTATTAAGAAAATTGATATAAAGTCGATGTGCGAGTGAGAAAGCTGTCCCTATCAATGTAAGGCTATAAACTTGCAATGGTTTTAATGGGGCAAATGTCCCAAAAATGAATTGAATTTTGGTGAATTTAAACTTAAAATGATTTTTTTGCACATTTTATTTCTCGCAAGGAGTCAAAAATGGGGATCGCATTATACAAGAGGATAGCATTTTTGCTGGTTTTTTTGGGCCGAAAAAGCGGAGTCGCATTATAGTAGAGGATTTACGATACTTCTGATAGTCACTTTAGGGCACTGCAGCCTATTTTCAAAAATGACAACTGTCAGTGAAAAAGCTCGTTGCGAGGCTGGTCTCGTATCCAGTTAAATTTCTAATTTCAATTGTTAAGATGAAAAGTTTAAACGAATTTTTTCCCTCAACACTTTAGCTGAAAACTTAAATCCATGATGAATGGCTTACATGTTCTGGACAGGAATCACTCCGGTATACGCAAAACACCATCGCTGTATGCTAGCTTTGTTGTCGAAATAAAATAAGTGTTAATCAGTCTTGCTAAACTTCTCAAGAGCACATTCACTGTCATCTTCAGGCAGGTGAAACCAATTCACAGGAAACATAATGAGAAGAACTGGGTAACGGTTGCAAGTTTTCAGCTAAAGTGTTGTGGGAAAAAATTCATTTAAACTTTTCATGGTTTATATCTACAACGTATTTACATTAAAATTTCAATTGTTAAGCATTGTTAATTTTACTTAGAACAATGTCTAACAATTGAAATTAGTAATTTAATTAGAAACTCCCACGGAATGTTCTCAAATTGTCTGGGTGAGGACGACCGCCATCATGGATCAAACACCAATGATCTGTCAGGGTTAGAATCAAAACCAGCAATTAAGAACTTGTATTAACACACTTACTAATATGGATGTCCACCGGCTGTCACCCAACCAGTGGCTGGCCATGCCTGAAATTGCTTAATTCCACTGATACAACAAACCGATTGGCGAGTTAATCATGTTACGACCACCCCCATGCTACAGTGTTAGTGCTATTTGATTTCTTTAATAAATATTTTAATTAAGATCTCGTATTTCCCTTTTTCTTGCAAAAAAGTTGCAACCCATAAAGTGAAGAGAGATAGCTGTATTACTACCTCCCACCTCCGTCTAATGATTATTACCTAAAATGGTTGCTTGGCAGCTGAAATGTACACTGAGTTAGCAAAACTCATGGGATAGTTACTTAATATCTGGTCGGGCCACCTCTGGCCCTGTGGAGTGCAGCAATACGGCGGTGGTAGTGAGTCTGCAAGTCCCTGGTACACTTCTGGAGGCAGTTGACACCAGATAGTCTGCAGAGCTGAAGATAGTTGCTGCCCGTTCGCGGGCGGATGATCCAGTGCCCGGAGCCTGACTTCAACAGCATCCCAGATATGCTCGATGGGATTCATGTCAGGGCTCCGGGCTGGCTAGCTCAGTCGTTGGACCTCTCCTGCATGCTCCTCGAACCATTCGCGGACGACATTGGAGCGATGTGGTGGAGCATTGTCATCTTGAAAGACTGCTACGTCGTCAGGGTGTTGAAATGTCAAAAACGGGTGCATATGGTCTCCGATGAGTTGACGATACCGTGGACCATTCAACGTTTGGTCCAGGATAACCAGAGGGACCATTCCAAACCAGGAAAATGCACCCCAGACCATCACTGACGCCCCACCACCCTGCACCACCACCTGTTGGCATGCGGGATCCATCGTTTCGTGAGGTCTGCGCCACACACGGTGCCTCCCATCAGCGTTGTACAGTTAATATCGTGACTCATCTGACCATATGACGTTACGCCACTGTTGCAGAGTCCAGCCAAGATGGTTGGTGGCAAATGCACGCCGGAGTGTCCGACGACGCTGGGTAAGCATTGGCACCCGTGTAGGGCGACGGCTGCCAAACCCGAGGGCATGCAGATTCCGACGGATTGTCCACCGAGAGACGTTTCTAGTGCGGCCAGTATTGAACTGGCCTGTGATTTGCTGTGCTGTTGCGCTCCTGTCTCTCTGAATCATTCGTCCCAGGTGTCGCCGGTCACGATCATTCAGAGCAGCTGGACGCCCGGTATGGTGCCTGTTGTGGACTGTGATGCCTTCATCCAGCCATTCCCGATACACCCTGGAGACAGTTGAGCGGGGAAAGCCAAATTCCTGCACCACTGCCGAAATGGAACATCCCATGCGTCGGGCACCTACTATCATACCCCGTTCAAAAGACGTCAAATGGCGTCGACGTGCCATTTCTGATTAATCACTTATCCAAGCTCTTCCCACAATGTCTAATGGTCCATTCCCAGAATCCGTTACCCCTGTGAATTCGTGAGCCATGGCCATCAATCAATGTGCTTGCTATCCCATGAGTTTTGCTAACTCAGTGTACATTGTTTCTGAATAAACAGTTGTAGATGTGGTAATCCAGCTGTCTGTCTTCACTTCATGTAAGTACCTACAGATTTGTTACCTTTTTCTAGTCTGATTGCAAACTAACCAGTGCTTTTCTGAGCAAACATCACTTGCTTCCAATAACGATTTGTTTATCAGTGCTTTTCTTTCTCATTATTTTGAAGATATGTATTAGTCATGATTTACATAAATAATGTCTCGGATTTTAAAAAAAGAACCTAATGCTTAAATACGTATAGCGCAAGAGTTTGCCAAAATGAAATTTTAGATTTATAAATATATTTGAAACGTTATTTTATTTATTTTTTAATAGCCATCAAGGGAACTTGCAGAACAGGTAAGTTATTATTGACTTTTTGTGAATTTTTATTAATGTATTACACACACAGGCCAATAAGTTAGAAACCTTCATTCAATATGGTATTGACCCTCCTTTGGCTGTAATTACAGAACATACGTGGTTTAGCATGGACCCTACAAGGTGTTGCAATGTAGGTAAGGTAATCGCAGACCATGCATTCGTCAGAGAGACCTTCAGGCCCTGCAGAGTAGACGAATGTCTCTTTCCAACACGTCCCAGACATTCTCGATCGGATTCAAATCCGGACTTTGCGCTGGCCACGGCAGATGTTGCAACTCTGTGTCATGTTCAGAAAACCACTCCTGAACAATTCTTGCTCGATGGACAGAAGCATTGTCGTCCACGAAGAACCCGTCACCATTTTGGTACTAATGCACCATTGCAGGATGGACTCGATCTGCAACAATGTACAGGTAGTCTTTTGCTTTCACCCGACTGTCGAGGAATATCAGGGGACCCTTGCCATATCAACAAAACATGGCCCATACCATGACACCTCCTCCTGCAGCTTGAACTGTGTTCACAACACATGAGGGGTCCATCGCTTCGTGGGGATGCTGCCAAATTCTCTGCCGGCCATCAGTGCAAAACAATGTGTAAAGTGACTCGTCCGACCACATCGCCTTTTTCCAGTCGTCTACTGTCCAGTCACACCATTCTTTACACCACTGCAGGCGAACTTTCCGGTTTGTTGCTGACACCAGGTGCTTCCTCACTGGCATGCGACGTCCCATCCCTATTCGCTTCGACTCTCGGTGCATTGTTCTGGAGGAGATGGGTTGCGATGGTCCTTCATTGAAGTCTGCCGTCAGTTGCTCCACAGTAGACCTTCGGTTTTGCCGCACAATCCGTCTCAGACGATGTCGGTCCCTGTCTGTGTCGATTGTTTTTGATTCACAATTCTGCCGTCTCAACAACTCTTGTGGATTCTGTTTCCACGTATTGAACACCTTGGAGACCTGACCTTTTGAGATACCGGTCAGTTGTACTGTCCTGGAAATCGTAGCTCCAGCTAGACGGGTTCACACAATAACTTCTTTCTGGAACTCAGACGGGTCTGCTGTTTTCCCCATTTTGCTCAACTTGAGCAGCTGCAGCTTGTTCCTACCCTGTACCTGCAGCTTGGAATGAGCATGTACCTCACATGATTGCATGCATTTGCATATCACAATCGTTTCTGACCTGTGACTCCGCTTTACATATCAGTACAGTAATTCATCACGGGTTTCGAATTCATTGGCCAGTGTGTGTATAAAGGGCGATTAACTAGAAAAATCTCCAAATTCTGTAATAACAGTCACTAGCATGAAGCAATCTAAACCAAAAAAAAAAATGCAGTACATACCTGAATGTATGTATAATCAATTCCCTTACATCCGGTGCTGGAAGTGATTTCGACACGGCACTCCGTGTTTTTGAACTTATCAGCAAGGTTTTTGGGGAAATTAGCAACAATTTCATATTGGATGTTGTTCTTTAAATCTTCCACAGTGGAAGACCTGTTCTGAAAGACTTCTTTTGAGCATACCCCAAAGGAAGAAGTCTGGTGGAGTCAGATCTGGTGACCTGTGTTGGCCAAAGCCACTTTGAAATTATGTACCCTGTTGCTGATGAAGGGCTCAATTTCTGCCATTCTCCTTGCCGATGTACATGATGCTTCGTGTTGCTGAAAGTAACCATTAGCACATGATCATCCAGTTGATTCAAAAATTAACTGTTCAAAAATGTCCAGGCATACATCAGTGTTTGTGGTCGTGTGAAAGAAATTGGGACCTATAATGTGCACCCGAGACATCGCATCCAACTTGGGGCATCCTGGCGTGTTTGAAGCTCCATATACCGAGGAGCATAATGTACGTTTCATTCAGATTGCTTCGTCTTGGTGGGAGTTACCAAAGAATATCTGAGGTGTTTTTCGAGTGAATCACCCTGTATTTTAAGTATTAAGCTGTTAATATCACTTTGTATAATTTAAGATCTCTTAATATTCTTATTATATATTTCATTGATTGTCACTTGTGTAAGTGCACATTATGATTAATACAGTACGGACCTGGTTGAATGCGGTCCGCTGCAGTGCAAAATCAGCTCCAACATGGTTTTGGCATGGCTTCCAAATTCTAATTACGGTTTTGCGAACGACTACTCTTCGCGATTTTTGACCATTTATTTTACATTTCATGACATGATATACAGGGTCGGGACACATTAATATGACCACCTCTCCTCGAACATGCTGGAACGTCCCATGGTATGCAGATGAAAAATCATTGCATATCATTAAAAGCTGACAACAGCAGAAGTGTAGTAGCATCCGTTAACACAGCAATTGTCGCAGTCATGGGCACAGCCAGTGACCCGTCGGACCTCCAAAAGGGGATGATCATTGGCTATCGGGCCAACGGACAACATTTGTGAACTGCTCTAGGCCTGCCGTTGTGAAGGTGTACCGCAACTGGACGAACCAGACAGTTTCGAGCAACTGAAGAGGTAACTGTGGGGCCCCACGGGCCATCGATCCTAGAGGCGAGCGTCGGTTACGACGCCTGGCCAAGACCAATCGGCGTGCCACTGTCGAGCAACTGACACAGCAAGTGAACAGTGGGGCCACTAGGCGTGTCGGCACCAAGACGGTGCAACGATCCCTCTTGAGGTTGGGGCTTCGGAGCAGGCGTATGGTAACAGCACCCATGTTGATGCCTGTGCATCGCCGAAAACTCCTCCAATTCGCAATGGACTATCTCCATTGGACCGCAGCCGAGTGGCAAAGGGTTGCTTTCTTTGATGAGTCGTGGTTTCTGGTGAACAGAGTGGAGGACAATGGAGAATTCGCCGGGAAGCATCTGAGAACAGGCATTCCGACACCATCGTTGGCAGACGACAGGCTGGTGGGGGAGGTGTGACTGTCTGGGGGATTTTTTCTTGGTATGGTCCGAGTCCACTGTTACCGTTGGAGGGTACACTGAATGCTGTTCGTTACCTGACGATCGTTGCAGATCAGATACACCCCTTCTTGTCAACAGTGTTTCCTCAGGATGATGGCACCTTTCAACAGGACAATGCTCCCTGCCGTACTGCCAAAATTGTCCACGACTCATTCGAGGAGCATGGGGATGAATTCAAGGTACTCCCATGGCCACCAAACTCCCCGGATCTCAACCCCATTGAACATTTGTGGGACCATCTCGATCACCATGTCCGCAAGCTGGACCCTCCACCACGTGCGGTGATGGAATTACGGGATGCACTGATCATCGAATGGTCCCAGATACCTGCAACCACCTCCCGAGGACTTATTGACTCTCTGCCACGTGGACTAGCTGCTGCGCTTGCCGCCAAAGGTGGATATTCTGGATACTAGCAGATGGTCATATTAATGTGTCCCGACCCTGTATGTATACAAGCTGATAGTCAAACCGCAAGATCTAGAGCCCTGACTGGAATTATCGATTAAGGAAAAGTCAGGAATTATCACCCGTACTCTGGCTAACACAACTTGATTTAACGTGGTCTTTAAGATCTGGCTTCTGACCACCGTGTTCGACTGGGTCCATACAGAACTTCGATCTCAACAAGTGATTTAGGACCTTTTGCTATTATCTGCCATATTAAAGAGTAAATGAAGAGTGGTGAGAATTTTTATATGCCACACATCAGATGTTTAAATAATTTAAACCTTACTCATCAATCATTTAAACTTATTCTGTCGGTTATGTGCTGCTGCCATTCATCAATCTTGGAAGGACTGTTGGCTGCATAATTTTGTAAAGTTTACACCATTAAGTTTTTTATGATATTGCTAAATGCTATACAAGGGCTAGACAATGGATTTTAAGAGACAGTCCGCCATTAAAAGAAGTTATAAGAACATC
The DNA here is from genome assembly GCA_023313115.1 of Rhysida immarginata. Lineage (NCBI taxonomy): Eukaryota > Metazoa > Arthropoda > Chilopoda > Scolopendromorpha > Scolopendridae > Rhysida > Rhysida immarginata. Next base: position 844,873 of record JAHWFO010101072.1, on the reverse strand, counting down.
TCGCATACGGTTGCTTAGGGTGTGTTTCGATACACTCATGGGCCTTGCGATAGTAGGGTTTTCGCTCTCTGAATCGTTTCAAAAGGTTTTCGTGAGAGGGTCTCGCCAGTTTCCATAGACATGAGCTTAGAAGGGAGTCCCAGGCCCCATGAAATGGTCTGAGCTTTCGAGGTCGTACAGCTTAATGAGAACCAATCCTGCTTGTTTAAAGATGACAGCAGCCATAGAGGATTTGTGTGGGTAGATCTTGTATTGTGGCATTCGCAGAGCTATAACGTGATAATATAACATGTCGATGTCTGCCTTCAACAACGCCAACAGTAAATTATAGTTAGTGTTGGAATTGAACAAGAAGTAACAATACGGTTTAATAAATTGTAACAAGAAATTTCTGATACAGCACATGAAGAAAGCGCGAAAACTGAAGCGGCGCCTGAACAATGATTACCTCCCCATGGCGTTTCGATTGCATGAATGCCGCGATTCTCACTTTAGCTCACTGGTCACAGTTACACGAGTTAGCTCTCGCTAGATCCATGAGTCTATCGAAAGACACCCTTAGATAATAATACCTGATGGTGTTTTTCCCTTGGAAACTTGTTATTCTACACTATCCTATCTAAGGATTGTGGGGGCCACCGAAGTAAGGTAAAGTCCCCCCCGTGTTCCTGGAACCACTTCTGCACAATACGAGCTCTGTGGCATGGCGCATTGTCTTGCTGGAAGTAGCAATCTCCATTGGGGTACGCCATCAACATGACAGGGTGGACTTGATTGGCGATGATACGGAGGTACGCTGTGCCATCCAGACGTTGTTCAACACATATTAACAGACCCCAGGAAAACATTCCCCAGACCATAACACTGCCTGCACCGGCCTGAAGGGTTGTACTCGTGCATGCGGGGTCCATGCTTTCGTGCTGTTTCCGCCAGATTCTCACGCGGCCGTCTGCATGATGCAACTGGAATCGTGACTCGTCAGACCACACGATTTGTTTCCACTGCTCGATAGTCCAGTCCTTGTGCTCCTGAGAAAATTGGAGTCGTTTCTGCTTGTTGGTTGTAGACAGCAAAAGTGTGCGGACAGGTCTTCGGCTTCTGTATCCCATGCGATGCAGTGTGTGGCGGACAGTGCATTCAGAGACCATTTTGGAGGACCCCTGATAAGGTCAGCAGCCATCTGATGCACAATTGCTCTTCTGTTATTCTTTATCAGTCGTGACAGTCTCCGTTCTGTCCGATCATCAACCATCCGCAGGCGGCCACGACACGAACGTTCAGACCCCGTCTTCCGGCTAACCGTCCAGTCTTTAAATACTTGAACGACGGCTGCTCTAGAGCATCTCAGATTTCATAGCTCCAAGCACCTACAATCATCCCGCGTTCAAAGGCTGTTAAATCGCGTCGTTTACCCATAGTTGAAGAATGGAACACTTCTACTGTTGTCGAAGACACTCGGCTTCCCTTTTTATATTGGTCTGGCCCGCTAGCAACATTGTGGCGACGTCTGTTTGAGTATTTGCATAAACATGTCAGGTGGTCATAATAATATGCTCACTCAGTGTATTAATGTTTGTTGTTTTGTATATATGGATAAATAATTAATTTATTTATTTTAATGAATGAATAGTATTTAAAAACATATTCCATATAGAGTATGTTGTTTCTGGGATTAAAAGCAAGTCAGAAAAGCAGAATTTTATTTGCCCACAGATTTTCATGATATTTTAATAGGACTATTGTGGAATGTTTAATGGAAAGGGAAAAGAACATGAACCTAAATTTCCAATGCATTAAAACAATTTGCACTACTTTTTAACTGACTATACAGTGCACCACATAATTATACGAGGGTGGGCTGAAAAGTAATGCCTCCACGGCTGTAACTTTTTTATTTTTTAACCGATTTTCAAAATTCTTTTTGTATCTGATACTCACATTTCTCCTCTATGTAATGCACTATTCACTTTTCGACATAGTCCCCATCCCTTTCCATGCATTGTACCAACGCGTGACTAGTCGGGTGAACCCGTCGGAGAGGAATTCCGGGGTTGTTGTCGACACCAAGACCGAACGGCAGGTTTCACCTCGTCGTCAGAACGCAACTCATGCCCCTTAAGGTGCTCTTTCCTCTTTGGGAAGTGGTGAAAGTTGCAAGGTGCAAAGTCTTTCATTTTTGAACTGCAGGTTTTCATCTTTGAACTGTAGGCGCTGTAACCCCCTCTGATGTGTAACGATCGTGTGCGGACGGGCGTTATCGTGCTGCAGAAGAGGATCCAAAGCTGCCATTCAATCCTCGTGTCGACAACAACCCCGAAATTCCTCTCCGACGGGTTCACCCGACTAGTCACGCGTTGGTACAAAGCGTGGAAAGGGATGGGGACAATGTCGAAAACTGAATAGTGCATTACATAGAGGAGAAATGGGAGTAGCAGATACAAAAAGAATTTTGAAAATCGGTTAAAAAATAAAATTACAGCCGTGGAGGCATTACTTTTCAGCCCACCCTCGTAGGACCACCCATATTTTCCCTTGTCTGCAAGAAACAAAATAATTAAAACATTGTCGCTGTATCAGATTCTCACAACTATTATTTATTGTTTCCAAAGAAACTAATGGAAAACAAACAACAACAAAAATAAGAATTTACAAAAATAGAAATTAAGCGGTCCCATAAGTATAGGACCAGCATCACTTAATGCCGTTTTTTGAGCAGAAAACTTAACAAAGCAGTGATTAATGAGTCAATAGAGTTGCCTCCACAAAAACTTTCAAGTGGCTGTAATCAAGCAATTTAAACACAATGCCTCGTAACACCACCTTGTCAGACTATGAAAGGGGTCAAATTGATGCTCTGAAAGCTTCTGGAGTGAATGCACGAGGTATAGGAAAGGCTATAAGTCGGTCACATAAAGCTGTACTTAATTATTTGAAAGCTGGTGCTCAGTGTGGCCAGAAAAAGAGACCTGGGAGACCTCAGAAGACGACTAATTGACGATTATTAAAAAAATGAAAGACCCCACAACATCTTTGTGTGCATGGCCAATTCTGAAGATGTTCCAGTATCAAAATCAACTGTGCAACGGATTGCGAAGCAGGCATCATCTCTTGTGTACACGAAAAGAAAACAGCAACCTGCACTCCAACTGCACCACAAACAGAAACGGTTGGCCTTTGCCCAGTCAGTGATGTTCTGGATAGAGGATTGGAAGAGAGGGGAGAAAAAATTCAATTTAGATGGGCCAGATGGCTGGCAGTATTACTGGCATGACATCAGGAGGTCAGAAGAAATGTATTTTATATGGCAACAGGGAGGAGGATCACTTATGGTCTGGATTGGCTTCGGATGGAATGGTAGAACCAATTTAGCTATTGTTAGTGGAAGAATGAAGACTTCAGATTATCAAAATCTGCTTGATATTCATTCTTTTACCGTTTGGGGACCAGATGTATTTTCCAGCAAGATAATGCCCCAGTTCACCGTGCAAACAGCACATATGAATGGTTTTTAGCAAATTGGGTGCAAATTATGGACTGGCCTGCCCTATCTCCAGATATCAATCCAGTGGAAAACGTATGCGGCACTTTAGCCAGATCTGTTTACGCAGATGGTAAACAATACCGCAATATAGAAGAATTAAAATATGGTGTGTTGAATGCCTGGGAAGAAATTAATTCAGATTATCTGCAAAAACCTGGTCACAACTATGCCAAACCGAATTTTTAAAAATATTGAAAAAAGGGATGATTTATTGAGCATTAAGTGATGCTGGTCCTATACTTATGGGACAGCTTAATTTCTATTTTTATAAATTCTCATTCTTGTTGTTGTTTGTTTTTTATTATTTTCTTTGGAAACAATAAATAATAGTTGTGAGAATCTGATACAGTGACAATGTTTTAATTATTTTATTTTGTTTCTTGCAGACAAGGGAAAATATTGGTGGTCCTATAATTATGTGGCACACTGTATTATCTACTTACAAAAGCCCAGCATTCTTTTGTAAAGACCTGCACCTGCACATGTGTACAGGGTTGTGCATAACCTATTGCTAGGGGTCTGGAAAATAAACAAAACTAAGTGGAATGTTCTGCGGTTGATAATCAAAAAGTACGTTTATTTCTGCTTTTATCACATCAATATTTAGTGTGGCCACCATCTGCTTCTCGAACAGCACGCATCCGTTTCGGCTTTAATTTCTTGTGCAACGTTGACACAGCTGCGACGTCTTTTGCCACTGTTATTAGCAATGATGTTTTTGCTTTCCTGTGATAATTTCTCGGGCCTACCCTCAGCAAATTCGGCATGGCAGTTATCACAACCTTTCTTCCAATTGTCCGTCACCCATCTATCCGATCGGTTTAACTTGTTCGCAAACTATTTGCGATTTATAAAAGACGCACCTGCTTCCATTGCCTCTCGATATGCATTTGCACGAACTCTATCCATGAAACGCTGCTCTTCACTGTCATTTATTAAACCAGCCATATTTGTTTGATACCAATAGACGCACAATGAACTACTCTCTGCCGAAGCGTCATAAGAGTGTGCTACAACGCTGCGGTTTAAGTCGCAGCCCCCTAGCAAAAGGTTATGCACAACCCCGTATAGGCCTTTTTTTAAAAAAATAAACTTCTGAAACTGATGTCCTAATTATAATTTTACTCTCCTTTATTTAACTTTAGACCTTGAAGCAAGTCCAGATGTTCAAAAAATACGTGGAAAATCCTAAAATCAGGTAAAAAAAATTTTAAATTATAAAGGGGAGTCAGAAGTTGTATAGTCTGAAAAAATTTAGATTTATAAATCGTCATATTTCCCACTAGATTTACAAACTATTTGGAGCACTTAAAGTTAGTAATTTGTAGATTTAAATGATACCAAGCTGAACTTACTTTGATATGTTAAGTTTTGCGCTTAAGAAGAAGTGTGTTTTCACGTGCATATTCTGACTAAACAAATTGGGATACAAAGATTTACTTTACACCAACAGAAAGGTCAAAAAATTACGTGTGTCTCAGTTTTCACAGTAGCAAAAAATTAAAAAAAAAAGAAAAAAAAGTTTCCTAAAGCAAAATTTAGTAACATTTTCATAGTACGATTTAGTAAACTAATTATACGAATATATTTTAACATCAAATATAAAAAAGATGTGTTCTTAATGTAAATTTTTTGATCTTTCTGTTTGTGTAAAGTAAATCTTTGTATCCTGATTTGTTTAGTCAGAATGTGTACCTGAAAACATCCTTCTTCTTAAGCGCAAAACAAGTCAGGCAATCGGAATGCCCGGGACCGATAGGATTTTAAGGATTTCGAGGATAAAAAACGCATTTGTTTTCTAAAGAAGCCTTTCGTTGTTAGGGTTAGATAAGGTTGATAAGGAAACCACTGCTTGTTATGGCAAGGCATACATCTAGAGCAAATGTGAAGTTCAAAATGAATAAAAGTACAAGTACCTGAAAAGTTAAATGGAGAGAGTAGTAATTCTATATATATTTGAACATGTGAGAGCCCTTTAATTTGTAAGCATTCCTGTATAATGAAATGAGCGTCAATTGTTGAAGCGTTCTGTGCAAGGATCCAATATTTCATCATAATCTATTGCTAAACCGTTTCAACGTAAGCATGTACTGTTGAAGTGAGCAATTAGCTACAATCTATTGATAACAGTATGCGTAACAGAAATTAACTATTGATAATGTAAGGCATAAGTAATTACATGTGGTATTTTAGCATTGAAAGTATCCACTGGTATCATATTTGTATAATTAAAATACTTACCATTGAACCAATTTCGGCTATCATTAATTTCTCGTTATATTCATTCAAGAAATGTCATTCCAAATTGTTTGATATATTATATGCCATAGCATAGCATTGAAAGTTCCACTAAACCACATATCATGGAACCAATTTGGACTAGCATTAATTTTACGTTATGTTCACTCATTACACGTCATTCCAAGCTGTTTGATATATTACGAGGGGAATTCAATAAATAATGCAACACATTTTTTTTCTCAGCCAATTTTGGTTGAAAAAACTGGACATTTCTTGTGGAACATTTTCAAACATTTCCGCTTCGTCTCGTAAAGTTTCATTGACGTCCGGTATGTGACAGCGCTATAGTGAGCTGTTAAAGTGGCATCTACAATGGAGGTGCGTTCCAAACAATGGGCAGTGATTGAGTTTCTTTTGGTGGAAAACCAGGGCATCTCAGATATTCTTAGGCGCTTGCAGAACGTCTACGGTGATCTGGCAGTAGACAAAAGCACGGTGAGTCGTTGGGCAAAGCGTGTGTCATCATCGCCGCAAGGTCAAGCAAAACTGTCTGATCTCCCATGAGCTGGCCGGTCGTGCACAGCTCCGACTCCTGCAATGTCGGAACATGCGAACACTCTCATTGGGACGCACTACGCGGATGATGAAGCAGTTATTGATGCAGCACGACGTTGGCTCTGACATCAACCAGTGGAATGGTACCGTGCAGGTGTATAGGCCCTCACTTCAAGATGGCGTGAAAAAAAGCGTTGTGTAGCTAAAAGATTGGGGAATAACATGGTGTTTTTGAATGCATTACTTATTGAACTCCCCTCTTACATTCCATGCAGGGTTGCCAACTTACCGGTTTTTAGATGGAAATACGTACTGTTGGATATTGTTATAATACAAGCTAAACAATGCACAAATGTAATAATTATTACACGGTTGTCAACGCTGATTCCATGGCCTAGCATTGAAGTTCCAATAGACCATCATGGTTACACTAAACCACGTACCTTTGAACCAATTTTGATTATCATTAATTTTACGTTGTAATCAACCATGACATGTTATTTTAAGCTGTTAGATATAGTACATGCCATATCTGAACATTGAAAGTTTTTAATGGACCAAATGGTACCACTAAACCACGTACCATTGAACCAGTTTTGACTGATTTTTTCCGCCAACGAACTCAGTCTTTCGTTTTACCTAAGTTGTCGAATGGCGAAAACGGAAATCGACTCGACCGCTAGAGCACCAACAGACAGACGGACGGTCCCATTGTGAAAACATAAGTACCTATCGGTCCTCATAAGTTCAGCTTGGTATCATTTAAATATACTACAAATTACTAACTTTAAATGCTCCATACAGTTTGTAAATCCAGTGGGAACTGTGGGAAATATGACGATTTTAATTGTTTCAGACTATGCGACTTCTGACTCCCCTCAACACAGAATGCTTTAATTAACTGAAATCTTGATTGTCCAATCATCTGGTTTTTGGATAAGGGAAGTCGTTAGTAATTTGGAATGAAACTTCATATGTTTTTAAAGATAAAATTCGGTTTGTCCAACAGAAATTGCTAGCACAGAAAAACCAGGTTGTTAATGGCACATTGTGAGATAGCATAGATAGAAGTTGTTGATGCCATTATTTCTCTGCAATGTTATTCAATAAACTGTAAAACTACATTATAAAAGTATTGAAACTGATAAAAACAGTCATCCTCTCTATTCATTAAAATTTCCATACGAGCCATTCAGAGCCAAGAAAAGTAGTAAAAAATTTCTAGCCTCTTGTTTATTCGTGACCCCCCCCCCCTCCCAGTTTTTGACTTGTCAATAACTTAAGAGAACTAAAATTTTCAAGAATATACAGAAAACCTCTATTTTTTTACATTTTTAAAAATGCATAACCTGGATGCTTTATAATTAAAAAACGGATTCATTATCGTCTGATTCTTCAAAATGTTTTGTTTAAAATTCATCGGATTGATGTTCGTTTGAAGCCTTCCCCACCCCCTCCTGATTTTAACTTTTGATGACAGAAGAGTGGATGGGAAATTGGGAAATTACAATTATAATGTAGTATATAAACTGTATAATGTATTCTAATGTACCAATATTATATGCTTTTTAGGTCAAAATTTTTCGCGTTATAGTGGAATAAATAAGGTAAAGAAAAGAAAACTATCAAATAACTTGATACCAATCGTCGATAATAGCTAAAAAAAATTATGAAAATGAAAAAACAATTTAACTATGCCTAGATTCAAACTGGTGACCTCGAATCTATTGTGGACAGACAAATAAATGTATGTATCAAGATGTATTTGTCGCAACCCCATCCCCCCTCTCCAGGAAGGTATCAAGATCGACGCATTGGGCATCATGCCATCCCCCCCCCCCACCCCATACTGTCATTATGCTACTGAAAGTAGGTGTCATAACACTTTCGGCCTTGCTTACCCAGCTCCATTACCTTTTGGAGCTTCATCTTTCTTCCTTTTGTCACAGTCATTAAGCATCACTAGCTGCGCTGTTATCTCTTGCAGCTCCCTGTTATTAGTGCGACCATTTGCCGAATTGTGATGACATGGATCAGTCCTTGAAAAGCATGACAGAGGTCCTGTGATAACCAGATCAGTGATAAACGAGGATAGATGTAATTCCAGACCGACTGATGATGAAAAAGAGAGGATAAATTAAAAATTAAGTTTCCCTATTTTATTATTCAGAAACCAAGAATTGTAACTTAGGTATCTGATAGTTTGTAATTCCAGCAATAGAATGGCTGCCTCACTAACCAACCTGCAATATTATGACTGTGAGGGTGAGGATTTTTGTCACATGTCACTGAGTAGAAAATAGAAGCATTCCAGTTCATCAACAAGCTTTCATATGGTCGCAAGCTGAGGGAAGTTGATGGCCTCCATCTTTTTGGAAATTTGGAGTGATTCTTGTTGATATGAAGGAGCAGAGTGCGACAGTGAAAGCAGCTGCTTATCAGGAGACATTAGAGCATATTAAGGAAACTATTCAACATTGAGGACCTGGTCTTCTTACACGGGGAGTGAAGTTGTTGCATGATAATCGGTTGAGATCAGCTACAGAAGAACATCAATTAAATAACAAATTGTTAAGGATCTGACAAGGATAACTGCAAGTACTGAAACATTAATTGATCGTACATATCAAGGGACTTATATTGAAACAATATGATGATGATGATGACGATTCCTATAATGGGATCATGGGATCATGTTCGATTGCCTCTTATATAGTCGTATAAAGGGCAACAAGAGATCTAAAGTAACAATAATACCTTCATTCAAACAGATGAATATACCAGAATACAACAGAATACTCGGTAGGACAATATGGAAGAAATATACGAATATCCAGGACGCTGATGAAAAAATTAGGAGAGTTGATAAACATTATGATGACATCTACGAGTGATGCTGGTAGGCTGCTGATTAAGAAAAGAAAGAGGAAAAACATTGGTGGACCAAGGAATTAAATGCTTATTGGTACAAGAAAGTGGAGACCTACCAAAAATTCATAAGGAATAGGAATACAGAAATGTATGAAGAATATAAGTTAGCAAATAAAATATATAAAGAAGAAGTTAAAAAAACCTTAAAAAGCTAAATTAAACCTTCAAATTGGTTAAATAATAACTGAATCACTACAATATAGAGTGAAGGGACTATCCATTTTAAGAAAAATCGGAAAAACGGAATTTAACTCTTCACTGAAAAAACTGAATAGTAGTTACAACTTTTCAATCCAAGATCAACTTACGGAATTTAATCCGTAATAATCACAAGGAAAATAGAATGCAGATACCAGTAGAAAAGCATCTGGATTATTTAAAATGGCTTAATAATCCTTGTCAAATTCCTGAACCCCAGAAAATTATTAAAATCAAGAAGACGGAAAAGAGTACTATAACAACCCCATTCGTACCAGGAACGCATGTAATCAGGCAAATTATAAAAACGACGAAAATGAAAGATGTAAGACAATCGACCATCATAACAAGCAAACTAGTTAGTGCTTTAGACCATACGAGCACATTTAGATTATAGGAATTATGTAAAAGTATCATACGAACCAAAAAGTTTCCAACAGAGATGAAACTAAATTGTCTAAATTTTCTAAAAATCTTGTGGATAATGCAGATGATTAACTTAAGAATAAAATAAAACTCTTTTTCCACAACGAAACAGGAATTGAACAAACATAAAAAGAAAAAGACCGAAAATAAAATGAAAAAATACAGCCTGAGTCTGTAAGTGCTTTTCGAAAGCTTTGCTTTCATCATTCAGCAGCCAAGGAGCACCTCGAGAGAACTTGAGAGAACTGACTTGGAATAGAACGTGCTGAGTATTTATAACGGACAGAAGCCAATCAAGACAAAAAGATCCAACTGAAATTTATTGATTGGGTGAGTGCGTCGCCCATTTGATCAATGGTGATTCGCTAATCGGGCCCCTATCTAAGTTGAGTAATAATTTTTTATCTGTTTTTTGAATGGCTAAGCTTTCGAAGGCGTCCAGAAGGTGTTTCTTGTTTATTGACTCAATAAGTTTTACATTGTTTAATAAGAATTCATGCCCGGTATCTAGAGAGTGTTTGGCTATGGATGACTGATTCCCTCTACCATACCTTGTGTGTCTCATGTGTTCTTCGAGTCTTGTTTCAATATTACGGAAAGTTTGTCCTTTGTACATCATGGGGCATTGGGAACATCTGGCTTCGTTTATTCCTGATTTCTGTATTGGTGCAATCTGGTCCTTTGGGTTAGGTAATAAATGCCTGGTCTGGTTGGGATTGCTAAAAGATAACGAAATATTAAAAGATTTAAAAACAGAATTGAGACCTTTGATTAAGGATATGACTCTCCCTCTATTTTTAGTCCGGTTGAGGGTAGTGATTTCGTCCATGAACTTCTTTAACTTCCTCTTCCTGACCAAATCAGTGATGGTACGTGTGCTATAGCCATTTTTAACTGCAATATTCTGGATCAAGGAAATTTCTTTTTTGAATGAGGATTGACCTAGTGGGAGATTAATAGCTCTGTCAATCATCGAAATGAAAGTAGACATTTTTTGATTCCAAGGGTGGCTGGAATCACTTGGTATGTAATTCAAACCGTTCGTAGGCTTTCGGTATACCTCAAATGATAGTGAATCATGGTTTCTGATGACTAGGATGTCAAGAAACGGCAACCTTTGATTGTTTTCCAACTCAAAAGTGAATTGAACGGACGGAAAATAACTATTAATATGTTAGACAAAAGTGTTGACATCGCAAGCATTGGTGTTAAAAATTGTGAAGACATCGTCCACATATCTGAACCAACAATCGGGAAAGTAAAAACCGGAATATTGAAACAAGATTCGAAGAACACATGAGACACACAAGATATGGTAGAGGGAATCAGTCATCCATAACCAAACACTCTCTAGATACCGGGCATGAATTCTTATTAAACAATGTAAAACTTATTGAGTCAATAAACAAGAAACACCTTCTGGACGCCTTCGAAAGCTTAGCCATTCAAAAAACAGATAAAAAATTATTACTCAACTTAGATAGGGGCCCTATTAGCGAATCACCATTGATCAAATGGGCGACGCACTTACCCAATCAATAAATTTCAGTTGGATCTTTTTGTCTTGATTGGCTTCTGTCCATTATAAATACTCAGCATGTTCTATTCCAAGTCAGTTCTCTCAAGTTCTCTCGACGTGCTCCTTGGCTGCTGAATGATGAAAGCAAAGCTTTCGAAAGCGCTTATAGACTCAGGCTCTATTTTTTCATTTTATTTTCGGTCTTTTTCTTTTTATGTTTGTTCAATTCCTGTTTCGTTGCGGAAAAAGAGTTTTATTTTATTCTTAAGTTAATCAGAGATGAAAATAGCTAACATAGTACCAATATACAAAAAAGGTGATCCGAAAATTATAAGCAACTATAGACCGATTGCCATGCTTCCACCTCTGACTAAAGTTATAGAGCACTGTATACTTGATGAGTTAACAGCTTATTTGTGGCCCAAAATCCCGAAACAACAACAAGGGAGCCGACCCTCGGCACGAGTAAATTGGATACCATTACAAATATGTCAGCCATCAAAGCGTTGGATGAAAGGAAAAATTTTAAAATAGTTCAAACATACAATATCCCGCCACCAATTGTATGAAGAGTTGAAATCGTTTGGAGTTGAGGGCAAATATTTGAATCGTATTAAGGATTATTTCAAGGCTAGAATGAATGTTATGGATGACGAACCACCAACCTATCATGAAGTGGAGTGATACAAGGTTCGGGTTTGGGCCCTCTGTTTTTTGCAGTGGCCACGTCTACCTTATATCAATTGGAGTTTAAGCTGAAGATACTTAGTTATGTTGATGACAATATTTTATTATATGCCATACAAAGAAAATCAAGAAGAAGAAATGGCATTAAACATAAAACATGACTTAAAGATTATGAAAGAATGGTAAATTTACCGAGGTATGCAGCTGAATATTAATGAAACAAAAATTTTAACTATAGCATGAAAGACAGTTACAGCTGACTATTTGATGTTTTTGGGTTTTACCTATGATAATACCCTTCAGTTTAGTAGGCAAAGTCAGATTAAAAAGTAGAAGATACCTTTTGAAGAAGCTTCGATCAATATTAACCTATAAGGAAATAAAAATTGTCATTGAAATGAAAATACTTCCCTATATGACTTACAACGTTGTCTTTTGGGCGAGTGCTCCAGCAATGTACATACAACGAATGAAAGTGGCGTATAATGATTTGTTAAGAACAGCTTATGGGGCAACTAAATATGAATCGATAACTGAGTTGTGTAAAGTACAAAGGGTACCAACATTTGAGATGATACGTATTGTCGGTATATTGTCAGAACTTTCGGGCGCTCTACGTAACTCACAGCACCTGGTATCATTTATACAGGATTGGTTTAAAAAAAGTGTTAAATCAAGAAACAGGACTAGGTATAAGATAGTGAGCCCTAGGATTATATCTCCATTTTTGATGAGACACTTTCCATACAATACCATAAGAGAATGGAATGAATTGCCAATAAACATACGTACCGTTCCGATTGAATGTAAATCTCCTAAATGCCAAGTGATCTGCAGACATTTTAAAGCAAGCATAAAAGAATATTATCTCGCAAAACTTTAATTAGAGAGACCAACTGGTCATGTCAGGATTTTAAATTGTTTTACTTTGATGCCCGTTTCTATTTCATGGGTACTTTGCCTTTTGGCCAACTATTCCTTCGGAATGCTCACTAATAATAATAATAATAATAATAATAATAATAATAATAATAATAACTACTATTATTATTGGCCTCATGTTGTCTACATCACAATAAGAGCTCGTACACCACACTATGCATTGGCAACACGTTCCCCATCCACAGTAGAATCCAGATTTGGTACCTTCGGACTATGATCTGCTTGGCAAAACAAAGAAACGTGTACAGGGCAGATGATTTCCAGTGATGAGGTAGTGAAATGGCTTAATGAGCAGAACGGAAAAGCTCATTTTACATCTGACAAATGCTTAAATAACTTGTTGATTAGGCAGAAGAAGAAAGGCGCCTTTCTTCATATGCAAAAAAAAAAGGGGGGGGGGGGGCGTGTTTGTTTTATATCTTTGTAGTTGTGGGGTCATTGAGCATATATGTATGAAATAAGATTTGTGTATATATATATATATTTTTGTTTTAATTTATTTAGAGAATTGCTTGTAATTGGTGGTGTTGCTGCAAAGGACCAAATAGCAGCTCTTCAAAGTGGGGTAATCTAAGTTTGATTATGCATATAGCACACTTATTTTCATTGTTTGCATGAAATCCTCTTATTCCCTTCTCCACATATATGGTTTAATTTCTTATTAGATTGATGTAGTTGTTGGTACACCAGGTCGCTTGGAAGATTTAATATCTACTGGACAGTTATCTCTTACTCAGGCAATTTTAGTTATTGTGTTTTTAATTTACAAGACTAATTTAAATGCCCCCAGTGCAATGTGAAAATTTCTTTCTGTAATTTTTAGGTGCGATTCTTTGTGCTAGATGAAGCAGTAAGTGCATTTTATTTTAATTAAAATCAAATTGTTCTCTATGCGTACTCTTTTAAGTTTTAATTTGCATATTTTGATGAAGATTGACTTTGTGTTAAAATAGGACGGATTGCTGCAACAAGGTTATGGTGACTTAATTAACAGGGTACACGGGCAAATACCTAAAGTTACAGCCGATGGCAAGCGATTACAGGTTTATTGCCATGAACGATGGAATTGATTTTGTTATTCAAAAGGAGGAAATCGGGATGATGATACAATTTTTAATTATTTCAGATGATTGTCTGCTCAGCCACGTTACATTCATTTGATGTGAAGAAATTAGCAGTAAGTTTCTTTTCAAGGAAGCCATTGTTAATACAGGGTGGTGCAAGAAGTTTGCCCACTCGGAATTTCACTTGCCAGTAGTTTTAACAGTTTATGTAGCAATTTTGAAAATGTTTAAAATGCTTTCAATGACTTAAAGTTTATTGAATAATCGCTTAAAAACTTGTTAAAAAAGTTTTCAATTTAAAGTCTAGCCTAATCTTCTCGACGTGATGCTTCTGTAAGTGCTTTAAGGATATCCAATCAAAATGGATATACGAGGGGATATCAGAAAGTAACTCCATTTATTTTTTAACGGAGGAAATGCAGTCTCTGCGTAAAAGTTAACATAGCCAAAAAGGAGTCCGAGTACATGCATAACTTGAATTTTGCAAGTGCACTACGTGCTCCCAGTTGTTTTAGAAGTTGTTGCCGCTATCACGTTTATAGTGGAAGAACTGCAAGCTGTTATAAAGTTTCTTTCGCAAAAGGTAAGAAACCCAGTGAAGTTCGTGAGCAAATAGTATAAGTCTACGGTACGGACTATTCCAATGTGTGCAAATGGTGTAGAATATTTCTGGAAGGAAGAGTTAGCCTTGCTGATAAGTGTTCTGAGCGGCTTGCATCAGTGGCAACAGCCATTGTCGAGAACATTAGCAACACAGAGAAAACGGTCACATTTCCTTGAAAGAAGTGAGTGAAAGCTGACCATGTTGGATTCCGAAAAGTCTGATACCAGAACAGACCAACAACAGAATGATGTGCAGTCGTGCAACATCTGTAGTGGTACAAACCACAAGGAAAGGTGTTACTGAATGGCTTTGTCACAGGAGATGAGTCATAGGTATTGCTCTATATACCTGAGCCTAAAACTGCAAGCATGGTGTAGAAACATCCACATTCTCTGGTTCACAAAAAAATTCAGTTTCTTCTTCAGCTCGGAAGATTATGCTTGGAGTTTATTGGAATGTGCAAGGCACCCTACTTGCGGAATTTCTGCCTCGTGGGTCAACCGTCAAACCACCTATTATGAAAAGTTGACTAAACTGCGGTGTACTGTTCGGGATAAGCGACCAGAAGAGGAAACTATGTTCGACTTCTTCATGATGACGCATGCCTGCATGTAGCCAACATTGTCAAAGCAAAACTGGTCAGTTTTGATTGGAGTTCTACAGTCCGGTCTTAGTACCCTTGGATTACCACCTCTTTGATCTCATGGAGAGATATCTGGGTTGTCAGTTTTGAGTGTGATGAGGAACTCGAATCTGCCGTGCGCCATTGGCCGTATTCACAGCTGACTGAGTTCTATGAGGGGGGTATTCTGAAACTGGTGCAGCGTTGGGATAAATGCCTAAATTGTCAAGATGCCTATGTGGAAAAGTAGTTAAAGATGTGTAGTTTCAGCTGCACTTACTTGTTTACCTGTATTATGTGTAATTTTCTTTGAAAAAATAAATGGCGTTACTTTATGATATCTCCTTGTACTAAACAAAATTATTGGCAAGTGAATTTTGGGTGCCCAAGTCTATGTGCCACCCTTTATTCTATTAGAGCATTACTTTAAGGACAAGGCACTGATATTTTGTGGCATATAACTCTTTTTATAATAGGAGAGATTAATGCATTTCCCTACTTGGGTTGATTTGAAAGGTGAAGATGCTGTTCCAGAAACTGTCCATCACGTGGTACGTAAAAAGAATGTTTTCTTCTTTGGTTCTTTTATGTTAAGATAGTCTCTAATCTATTTATCCAAATTCAAAATTTGAAGAGAATCAAAAAAAATTTCATCCATACTATTTGATTTTAACACATTTTAAGATTGGATGAGAGGGTTTGTTGTATTTCTCTGTATCATATCATAGTAGCTTAAATACGAGGGTTGGGGCATAAGTCATTAGCACGGATCACAAACGTATATGTGTCGTGTGGAAGTTCTGCAGGCATAGTATGTATGCAGAACAACAGATGGCTCTGTGATAGCTGGTAGTAGCGCAGCGAGGGCTGTGAAATCAGTCAGTTGGTGAGTGTCGTGCGAGATGGAAGTAACCCGTGTTGAGCAGCGCGCTTACATCAAAATAGCCGTTCTCCGAGGGAGAAATGCGATGGAATGTCACAGTGAATTAGTGGACAGTGCAATAATCCTGCACGACAATGCAAGACCACATAAAGCAGAGTGTGTAGGGCAGCTACTGCGACGTTGGGGATGGGAAGAATTGGAGCACCCACCATACTCTCTCGACATTTCGCCCTTGACTTTGATCTCATTCGCAAGATTAAGGAACCACTATGTGGTAGGCGGTTTGCAACACGAGAGGGCATTGCTAATGCTGTGCGCCAACAGGTGACCCGATTCACACATGGTGAGGCAAATGCTGAGGCTGATGGTATTCAGCGCCTCCCACATCGTTGGCAGCGTGTGGTGACAGTAGCAGGGGACTACTTTGAGGGTCTTTAAGCCCAGGTTTGCCATGTCAACTTCATGTGTACCGTGTTGTCATTCTTTTGCACCGTGAAGGCCATATTGCCCTGTATACTACCGTAATAAATTAGTGTGTTACGATATTTCAGTGCTATTCATTGTCCATATTTGTAGTTAACACCTTGTCCTTTCATCTGTATGTGTCACATTTTCCAACTGGACTGGTATCTTCAAGGAAAAAAAATAGTTGCCATGACTTTTGCCCCAACCCTCGTATGAAAATTGTAAACGTGATTGTTTGTAATTTAACTTTTTGAGAACAATTATGTCATTAATTTATACCGTATTTTCTCGAATCTAAGGCACACTGTTGCAGCTTCCCGACAAAAATAAAAGCTTTAATGTCAAATTTCACAAGGCAAACAATGCCATTATTTACAAAGCACAAAACGCACTTAAAATAAACCCAGCAAACACCAACAACCATATGCAAAACTTTTCACACCACAAAGACCACGCCCACTCCAAACAAGCTAAAAACGATCCTCCATACAACGACAGACCACACAACACCGAAAAACAAACATTGCATACAAGGTACACTACAACACTAAATACACACTGACACCAGTCACACAAGCAGCCTTGGAATGGACACTCGGATCCAGGGCTACAGTTCAGAATCGTGGGTATCAGATAGAGCACAATCGACTTTGGTGTGATGACTTCAGCTGAAGATAGGGGCTCACATAATCGTTTATTCTTAACATAATCTACCCTCTGTAAACCTCTTCCCAATGAACTGGAACAAAACTGGAAATAACCTTTAAAACAAAAGAATTAAACTTTTCAGTTGTATGTTTTGTCCCAAGAATTGGGTACCCCATTAATTTTGGATTTTTTAAAAATTTTATTAATCCAGGTGTGCATTGTTGATCCTCGTAAGGATACTCAATGGCATTCGTTAGGACGTCATATTCAGGTAAGAAAAGCATTGTTATCATTGTTATCATAATAGAAAGTGCAGATTATTTCTAATTTCAAATGAATTCCATACAAATGCTAGACTGATGGTGTACATGCCAAAGATAATCCGAGGCCAGGAAATACCAGCTCAGGTCCGCAAATTAAATCATTTGGACCCACTAGAATTAATATTGCTAAAATTAACATTAGAAATGTTATTTCATAGAAACGTTTTCTGAAGCCGTGAAAATGCTAAAAGGTGAATATGTTGTTTCTGCCATCAATGAACATCAAATGGATAGATGTCTAATTTTCTGTCGAACAAAACTGGATTGTGATAATTTGGAACGATATTTTAATCTCTTAGGAAAAGGTAATGCCGACATTTATAAAATTTTTATTTTTTTTTTTTTTTTTTTTTTTTTTTTTAACTTTGTTGTACATTTGAGAGCAGGCATTTAGATCAAATGTTAATCTTCTTTCAGGCCCAAGAAACCAAAATAATCCATACTCCTGTGTTTGTCTTCACGGAGACAGAAAACCCCACGAGCGTAAAGAAAATTTAGAAAGGTTTAAGGTGAAATTTTTTTTTATGATAATTCTAGTTAATATTTTATGTTAGAATTTTATGTAGTTTTCATATTTCTAAAAGTTAATTATACCCAAAACAAAGATTGTCATTATAGAAGTATAGGTAGTCCTCGTTTACGTGAGTTCACTTAAGGTTGTTTTCACTTTAAGGACGCTTGAAATTGGGCAAATAAATGGTGCCGAATCCTCGGTTTAAGACAAAACCTTGGTTTAATGATAATTCTTACGCCGAATGAATAGTGTTACCACGTCAGTACATTCTTTTCTGCTAAAGTCAAGTGAATTTAATTGCACTAAAGAATGCTAAAATAATTAAAAACAATACGAGGGGGGGGGGGGGCCCCAAAAATAACCGGACTTTTGCTCTGAAAAGTTAATTTATTAAGTTGTTTTTTTTTTACAAAATTTTTTCAGTCTCCTTTCCGTTAGACTCGATGCACTTGTCCAGTCTTCTTTCCCGCTGTTTGAAGCACCTCTGGAACTCTTCGACTTTGATATCGTCCAGTGCCTGCTGCGAAGCTGTTTTTACAGCCTACACATCATCGAAATGCTTCCCTTTTAGATTTTTTTTTCATTCTCGCGAATAGAAAGTAGTCACACGGGGCTAGTCACAAGGAAGCCCGTCAAACGAAGCCAGTTTTTTAAGTTTAAAATTTGCGCCAAAATGTCGAAAGAAATCTTAAATGAATTAAAAAAAATGTCCTTCCAGAACGTATTTTTATATTAATTGCGTAATAAATGATAACTGTGTATACTTACTTACTTACTTTTCAAACCCGCTTATCCGTTAGGGTCGTGGGGGCAGCAGCCCTATGGAGGATCTCCAGCAATCGCGATCTTCCGCCATCAGGCGCATGTCCTCCCTGGTAATATCCAAGCGACTCGAACCCAGATTCTCCATGTAGTCTAGCCACCTGGTTCTACGCCGACCCCTTGGTCTCTTACCCACCGGCTTGGAAAATAACAACTGCCTAGGAAGACTAGTTTGCGACATCCGTATCACGTGGCCATACCAGCGCAACTGAGATCTCTCAATGCGGAGAAGTAGCGGCTCCACACCTAAAGATTCCCTTATTGTGCTGCTGTACACTCTATCTAGTAGGTTAACACCTGCCACACCTCTCAGATCTCATTTCAGCCTGCTGTACCTGCGATCGCACTCTTTTGGTCATTACCCAATAATAATAGTTGATTATTTGTAGTAATTAATTCGGAAAATAATATTAACAATTTGTACTTAGATTTGTTCAATGTTTGTGATTATTATTGTTGTTGTTATTATTATTATTATTATTATTATTATTATTATTATTATTATTATTGAAGAACTCAAAAATCAATCTGAATGTAATGTCTGGCGAATGCAGAGGATGAGGAACAATAGGCCTGTCTCTTCTAAAATTTTATCGATCGTGAAACAACGATCCTCATGGATTTTTTTCAATGTTTTCGTCGTTTCGAGATAATGAAGGACGCCCCACTACGAGCAAGATTTTTAACACTCAAAAACTTGTGTACGGCTCATAGCATCTTGACTGCCTTTGAAGCATTTGGTAAGCTTCCATTGCCGATTTTTCAAGCAGGAAGCAAGATTTCAAACATACTATTTGTTCCTTTAAATCTGCCATAACAATTTCACAGGTGGCAAACGAGAACAGTTGAGAACAACAACACTTCATTCAAACGTTATTATCCTACGCAGATGCCGCTTGGGCAACTGATTTGGGAAGGTCTCTACTAGATGGGTCGCTAGTGGGAAAATTCTCTACTATGCCTAGAAACAGATATGCCTGTTCAATCTGGTTATTTTTGGGTCCCCCCTTGTATTTGAGGCTCAATGAACTTCATATATGGAGAGTTTACTTGTCACATGCCTCAAAGGTCAATCGCAACAAAAGATTCCAGTGTCATCACTAATTCAATTAGTATTTAAACACAACCTTCTCTTTTAACTTGTAAGCCAATGGGAAAATGGTCCCTGCTTAAAGACTGAGTTTCAGGAATCCATCCCCAGTGTAAAATGAGGGCTACTAGTCCTGTTGTTTCTTTGCTGTATTCAGTAAGGTTTATTAAGATGTTGGTCCATCTTTTGCATAAGTCACAGCTTGCACACACATAGGAAGACTTTCACTGGATTTTGATAGATGGTCGCAGGAATTGCCTTCCAGCATCCTTAAGATGGATGATTTGAATTCATAATATCCATGCTGTCCAGTATTGCTAGAATTAATAATGAAAACATAACAGAAGTCCTGATTAAGCAATGAAATAGACCTTTAATTACCGACGCGTTTCGATTTACATCATCTTCACAGGCAAACAGCATATAGAGTATAGTCTCCACCAATCAACTAAATTGTCGACCAGTGGACACATTTGCCGTATCGAATAGAGGACTACTTATGACGTCATGTCCTATCCCTGTTCCTGCTCTGGAATTCGTTTACCACGTCCAGGATTATGTCTTTCTCAAAGGCTATTTGGTTAATTAATAGGCATTTCTGGTCCTCTTGGTGATATTTTCTTATTTCGAATGCTCCATAGACGAGTATTCTTTCCGGGTTCTTGGCTGTCTTCAAAATTGTCATGGTCTCTTGAATCGGTAACATCCGGTGCCCATTTTTAATCGGATGTTCCGTGAAAGCCGATTTATTATCATTATTAACACACGGTCATCTGTGTTCTTTAAATCGCTGGATAAAGGATCGTTTTGGGGAGTCTGTGTGGTACATACCACAATCTGGGCACGTTAATTTATAGACTCCGCATGTTTTGAAAACATCGTCAGTCATATTCTGTCTTCTAGCGTTCAGCACATTTTCAAATCATTTATACAAAATAAAGATTTACACATTTTTTTTGAATGTTTATGAATGGAGGGAAAAAAACTGGGAACGTTTATTTTTTTTCTATTTTACAGCGAGGGGATGTCAAATTCCTTATTTGCACTGATGTAGCTTGCAGAGGAATTGATATTACAGGAATGCCTTACGGTGAGTAATTTAAAGGATGATAATATTGGTTCTACATAAAATTCCAATAGTTTGATTATCATTATTATTGAAAATAGTTTATTTATTTGATGCTTTTGCCTCTTAATAGTAATTAACGTAACTCTACCGGATGAGAAATCGAATTATGTTCATAGAATTGGAAGAGTTGGAAGAGCAGAAAGGTAGTCATTGGTTACCAAATTATTTTATGATGAAATGTTTTCATTGTATTTTTTCAGATTGAAATTCAGGGCACATAATGGTGTCATGGATAATTACACAAGTTTAAATGCAAGTCGTCGTTGCTTTCTCTGATAATAGAACCCATCAGAATTAGATTAAAATCATTTTTTCCCACTGGATTATAGTAAAACATCTCAGATGTGTAACATTCTTGGAATGAACCTTTTAATTTTTGCATCATAATAGAGAAACAAGTTAAGAGGGAAAAGGTTTTATCAAACCAAGCTTTTATAATGTTTTATTTAGTGGCAACAATACAGCTTAATTTTGCAACAATAAACAATAGACAAATTTACCGTAAATATTCTACTATAATGCGAATTTTTTTGGCCTAAAAAAGCATCTAAATTTGCTGGGTCGCGTTATACTAGAGGATAAAAATCAGCCCTTCGACGACTGCGGCCGATCGTCGATAATAACATCGATAATAACAACATCGTTAACAACATCGATAATAACTTCTTCCAAACATTGATAAATAGGCCTACTTCCAAACTGCCTCGAACCAAAGCCTACAAGAAAATATTATGTAGTGAAAATATTAAACTGAATAAAGATTACTTGTCTTTTTATTAAGAAAATTGATGTACTGTTGTGTTTTTTTGTCGATGTGCGAGTGAGAAAGCTTTCCCTATCAATATAGGGCTATAAACTTGCAAACTGCTTCAGACGAATTAAATTTTTTCTGTATAAGTTCGTACATTTTATTTCTCGCGAGGAGTCAAAAATGGGGGTCGCGTTATACAAGAGGATAGGATTTTTGCCGATTTTTTGGGCCGAAAAAGTGGAGTCGCGTTATACAAGAGGTCGCGTTATAGTAGAATATTTACGGTACTCTCGCCATAACGAAATGTCCAATTGTTACAACAATCAATTCGTAGTAATGAGTTAGTACCATTAGAACACGAACCAACGAACCGATTTGAAAATTTTTTTCTTTATCATAAATTGTCATCGATTCTGCATAAGTGTGTCAAATTGCAGCTCCCTAGCTTGTTGGAAAGTTGGTTTAATATTGATTACAAGATTTGACCTAAACAACTAACACAGCAAAGTTAATAAAAGCTTATAAAAAAAGAAAAACAAACCATTCGTATAAAATTGTTATTTTTATAAAAACAGCATTCACAGAGATCAAACCTAAGATAAAATCGTATATACTGAGATCGTAATCACCTGGTTTGATTGCGTTTGTATTTTATGTTTTCCTTGCATAGAAACGTTTTAGCCAAAATTTGAAAACAAACCTTTTATACTGGGTGCATAGGATATTTGAGGAGACAATGAAGACAGTAGAACAAAACATCATATATGCCACTGAGGCCATCTCCTTTTTTGGGGAAAATTGCTGCTTAAACTTGTGCAGCCTTGTTGGAGATTGTGGATGACGACACTCTAAGGACTTGTGTTTGCTCTCAGGTGGAAATGGCACACCCAGGTTTCATCCCCAGGGAATTCAAAAACGACAATGCAGAACCCATGTGATTGCTCTTGTGCTCGTCAGTAAGCATTTTGGGCAAATTTTCCTGTAATTCAGATATGGAGCAGTGATCGTGAAATTTCAGAAAAATGATTACACACCGATCTTGCCTGACACGTTTCTTCAGATCTTTGGTGATAAAGGATGGGCAACCTGACTTGTTCATTGTGCACAGTAGCTCTTCCCTTTTTGAAGTTTCGAACCCGCGCTTTACAGATGACCTATTCATTGTTCCCGTACCATAAACTTCAGTAATCCCGAGATGAACTTCACTTGGACGAATGTTTTCTGCATGCAGAAACCGGATAACGGATCGCACTTTGCAATTGGTGGGGTTTTCTATCTTATTCGCCATTTTAAACTGTCACAAAACTCCAACAACGCACCGGATGAACTCTAGCTATGATTTTCAGCAAAGCTAAGATGTTACTGTAGACAGCTGCGCCACTTTGCTTTTAATTGAATCGGTAGCGCCATCTGTATGACACACAGCTACTGTTTTCTGGACTATCCTCGTATTTTATTCATACAAAATTAAGTACACTGATGATGGGCTGGAGAACAGGTTTATTCGATGTAACCGCTTTTAGCCGCAATGACCACTTCAATGCAAGATCGGAAGCGTTGACATGCCCGGATTTAATGGTCCTTCTGAATGTCAACTGTTACCCAGCCAATGGCAGCTTTGACAAAACCAATGGTATTGTGGGAATGTCAATTAGCTTCCCATTCAACAATGCCCCACAGGTAATAGTTCAGGAGATCAAGATCTGGCGAGTAAGGTGGCCACAAATTCGATGTGATTTGATTATGCGGTTGGCTTGCCATCCATTGTTGTGTTGTCACAGTTTAGTGTGCATGTGTAGAGTCCTGTTGATAGATACAGCCTGCCATTGAGCATTGCAACTCGCCACCCCTAAAACCATCAATTGCAGGAAACTTGGTGTGCTTAACATGTGGGGCATAGTCATCTGTTATTTCGCCGGTTCGCCTTTTCGGTCTGGATGTTTGACCTTGTTTAATAACCGCTTTGCTTGAAGCCGTCATTGTTCTTGTGTTTTCGTCGACACGAACTGCCCTTTCTTCAGAACGTATGACTTATAATGAAGGTCTTCTGCACCAATGTGTGTATCGTGCCCTTGGAAACCTGGAGATATCGGGCGATGACTCTAACGAACATTCCTGAGTTAGCATCGATAATGTTTTGTACCTTTCGTACAAGTTTTGGTGTGCTCATGCAGTTCAAACTTTTGTGTGCGCTTTTTAGGCTTAGCTACAGGCAACACATGTCCGCTTGAAGCTTTCCAACTCCTGCTGAACTTTGTTCACAAATGATCTGGCGACTTTCAAAAATGTTGCAATTTCAACATTGCTGTGCTCTACGTGTAACGCAACGATTGTGGCGTGTCTTTTCATTTTTTGCATTAGCTCTGATAGTCTGCCATTGGTGCTCAATCACATGTCCTCAAATACCCTATGCACCTGTATTAAGCTTATTTCTTTTTTAGACTGTGTGATAACTAATAAGAAATTGTATTTCTGAATATTATTTTCCTTCCCTCTTTCTAGAATGGGCTTGGCCATCTCATTAGTGTCTGCTGTGCCTGAAAAAGTAATGTCGTCAATAATTTCTTTGTTTGTAAATATATTTAAAATAATTCTTTCAACCATTTATTTCAATATTGCTTCAGGTTTGGTATCATAGTTGTCCAAGCAAAGGGAAGAGTTGTTGGAACACTAATTTAACAGATCATGGAGGTTGTTGTATTTGGTACAATGAAATGCAGGTAAGACTGTTCGTTAATCTAATTTGACATTGCATGTCTATTTCTTGAACATGTACTGTCACAATTGTTCTTATTAGTACTTGGCAGACATTGAAGATCATTTGAACATTACAATTCAACAAGTAGATAAAGAGCTCAAAGTTCCAAAAGATGAATTCGATGGCAAAGTAACCTATGGTCAAAAAAGACACAATTCAGGTAAGGTGAAAAGTTTAAAATCTACATTATTATAAGAAGTGGGAGCTTGTCTCAACAAAGATTCCAATTATTTATTGAAGGTATATCCTACAAGACCCATGTGGATCAGATGGCACCAATCGTAAAAGAATTGTCGTCGCTGGAAACCCAGGCACAATCCTTCTTCCTCAAGAGGCACTTTATGAAAGATCAAGCTTGGATGCGTTAAAATGCAATTGGGTCATATTAAAAAAATATTAATATTACATGTTATTCCTATTTTTGTTTTTATTATTGTAATAAACATATTGACTACATTATAAATAAAATTATGACAGATCAACCATGACTTCATCATTACAGTACAACATCAAGTACAAGAGGTTTAGTAATGTAATTAATTCTAATCTCTATCAAACAGAAATATAATTATTAAGTACTGAAAGGTGCTTTATGCTATCAAGTGTGCGGAAACATGTCTGTCTGTAACTCGAACTCCTTCGGGCTATGAAAGATTTTCAAAATCTGTTTTCGTCAGTCGATGAATATGGTTCATGGCACGTGCACAAATGGTACCTCTATTTTCCCACCTAGCAAATTTCAATGGGAAGATATACTGACTAATATATCAAACAAATCGTAATGACGAGATAGATGCGGTTATTCATTATTATTTTCGTCAGTCGATGAATATGGTACGTGGCACGAATCAATCACAAATATTATCTAAATCTGTTCAATAGCACGTGCACAAATGGTACCTTTACGACCCCACCTAGCAAATTTCAATGGAGAGATATTTTAAGTAATATATCAAACAAATCGTAATGACGAGATAGAAGCAGATATAAATTACTATTTTCGCCAATTAATAAATAAGGTTCCGGGAATGAACCATTTTGAAAATGGTTGAAATCGAAACAATGACACGTGCTCTAATAGTATACTTATGACACCCTCAAAAATTTACGGTGCTAAAATATGGCATGTAATATATCAAACAACTTGGAACGAGCTGTCATGAAGGAATATAACGTAAAATTAATGATATTTGAAATTGGTTTCAAGGAACCTGGTTTAGTGGAACCATTATGGTTCATCAGAACTTTCAATGCTAAAATACAGCATGTAATACATCAAACGACTTGGAACGAAGTGTCATGAATGAATATAACTTTAAATTAATGATAGTCCAAATTGGTTTCAAGTAACCTGGTTTAGTGGAACCATTATGGTTCACTGGAACTTTCAATGCTAAAATATAGCATGTAATATATGGAAATTTAATTGGAGGGTCCATTGAAACACAAACGAAATAAGAGCATAAGCCACAGCAGTGCTTATCAGAACAAGCAGACGATATGTCAACAATCACCCGTTTGCTTTGTGTCTGCGCACTCGTGCTCATGCACTACAACCCAAATCACTTTCATTTGAACATGGCTTATAGTTAGATATAACGTACAAGTTTAAATATACAGCCTCTCCCCGACTTACGATGGGATTAGGGATCGATAACCCATCGGAAGTTGAAAACAATATATAAAATGTAAAAACATGTAAAATATACAGGTAGAGAGGTATATAGTTAGTGTAACTTCGTTAAGTTTTTCTTGATTAGTGACGCATACAGCAGACCCCAGGCTCCTGTTACCACAGAGGCTACAAATAAAACCTTCACCTTAAAGTAAGTTCTAATTTATAAACTTCCTTAATAGCCAATATCCTCAGTTAAATCAGTTTGATTTGACGTTTTAGCAAAAATGGATTTTCCATTCTTATAATACGGCTTTAGATGACACGACTTCAAAGATCTATGAGATCAATTGGCGCAATTTATTTTCAATTCTTGTGCACACATACAGATTTTAAATTAATTTATAACTCCAGAGAACACTACAATTTATTTTCAATCTTTTCCACTCCACTCCTAGGAATTTTAGAATACACCACTATCATTTGATCTTAGTGCATTCTGGTGACAATTTTTAAAAATTTTGCTTGACAAAGAAGCCTTTACTCCGTGTTCCGATATGGCTACGGCTGAAATAATTCTGAATAATAACTTTAATTTAAGAGCTATTTTCGAAGTAAAAATCTTAGACGAGGGAAAAAGCTTTTCCACTAAAAGCAATTATGGTTTATTGCCTGCATTAAGATATTCACTAGAAATTATTAGTTTCTTATCTCAAAAGAAAGAAAGCACTTGCGTTGTTCGTCGAATGGCTTTGATCCATATTTCTCTTCTTCGGAAATCGAAAAAAACTTTTCTTTCCGTTTGTTTTGTTGTATGTATTGCTACATCCAACAACAGCACAAACATTCCTTTTTTATTAACCATTCTGTTTGTTTTGTGTTTAAATAAAACGCAGAGTTTTCACTTTAAATAATTCTTCCAATAAAATTTCTAACACAAATTTTAAAAAACCCCACAATGAATTTACATACAAATTAAAAGAAAAACATATTTAATTTCCAAAAACAAAGCTAAAAGATGGAGTTTTTTAAAATCATTGGTTGGACTCGAGTGAATTTTAGGGTGTAAATTAAATATGGAAATCTTTTAGCTTTGTTTTTGGAAATTAAGTGTGTTTTTCTTTTAAACTTGTTTATTTTTTAATTTGTATTTAAATTTATTGTGGAGTTTTTTAAATTTGTGTTAGAAATTTTATTGGGAGAATTATTTACAGGTTTTACAAATTGGTTTCATACATTTTTAAATAAGTGTAATGTGTGTAAATAAAGTTTAATTACTCAATACTCTAAAAATAATTTTTAAATTTTTACAAATGTTATAAATTTATATTACTCTCCACCTAGCGATAATTTATAAGACTATTTTACCTTACTGTAAAAATGCTTCACTTATGGACAAACATTTCCAAAGCAGACAATTGTAAAATTAGTAAAGTTTCTCGTTTGTAAAATTGGATGAAATAGATGAAAATATGAATGCACAAGAAACATTAGTACATTTAAGCAACGGCGGGTTTATTTGTGATTCCATTTCCACTGGAAAATCTTGCGAAAACGAATTAAATTCAAATGTTGAAACACAGTCAACTCCTAACGAAATTCAAGCCACTACATCTCAAAAAACCAAACGCGGCCAGTACATTTAAAATCTTATTAAACTCAATTAAAAATGTATTAAATTTATTTGAAACTGTATGAAACCAATTTGTAAAACCTGTAAAGTGAAAATTAATTTCTACTCCCACATTTATGTTATGGTAAAAACGCAGAGTGGCTGTCTGAGTGAGCAGAGCATGGAACCCTTCCCTATGTTTGTCAAGCAATTTCTCTAATTTACGTCGCGCGGCGGCGCCACTCTCTAGCGGAGTTATAGATGCAGGGAGCCTATTGTCAACAAATATAAAAGGGTTGACTGGATCATTTGGGCACACCATATACGTTTTTATCATAAGTGGAAGCTTGGCTCAAAAAAGATCCCAATTATTTTTTGAAGATATATCCTACAAGATCCATGGTGGATCAGATGGCACCAATCTTAAGAGAATTGTCGACAGTGAAAGATCAGGCTTGGATGTGTTAAATGTAACAGTCATAATAAAAATTATCAATATTACCGACATTATTTCCAATTTTGTTTTTATTATTGTTATAAACATATTAGGTACATTATAAAAAAAAAAATTATGACAGATCAACCATGACTTCATCATTATTTAGCACGTCCAGTTTTGGTCTTTTTGTTGAAAAACCATATTCTTTATCGCCATCTTCCCTGTGACGTTTCTTAATGGATACTTCATCTTCTTCAACTATACATAGATCGTCGTCGTCATCTAGATTTAAGAAAAGAAATTTCAACATCAAGTACTGTGCCCGCGCCACAAGAAGGCGGTTGCGTTTCCAAAATCTCTCACATGGCGCGCGAAGTGCTTTGGCCAATCCATTTTTCTATAGAGTAGAAGTAGTTATGCTGGAGAAAGAAACAAATGCTTCCCTACAGAACATCAATTTTTGTTCGTTATTTTAAATTAACTTTTCAGTGCAGAGTTTCATATTTTCAATAGTTATTTCAAAATTAAGGGAAAACCATCCTTAGAAATATTCACGTATTTAAATGCCTAATCGAAAACAATTTAATTAACTCAATGAAATAATAAAACATAATTTATTCAATACAGTATTACACCTTTTGGGCTCGTGTTATTAATATCCCATCCTCATGTAGAAGAATTAATTCTTCATATTTTTGAAAACAGCGGCCCCCATCATTTCATTGTCAGTTTCTTCATCGGTCTCGTCTTCGTCTTCAGAAACTTGAATAAGTAAATTTTCTACCTCTTCTGTGATACCATCGTTGTTCCAGTACATTTTTTCCACTTTTTTCACATGGTCACACGCTGACTTCCATTTGCCTTCAGTAACTTGCTTTAATGCGGTTTTACTCAGTTGAAAGAGACCGTTGAATGACAAATTGAACAATGTATTGTTATGGCGAATATAATCTTTCATGTCGGCCCATACGAATTCTATTGCATTCAAGTCACAATGATACGGTGGTAACCTGATAAGGGTATGTCCACTTGGTTCCAAGATTTTCTCAAGAGAATATGTTTTTTCAACTGGCTTGTGCTTGTTAATTAATTCTAAAAGTTCAAATTTTCGTGACTCTTGATCGAACGCGACTTGTCTGCGCCTTAACCAATCTTGCATAACCGATTTTAATGAATTTTGGGTTGGTACCTTTTCTACTTGAATTGTATGGTGTGGTGCATTGTCGGCTACCACAACAGAATTCGGCTTCAGATTTGGAATCAATTTGTCAACAATCCACTTTTCAAAATTTATTTGATTCATTTGTCCATTGGTAATCTCCAGTGCTTGAGGATGCTTTGTACAACAATTCAGCTTTAGTGATAAAACCATCAACTCCACCTGCATGCACAACTATTATACGTCTTGCTGAATTAACATCTACAATAACACTCGTTTCGCTGTTCTGCCAACACTTTTTGAACGTCAAGTTTGAATCGACCCATGTCTCGTCAATGTAGACTATTGGTCTTTTTTCTTCTCGATAGCGTCTCATTTTTCTGAGATGTTTTCCACGCCATGCAATAATGTCAGATCTTTCCATTAGAACTGCTCGTTTGTTTTTGCATTTTCTCCATCGATATCCGAACCTATGAAGTATTTTTCGCAATGATGACTCGCTCCAACGAAAATTAATTTTCTCTTTCAGAATTGGAAGCAATTTTGGAATTGTTGGAACTTTTCTTTGCGAAACAATCATCTCATTAATTGTTTGACGAATCACATCAATATCAAAGTCGTCAGTAGAATCCAAAATATTTCTCCAAGCAGGCCGTGGTCTTCTTTTACCTAAAGATGTTATTTCTCCTTTTGATCTTCCTTTTTTTCTAATTCGTTCAACTGTCCTTTCGCTGATTCCAAGCACAACTGCAGCTCGTTTCGACGATTTAGTAACAGGGATGGCTTCTAATTTCTTTTTCGCGACATCAAAATATGAAATGACGTTCAGAGCAACCTACCTTCCTTCCTTCAGAAGGTAACGTTTTCCCTTTTACCATTTTTGCACGAATTTCCATATACAAAAATAACTTTTTCCAAGCCCTGAGTAACTTTGCAGTATACAACTCCTACCCTTTAGCAAAGTGGATTGGCTAAGGCAGCTAGCGCGCCATGTGAGAGATTTTGGAAACGCAGCTGCCTTCTTGTGGCACGGGCACAGTAATTCTTCTCGTGCTCGATTTTCACTGCTTCTTTGCACGTTTACATACCTGACACTTGATTTTCTTCGTTAAATCCATTATTCGAAGAATTTACTTTTTCCTTTTTGGCCAATTCTAAATTAACAGCTCCAGCCACTTCAAACTCCTTATTGTCTTCCAAAGAATCACTGCAATATTTCAGGAATAATTTCAAACCAAACCTCTTAATTCTGATATACAGTGTGTCCATAAAAGGCCTGACACATTTTATCTGCGTATTACCAAAAAACTAATAAAGATACACGAAAATGGGTTTCAATATGAAACTGTAACTGAAAAAGTTTTATTAAACCAAGTAGTAGATCCCCAACGGGTGCTCTTTGGGTCACACGGAGGATATCCAGCCGATAATCAGTTTCTTGCCATGTTCTTTTGAGCATATCGACAATCACCCTGTTAATAGCAACTGTGATTCGGTGTTCCAAATCCGTAACGTCCATAACTTTTGTCTCGAACACCTGGTCCTTCGAGGACCCCCCACAAAAAAAAAGTCAAGTGGCATAATGTCGGGTGATCGAGGGGGCCAAGAGGTAGGTTCATCTCTTCCTATCCAACGACATGGAAATTTTTCGTCCAATGCGGCACGGACAATTGTCCCCCTATGTGGAGGTGCTCCATCCTGTTGGAAGAGAATATTGGGCCATAGTTCATCTAATTGCAAGAATACAAAATTCTGCAATATGTCCACATACGTAATGGAAGTAATGGTTGATTCCGCAAAAAAGAAGGGTCCTAGCACGCGATCATGCATAAGCCCGCACCAGATACTGACTTTTCGGCTGTCTCTTTCCATTTCACGAACTCTGTGCAGGTTTTCAGATCCCCAAATGCAAACATTGTGGCGGTTAACGTGTCCAGAAACGTGGAATGTCGCCTCGTCGAAAAACACAACATGCTGAAGAAGATCTTCGTCTTCAATCCTGTTTATCATTTAAACAGCAAGCTTCGTAAGTTTCGGTTTGTCATCTGGTTGGAGAGCTTGTACAAGATGAATCTTGTATGGATACAATTCTAACGTCTTAAGTACGATTTTATGTACTGTGGATTTAGGCAACCCCAATTCTCTGGAAGCTGTCCTCATCGAGTTTCTAGGGCTCCGATCAAATGCCTCTCTAACTCTTTCCACATCCTCATCTGTCATGCTTGGGCGGCATGAACTTTTTTTTGCATAGCACTCTGCCAGCTTTCCAAAAACCTCTTCTCCCAATCCAAAATGCCGTTTCGACATGGTGGATCCTTATTAAATTGTCTTTGAAAATTTCTCTGTATCCGAGTCACCAATTTTGTCCATGCCCTCTCCTGTGGAGTAGCCATCTTTTGGTTTAATAACCCCGATGCACAGTTCCCGCACTCTAGCGGCGAAATTTGTGAAACACAATTTGTGGAAGCAAATCTATAATGTTTAGCAGAGCAACCATCCTGGATTCACGATTCAAGCAGCGGGACTTCAAGAACAGGTCTTGTTCTTCTCAAGCAATGAACAAGATCAATGCTGAATTGATCCCATGATTTTCACCGAAAGTCACCCAAATGGGTGGATTTACAGTTGCGTGCACACTTTTGGCCTCGCCCGCTTTGAAGTCGCAAATTGTGAACGAGCTGAAATTAAACGCGAAAATAAGTTTGCACGGTTTTGAAACTGAAATCCAGAAACCATATAGAACGAAGGAACCTTCCCTCTGGGGGTTTAATCTCTTGTAGAAGCGAATGGGCCAGGAGTGACGCCGAACGAGGAACCCGTGGCTGGTGGAACGCCCGTTCATTCACCAGGAATCACAGGAGACGTCCCTTGACTCATCGCAGAGCCTTTCACCGACTTCGCTACAAGAACAAGAGATAATGTCATAACTCAAACTTGACAGTTAAAACATTTTTGATGTGTTTTAGTTTATTGCATTTCTCCTTTTAATTTCTCAATTTCAAACAGATTATGCCGCAGCATTAATTGAGCAACCAAAAAAAAAAAAAAAAAAAAATTAATGGTTGCGATTCGTCACTTAAACGAAATGAAAGCTATTTTTTTTTTTCTTAAGCAACTCATCACTGGTGACGAATAATGGAAAGAAGCTCGGTGGATTTACGTATTTTGCGCACATACGTGGCTGGATTGACGTGTTTCGGGCACATATGTAGCCAAAATGACGTATTTCGGAGCAAGCATTGCCGAATTTTCATGATTATCACCGAAAATTACCCAAATGGGTGGATTTTTGTATTTCGAGCACAACAAAACTTTTCAGTTACAGTTTCATATATTGAAATCCGTTTCTGTTTATCTTTATTAGTTTTTTGTTAATACACAGAAAAAATGTGTCAGACCTTTTTATATACACCCTGCATTAATTAACAGCTATGGAGTATTCAGTATAAAAAAAAACAAAAAAACAAAAGAAAAAAACATACCAATGGATAATATTTAAAATCAGTTGGTAGCTCTGAAAGAAGTCGTCACATTTTAACCTTGTGCCATCAATAATATTAAATGCCTCCAAAAATTTTCCATTATTGCCTTAAATAGAAGGGAAACAGTGTTGAACATTGGCATTTGGTTTACAACCATTAAAAAAAAAAAAAGATAACATGAATTTAACCATACCCGTAGTTTCTCCTTCTTCACTAGATATTAAAATGGTACCTAAGGAAGTGAATAAAAATAAGTTTAAAAAATATTGCAACTTTGCTAAATGTGTGTTCTCTAGGGCAGCATTTATCAACCCTGCTTGTTATTGCCTCTATTATTTAATGTTAATAGCCCGCAGCTTCGTATGCCGGACCAGTCAAAATTTCCCTTGTCAAAATATGAGGGCTGTAAATTAAGTAATGGCAACATAAGTATAAATCAATTTTTAATGAACTTACAAGTACAATTGCATTACATTCCTTCTATGTAATCACCAGCAAAGCTTATAACCTTTTGCCAAATGTCGGGAAGCCGTTGTAGACCAGTGGCATGGTGTTGATTGTTGATGTGAGCGACCGAGCGCCCTACTGCGCGGAGTACAGATGAAACGTCATGAAATCGGTGACCTCGGAGGGCTTCCTTCAACTTCGGAAACAGATCGAAGTCACAAGGACTCGTGGCGGGTGAGTAGGGAGGGTGTTCCAGGATTTCCCACTGCCACCATCGCAATAGGAGAGTGACTTTGTTTGCGACATGGCAACGAGCGTTGTCATGCAACACGATAGGGAGATTGTTGTGCAATAAACATGGACGTTTGCGCCACATAGCCGGACGCAGATGGTGCTGTAGAAATCTGCAATAGTAATCTGCGTTGACAGTTTATCCTTCAGGTACAGCATGTGTAAGAATCACACCGTCCCAGTCGTATGCCACAATCAGCATAACTTTCACCCGACTGGGTTCCTGTCGAAATTTCTGTGGATGTGGCGAACCTTGGTGACACCATTCATTTGATTGACGCTTTAATTCAGGCTCATAGGCTCGTGCCCATGTTTCATCAATGGCGACAATACGCTGCAGAAATGAGTCTCCTTCATTGCGGTATCTCTCCAAGTGGGTGCCAGCCAGTGCATACCGGTGCCATTTCTGTACTTCGGTTAGTCGATGTGGAACCCAGCGGGAAGCAATTTTCCTCAAGTTGAGAGATTTCTTCATTATGCACCACACCGTTTGATGACTCAGACCAACCTCTAAGGATAATTCTCGGACAGTCCATCGGCGGTCTATGGTAAGGAGACCGCTCAGGATGTCAATCTGCTCTCGAGGAATGGAGGACCTGTGCGTTGCAAATCCGCAGTCTCATTCCGACCCGAACGAAATGCTTGAACCCATCATGCTACTGTCCTATATGGTAAAGCATTTGTGCCACAGGCTTCCACTAATCCTCGATAGCATTCTGTTGCACTTTTGCCACGGGCAACCTCGATTTTAAGCCACGACCGCTGATCATCTTTTGAAAACATGCTTTAGAGTGATGGAAACAAAACTCCTCACTTTAACGCCACACAACAACTACCCTTCTAAGCAGATCGACTGTTATTTGCACTCTACACATCGACAACAGCGCCACTTCACCGCTCCCATATCCTCTTTGCGCATGCCCGCCCTTCTGCGAGTTTCAAGGTTAAGTTGCCACTATTTAATTTACAGCCCTCGTATTAAATGCCTGCATTGCTAACATTCACTGAATCCCCAAACTGTCCGTAATGAATATGTCCATATAGATGTGCTAACCTTGAAAAGATTGCATGATGATCAAAGTCATTAGAGATGTTTGAATGGAAAACGGATGTAATACCAAGTCTTCTTTTAAGAAAAGAGAACGACAGATAACCCACACCCCTATTTTTTAAACCTTTTTTCAGATAGTCCGCAGGCTCTACACAAAAAATTATGGTACCGGTTGCCCCAAAAATGTGCGACGATATTGTGATCCACTTTTTTACTGTTAATAAAAATTTTTCTATCATTTCGCAACTGACAAAAATTTAAATACGGCTCAAAGGTTGAGAAATGCTGCTCTAGAACGTAACCACTGGGAGAGAAGGCTTCTGCAATGAAAGTACTCTAATACATCGTTACATCATAATAGACAGAGCATTCTTATTCGTATGTGTACTAATAATAAGCCCTAAATTTGCCTTCTAGTGATTATGTCTAGACATACAGAGTTAACTGAGTATTAATTTTAAATAATGTCTAATCTTTGGAACTTAAAGGTAAACTCCACACCCAAAACAACTTTGTTTAAAATTAAAGATGAAGGTCTCAATAACAACGTAGCATGTATAAAAATTTTAAATTCGAACTCAAAAAATTGATAAAATATATAAAAAACTTTCATTTTTTCCTTCCCCCTGCGATCGACACTGGCCCCATGTTTCGGCAACTGTTACGTCACAAGCTGCCAAGAAGTGCGAAGGACTTTCAAATTCGTGACGTCACATATTGGACACCACTGGTTAGTTGTCAGTTGGGCATCGCAATGGACTATGAATACGAAACAAGACCGACAGTGACGACTGCGATTTTGATAACAGTGACAGCGATATACAAGGGCCGTTAGCAGAATTAATTGCTACTGCAACTTCTGCGATATACAGCCCTATGCATTAAACCCGTGAAACGGGATCTTCTGCTTGCCGCATCGGCGTGTGCATTACACAGCAGATAGGCCTATCTCATTCCTTTGGCGTTTAGCACATGCTGTTGCGGTCGTTGTTCTTGAAGAACGCCAGGCCCGTTTAGAGTTGGAAGAGCATCTATACCTTGCCACCTAGAGAGTGACACCAGCCATGCTTGCAGATGTTTTGGCGTCAGTTAGGTTCCGTGCCCAATTGTGTTATGGTGCCCACGGTCGTCACATCGAGCATTTTGTTGATTAACTTTTTTTTTAAACTGATTGAAGTAACTTGTTTGTGCAGTGTGACTGTTTGTAAGTACAAACAGTTCACCACGTGATTGTGGGTGATTGGTTGGTCCGATTTGGATGATTTTTTTTTTTTTGTTTTGTTTGTTTTTTTATGCTGAACAAGTTTGCAATTGGGTTTTTTTCTCTATCCCTTACGGTTTTTGAGATAAATTTTGAATGTGTCCTAATTTGTATATTTGGGATGATGCAAAGTGCACCATGGGATAGGCCACCCACAACTTTCTATTCATTGGATTCATCAAAATTGACATATCTGCTTCAGTTCAAAATATGTCAATAAGTTTATACAGGGGGGTTCAGACTTTTGTACTCACCCTGTATAAACTTACAGGATGTAATAATGGGGAAGAATTTGGACACCAGAAGACACCAGATGGTGGATTGTATTATCCACACAAAGACAGCCATTTTTAATGTTAACCTATGGGGAAAACGGCAATCTTTTGTTTTGAATTAATAAAAATGGTTATGTTAAAAATATTAAATGTCTCACTTTCTTTCAGTCTAATTTTCATTTGCAACTCACTTTAGTATTGCAGAAAAGCATTATTCTTTGCATTTTTCGTATCAAATGGAATAAAGGATTTTAAGATAGCTTAGGAGGTGAAACTATAGAAATAGATGACAAAATGTTTATTTATTATTATTATTATTGCGCTCCTTAAATCGTGCTTCCTCACTCGGCCAAGGACCTCATTCCAGTAACTGACCATCAGCAAATAACAAGATGGAGAGAGGAATGGCTCCATCACAACGCAGCAGTAAAATTCAAGACATTGGTGGCTCAGCGCAGAAAGGTCCTCCCACTCCCCTTAAATCTCTCTAAACAAGACATGTCCCTTGTTGCTAGGTTCCATTCCGAACATCTCCCAACCAAAGCATTTCTGTTCCGCCTTAGCTTGTATGCCTCTCCAGCCTGAGAGTGTGGTGCCGTTGAGTCTCTGGAACACATCCTCTTTATCTGTCCCCTCTATGACTATCACAGACAATCCTTGTCGAATCCGAAAGATCCCTTTTGACTTTCCTACTGTCCTCCTGCCTAATGTGGATGCCAAATCTCATTCCCGCTTTATTCTATCTGCTGTCAAAGTCTTTTTGGCCAAATCTAATCTTCTCTCGAGGCTCCTTGCTCCCTCTCTCAAGGCCTGCCAATTGCTTAACGCTTCTTAACTTCATCTAATAGGGATAGGTCATCTCCTATTCAAGAAGGAGGAAGGACCTGGTGTAAGAAGAAGATGGTTTAGGTTTATTAGAATTTTTGGCGTCGACTACTAAAGTCATTTTGCGCCTTTTACACAGCTTATATATGTACGCAGCCCAGGACAAACACAAATATCCATGCCCGCGGCAGGATTCGAACCCACGACCAGCTGGACTCGAGAACTAGAAAGCCTACGCCCTAGCCCTCTCGGCCACCTGGGCGGCGAAGAAGAAGAAGGAACAGAATACTAAATTACATTAAAAACGTTACGAATGTTCGATCTGTATGTTCATAATCCAATTCCACAAGATACTGTATATTTGTCTCTGACGATGTTGACACTTAGGGGTTTGACAGACGATATCTTGACGTTGGTCGAATGGCAAACCATTCCACAAATGAACAGCATTATAAGGAACATTACCATCCTTCCAATTCGAAATGATATGAGGAGATGATAACAGAAAACGAGTGGATTTTTCTAGTCGCGTTGGTCAGTTTGAGCCACAAGAACATAAAATGGGCTAGATGCGTTTCGTGATGATACGCTCTTGCGATCTCTTTAAGTTTAATAAAAAATTAATAAAGGAATTAACGTTCATGATTTTCACTTCATTACAAACATGATTGTTGATTGTGTACGCTTTAGGTTTAAGGTAGCTCTAATAATGTTGTTGAATGAAACCTTAAGTAATTGATGAGTATGCTTATTGAAAGGATACCAAATCGGAATGGCATAAGTGAGTCCTGGAAAAACTTTGGTTTTACTAATGGACGAGCCCTGTGGTATACCCCGCCTGGCAGGGGCTTGAATAATGTAATTATCCGTGGTAATACAGTTGAGACATTGGGAAAGGAGGTTCCAATGAGAGCCATAAGGTAATCAGGTACTCCCATGGCCTTTACTTCTACAAACAATTGTGGATGCGATACCGTATTAAACGCCTTAGAGATATCTATACAGGTGATGACGTGGATCTGTTTATTTTCCATGGAATTAACTGCTTCGATGTTTATAACAAGTAAAAGGTCCTGGACCGAAGTAGAGGGTCTACCCCCAAACTGACCTTTAGGCAGTTGTTCCCAAAGATGATTAACTTTGATTTGTTATTCTTGTGTTGTCACCTCGATTCCTTGGTAGGAAACGTCCAGGTTAGGCCTATGGCCGCTGGCGAAAGTAATGTGTTGACACAAAGTGTAACTGTCTAATTAATCAGATCTAAATAAATAACGACTAGAAAGTGATTCATCTTGATCTGGTGGCAAATCCATGAATAGTAATTTTCGATATATAAAGCGTGTATAAACCAAGATAAAAATTTAAAACATCGTCACTGCATATTGTTTACAATAACTGGGTGAGCATCATACATGGATGCACGTTGTGTGCAGGAAGTTTTACCAAAAGCCCCCCATCTCCCAAAAGACTATAGTCTGTCACTGTTATCTTGAGCCCAAGTTTGAATTGCGAGTGCCTCTGCGCATGTATCCCGTCACGTGTTACCATGATGACGCGGCACCTGTAGTGTCTTTTTTTTTTACTGCTCTTTCCGGTGAGGGAGCAAGACGACTCATCTGGAAGTAAAACGTAAACAAGTGTCAGCAAAGCCTAGTGACAAATTCAGAAATCTGGGAATATATGGCCACGCGGAAGTACTTCTGCAAAAACAGAGTGCGCAACTTGGGCTCAAGATAGCGGAGACAAACTATAGATGCGCGTTATGCATGAGTGCGGATTATATACAGAAAATTACTGAATTCGTTGGAAAAAATCACGTGGATTTAAATCTTCAGAACATTGAAAAAATAGAGGTCAGTTTAAATTTGGGAATATTCTTTTTCCACAAAAATGACCAAAAAAAAAAGGGAGGTTGGTTTAAATTCGACATTGGGTTCCATTCAGGTAAATACCAGTGCTCCCGCTAGCCTATTTTAGGAGGGCGCTGTGCCCTGCTGCGAAAGTATTGCGCCCTGCCGCAAGAGTAGTGCGCCCTGTCACGAGAGTATTGCGCTCGTTCCCAAAAACAGTGCTTTTCCGCGAAAATGGTGCTTATCAATTTGCTCTTGCTCTTCCATGTATCCTTCCGCCTGATTTTATTAAACAGAAAGCATACAATTAGGCTTAAGCGGGTTTCACAAAGTCCTTGCGGCGAGTGGATCTGGGCGCGGCGTGGCGTCCGCCTGGAGCACCGCAC
Source organism: Rhysida immarginata (assembly GCA_023313115.1). Taxonomy (NCBI): domain Eukaryota; kingdom Metazoa; phylum Arthropoda; class Chilopoda; order Scolopendromorpha; family Scolopendridae; genus Rhysida; species Rhysida immarginata. The sequence continues at coordinate 805,467 of JAHWFO010101072.1, read as the reverse complement.
CGCAAACCGTTTCACAAATGCCGTTGAGTGCCGCACATCGTCCACAGAGCTTGCGGACGAAGTTTGTCGTGTTAAACCTGGGCGGCCGCGGTGGCGGCGGCGGCAGCAGTAGCTCAGCCATTCGCCCTATCCCTGCCCCTCGCCCCCCTTCCCTATGAGATGCCTTGACACTGCATGATGTGCCCTCTTGCTGCAGTTGACACCCTGCCCTCTGTCAATTTTAGTGGGAGCACTGAATACAGTATGTAGCCGAGCAAAACACTATACGATTTTAAGAAAAAAAGGAGTAGCACTTCTGCGAATTTTCATAAGAAAATCCATCTGGCATTTAAACAAAAAAATTTTTTTAACAATTTTCATAAGATATACAATTTTTATAAATCTTTAAAAACCGATTCCCCCCCTCCCCTCGTAATTAAAAAAATTCAATTAAATCTACCGTTTTTCCCATAGGTTAACATTAAAAATGAATGACTGCCTTAGGGTAACTAGTGAGAAATGCATCATCTGGTGTCTTCTGTGACAAATGCTATACATTCATCCCTATTAATTGCATCAGTTAATCAAAGAAATGAAATAAAGCATATGAAACCACCTTTTCACAATAAATGCTTTAACCATGCATGCCCATTTCGAGCAACCATGTTGACTTCGTATGCGTAATACAATACAGGTAGTTAACAGCAATGACTGAGAGACTACAGTCATCAATACAGTAATAACGCATAAAATACCACTAGACAATCATAAGCCGTAGGTATTGTGCACAATGGCTATTTTAGGTATTTAAATACTTCTGTCCAATCCGAGACATTCATTGAACCACTGTTCAATGATTGGGCTTTTTGTAATTTCAACAGATTTCAAACAATTAAGCATTTTTGGATTACCCGTCATATGCAATACTTTATAAAAATTGTCGGGAATGTAATTGTGGCTACATTTTAAGTACCGTAAATCTTCTACTATAATGTGAATTTTTTTGGCCTAATAAAGCATCTAAATTTGCTGGATCGTATTATACAAGAGGATAAAAATCAGCCCTTCGACGACTGCGGCCGGAGGAGGTTTTGTCCGGAGGAGGTTTTATCCTGATAACATTACCATATATTATACATTAATTACATTGCATATTCAGTGTCCAGTTCATTAAACAATAAATTAATTCACTTTTTATTCAAATTTCTCGTCGCCAACATCTAACAACATCGAAAATAACTTCTCCCAAACATCGATACTTCTAAATAGGCCTACTTCCAAACTGTCTCGAACCAAAGCCTACAAGAAAGCTTATGCAGTGAAAATATTAAACTGAATAAAGATTACTTGTCTTTTTATTAAGAAAATTGATGTACTGTTGTGTTTTTTTGTCGATGTGCAAGTGAGGAAGCTTTCCATCTCAATGTAGGGCTATGAACTTCCAAACTGCCTCGATGAAGTTGAGGCAGTTGCTTTTGTCAAAGTTGATTTTGAAGGTTTTTGAATATTAAATATCCAGACTATTTAAAAATGCAGATTTTTTTTCTGTATGAGTTTGCACATTTTATTTCTCGCGAGGAGTCAAAAATGGGGGTCGCATTATACAAGAGGATAGGATTTTTGCCGATTTTTTGGGCTGAAAAAGTGGAGTTGCATTATACAAGGGGTCGCATTATAGTAGAAGATTTACGATATGTTGAGTGAATATCGCAGTTGTTCCTAATACAAGATAGATATTCTTTAATTCTTGTGCCGATTATGCATTTGTTCTGACCGTAATATCGTCTATGACAAATACCACACGATAATTTATATATGCCCGATTTGTGGAGGTCAGGTATTTTATCTTTAAAATTGCCTAATAGCTTTTTAGCTTTATTATGGCTTTTGTAAGCTATAGCAAAACTGAACTTTATGGCATCCTTTTCCAAGCCTGTATTCAGTTGGCTATTGAAGGGTGGGACAATGGAATCTTTATCTGTTTTGCTTCTAAGGGTGGTGATAGATTCAATTTGGAGTGTCTTGTCTATTTTCTTTGACAAAGCATTAATTAAATTTGGTGGGTAATCGTTCTGGGGCTTTGATTCTGTCAAGTTCTAGAGATCATCTTACTCTGAAGAAGTTGGAAGGCTGCCACTCTATAGGCATAACAGTGATTGGATGTCTTATGGATAAAGGAATAAGTAACCGTTGGTTTTCGGAAAATATCAGTGTAATTGCCGGTTTTCTTTGTGGATCCTTAGGTCGAAAAACGGGATGGATTCATGTTCTTCTCTTTCCATTGTGAATTTTACAAATGGAATAGCATATTAAAATCTAGCAGAAACTGGCCTAATCTTGTTTGTCGCAGTCAGAAAGGGTGATAAGGTCATCTACATCTCAATGCCATATTATAGGAGAGTAACTAAGCTCACGAGGGCCTGGTTCTCAAGTTTTTTAATAAAAATACGTGCCCAAGCCCATGGGTATGTCATTTGCCATTTTATAAAATTGATTGTTGAAGACAAAAGATATAATTTTAGCAAACATGCTTTGTGGTGACCATTATATTACTAACTAGGTTTAAGGGTATTTCAATCTCAATTAGGTAATCTTCCAACACATTGAGCGTGTCTTCTAGGAGAATGCTTGGAAATAGGGACTCTATGTCAGAAGATACAAGTTCCATCCGTTAGCAACGTTAGCTTGGTCTAAGGCTTTCATAAGCTTGTCATTGACATAGTCGCTCGAAATTCGCGTCCATAATTCAAAAATTTATTATTGAAAACGATTTCACATATTTTATTTTTGCATTCATTGAGTTTTCTTGTCTGATTTAGAGTACTGTATTTTCAAGTGGCAGGCAGGCATCCCTTCCTTATTAAACAACGCCGTGTTTTAGAGAAAGCCATTATCAACTTGTGCAGATGTCATCTGCATGAAATTTATCTGTCCTAACACCATGCTGTCCATCTAAAAAAAAAAGTTTTGTAAATGTATTATTGCTGCTTTCCAGGGTGTTACATCAGGTGTTTGACGATGTACAAGACCGCACTTGATGTGAATTACTGATCATCTCCTTGCAAATTTATTCATTCCCAAACAAAATTTTAAAACCCTTTTTTGCATATAGCAAAAGATGCAATAATTTCTTTAAAATGTACACTGACTAAACAGAACTCATGGGATAGCTGATTTGCGATTAGACAACAGTTGTGTATGAGACCTTGTGGGAAGTGGCTGTGTGTTTGATTCAAGTGAAATGCAACGTCATCATGGGTTGATGGCATTTGAACAGGGCATGGTGATGGGTGCCCGACACATGGGAAGTTCTATTACAGCAGTCATGGTTGGAGGAAGGCATAACGGTCCACAACAGACACCGGCGTCCAGCCACCCTCGATGAACGTGACTGGCGACACCTGGGATCAATGGTCAACAGAGACAGGAGGGCCACAGTGTGACAAATCACGGACCAATTCAATGTCGGCCGCGCTAGAAACGTCTCCCAGTGAACAATCCATAGGAACATGCGTGCCCTCGGCTATGGGAGCCATTGCTCTACATAGATACCATTGTTAACCCTATGTCATCGGACACTCCGGTGTGCATTTTTCACCAATCACATTGGATGGACACTGCGACAGTGGCATAATGTCATATGGTCAGACGAGTCATGGTATTAACTGTTCCATGCCGATAGAGACATTGCGTGTGGTGCAGAGCTCATGAGGCGATGGACCTGGCATGCCAAGAGGGTGTGATCCAAGGCAGTGGGATATTGGTCATGGTCTGGGGTGCATGTTCCTTGTATGGAATGGGCCCCCTTATTCTTCTGCAAAATACGTTGAATAGTCTGCAGTATCATCAATTGCTTGAAGACTATCTCCACCCATTTTTGGCCTTCCAACACCCTGACGACCTTGCTGTCTTTCAAGATGAAAATCCACCGCCACATCGTTCCAATGTCACCCAAGAATGGTTTGAAGAGTATGCAGTGGAGATCCAACGACTGGACTGGTCACCCTGAAGCCCTGATATGAACCCTATCGAGCAAATTGGGATGCTGTTGAACTGGTTACCACTCAGCAGACTGTGTGGTGTCGTCTGACTCCGGAAATGTACCAGAGATTGCACACTCACTTCCACGCCGTATCACTACACTCCAGAGGGAGCCCGACCAGATATTAGGTGACTATTCCATGAGTTTTGCACAGTCAGTGTATTACAAACAAACAAAAACTCTCCCACACATTCATTCCGATTTCAGGCATAACAAAATTATCGTGTTGAGAATTACTGAAAATAAATCATTTTTCAAGCACTATTCACTATCGACATGTTTACCTTTTCCATCCTCTATTTCAACATCAGGAGCAACCATATGAAAATGATTTTTTAAAATCTGAAAATCACAAAGCCAATTTTAATTATGTTAACAATTTTTATGACTGCAAAATCATTGGGCAATCTTACTTTCTCCTCGAGCATTTTTACAGTGATAGATTTTGTATTAAGCCGTACGGACACCTAAAAATAGAAAATCAAACTTATCTTGCGACAATAACTTAAATTTATCATCTTCAAAAATCAATAAAAAGATACAAATTTTTTTCCCTTGCTGAGTCGGTGGAAGTGTATGGCAATGATGCGCCATCATATGATACAGTGGTTAGGTGATGCAGACACTTCCATAGTAGACAAGTCTGACAAGGGGACATTACGACCTCGGAATTTTAGTTTAATACGAGACTTCGTATAGTTGTAGTGTACCTTTAGGATGTTAATACACTTAAATATTAAGGCGCACTGTACTGATCAACCAATTTTGAAAAAAAGACTGTTTAAAGTTTCGAGCACCATATATAAGGGAAAGTTTTCCTCTTTGATTGTAAGTGATCCGATAGCTCTTACAGCAGTGTGGTTGCTACTCACAAATCAAATTATTAGTGTGAGGTGGCGGGTTCGAATCCCAGTTGTAATAATTTTTTTTTCTTTACCCAAATAATTATTCAATATATTATATTTACAAATTTATTTGTGACAACCAACTTTTTTCACAAAATTTTCCTTTTCTCAAAATTATTATACTTATTTTTATTGTTACAAGCGTCTATGGAGTAATAAAGTATTTTCTGCAAAATATTTTGTATAGAATCAACATTTTAAAAGCAATAACCATTTTATTTTATTTTTTATTTTATTAAAAAAAAATTATTTCGAGGCTATCTGACATATTTATCATATAGTGCACAAGGTAGGCAGAACGCAGAGAGGCACGTGAGAAGAGGTTTGGAATGTTCTAGATCTTTCTCGCGCCATTGGCTCTCGTCCAGTATGAGCGGAGGTTCGCCAAGCCGTTACAAAAAAAAAAAGCCGTTTTTAATTGTGAAACAATAATGGTTTTTTAATCATAAAACAGTTAATAAAAACGTTTTCCTGTGAAAATGGAGAGCGGAGAATTTGCTGGCTCTTTGGGGACTGAAGAGAAAATTGACGAATATATGAACAGCGAAGTTTCGAAATTGCGATTGAAGGATGCAGTAGTATATTTTGAAATATTGCTCCATGAAAATAATATGATTGCACCAGAATCGTCAACTATAATTTCTCACGAAGCTATGATGATGGGACAGCAACTCTATGAACTTACATTAGAAATGCTGAATGAAAAAATATTTATAAATGAAGAGGCATTGATTCATGTGAATGAAGATTGTGAACCAGTATCTTGTCAAGAAATTGAAGATCTTTCATCGGACGATTATGAACCAGAAGAGAAAAAAAGCAGAGAAATAGAGTATGTTCCTTTGAACTATAAAATAAAAGTTATTAATATTGCCAAAGCACATCCTGCGTGGACCTTGCAAACTTTGAAAAAAAAAGCATGTCGACGTTTGAAAAAGATGGAATATTTATCCCAGTGGGAAAAAGAAGTAAAAAAAAAAGGCAGAAATACGTTTGATAAATATTCAATTATTGATTCCTGGACTTATGACCGTTTTGTTGAAGCTAGAAAAAACTGTTGGTTGTCACAAATAAATTTGTAAATATAATATATTGAATAATTATTTGGGTAAAGAAAAAAAAAATTGTTACAACTGGGATTCGAACCCGCCACCTCACACTAATAATTTGATTTGTGAGTAGCAACCATGCTGCCGTCTGAGCTGTCGGATCACTTACAATCAAAGAGGAAAACTTTCCCTTATATATCAGTGTTCTCCCCAGAAAATTTTATCAGGTGGGTGGAAAGATAAAATAACCGGGCGGGCAAATAAAACATTATGGAGTGGTGTGCAGTTTTTCGTATATTCAGTCGGGCGGTCACCAAAATCAGCCGGGCGGCCCGCCCGTTCAAAAGGGCCTGGGGAGAACTCTGTATATGGTGCTCGAAACTTTAAACCGTCTTTTTTTCAAAATTGGCTGATCAGTGTGCCTTAATATTTAAGTATATTAACATCCTAAAGGTACGCTACAACTATATGAAGTCTCGTAATAAACTAAAATTCCGAGGTCGTAATGTCCTCTTGTGAATGAAGAACAACTAAGTGCAGACCATCTCACCATAAAGAACCGGGAATCGCAAGAGAAGTGGAGGCCCTTGAGCTCAAAGACCGGTGTATCACAATGATAGTGGAAAAAATAAAAATCCCAGGAACATCACAAGAACACCCCAGCTCATTCTGCAAACGACACACACACACATATTGCTTCTTTGGGCTATCAAATTTTGGGGGGGGGGGGCCGCCAGTCCCCTGATATGGCTCCAAGTGGCTTCTTCCTCTTTCCTCGGATGAAGAAACCATTGTGCAGCAGGCATTTCCAGGAAGATGATGAGGTGATTTTCGAAGTGGAACGTTTCCTGAACAGCCAAATTGCAGATTTCTACAATCAAGACCACCGCCAATCCATCGTTAGGAAAAATGTCGCATAGAAAGGTGAATATGTAGAGAAGGACTAACACCATCACCAAGTTTCATGATTGCAACTTGATTTTTCCAAAGTGATAATTAAAACTTTTATGACTGCCCCTCGTACATTGTAAAAAGTCAAAAAGAAATATGAAACAAATCAGTAGTTCCACAGATCTAGTTGTGGACAAATACTTTATCAAATAAATAACCTAATAACAAAATTATAACATTGCTCTCATCTGGGCCCCAGGACACACAAGAATCATCAGCAATCAAGCAGCCGACTTCTTAGCACACACACTGCTAGGGACAGAGCCCTGATTAAAATCAAATTAGACATAACACAATAGCAACGCACTACTCAACTCTGTGGAATTAAAAAGGTAGAACGAGGAATGGGAGGCAGAACCAAATACATGGTACAAGCAACAATAAATGAGTATATGGGTGATTCACCCACTTAACACTCTGCTTATTCAGTTACTTAAGATGGCAGAAAGAATTTTATAAAATGGCAACCAAACAATAATGCTCAGCATAGAGCTGCAGAGAGTGATATGGGTATCCAAAAATTTTACCTTTCTCATTCTAAAAGTCCTGCCTGATTGTTTGAAAGTGTGCTGTTCCATGCTTTACATAAAAACTGTGTTAAGAGAACTAATGAAAATGTCTACACAGATTAAGGGAGCTCTTTGTCATAATATGTGGACATGGGGAACCTATGGTGCAAATGCAGATGAACTGGAGCAATACATTTTTCGCTATTGTTTGTCATTGCTTGTTCATGTTTATCTGCAGAATTCATTTACTGTAGAACTACTATTAATGTGGATTCAGCTTGATAGTTGAAATAATGTATCTCCAATAAGACAATAAATACAAAACATAATCTTAAATTTTGTGCAACTTTCTGATCACATTATCTACATAAAATTAAATAAATAAATAAATAAAAAAGTGGCTATAATTATTTGTTTCTACTTTCTCACCTCTGGCTTTTCTGAGCAGACTGAACAATTTGCATTTGGTTGAACCAATGAACAAAGTGCCAAGAGTCTCTTTGTTTTAGGGTGTGGCTGCTTACTAAGATATATCTAATAAAATAAATTTAAACTGTCATTAATTCTAAGATATAAAATTGTTATAAATTACTGATCAATCAAACAACAACAAAAGACAATTTATTACACCTCGCAAATAAAAGATAAAAAAAATTACCGTATTTATCCGAATATAACGCGAGGTTTTTTTTCAAATTCGGAGGTCGTATTAGAGTCGCGTATTTTGTAATAAAAAAAAAAAAAAAAACAACAACTGCGTGCACGCCGGAGAATTAGAGAGGGTTCAGTTTCGGTTTTACCCACGTTAAAGTAAAGCTAGCGAATGACAAGTAAAGATTCGCACATATGAAAAATTATTTCTTTAAACTGTCTAAACTTAGTACATCTTAGTTTAGGTATAGATTAAAGAAAACATCGAAAGAATTGTTTTTTTTAATCTGTGTTTTAGGTGTTTTTCTTATTACTGTCCTTTTCTTGTGAGATTAAATAGAGTAGGCGCTTATTTTGGCGATTTCCCGTTGGAACGAGATGTTTGCGAGACTAGGTGAGACTTGGCTTTTTGCCACTGTACTAGGCCTGATGTGCGCAGTCAAAGCGGAAACACATCGATCGTGAACTAAACAGGACCCGAACTAAACAGGGTCGTATTAGCTTTGATAAAATGCCTTCCAAAAACTAGGGTCGTATTAGATTCGAGGCTGTGTTATATTCAGGTAAATACGGTACTATATACGAGGATAGTCCAAAAAGTAATGCACCACAATTTTTTTCTTCAATAATTATTTATTGAACACAATGAATCTTATACACATGAAAGAATGATGTTTCTTCTACATTCCCTATTTTTCCACAAACTCCGTCCCGTTCTATGGCCTTCCTCCGGCGAGACAAGAACGTGTATGCCCTATCGATACCAGTGCTTGTTCTGTTTACGCAGGCATGTCTTCAATCACCTCTTCGTCATCCTCAAAATTTCTTTCACGAATGGCATTCTTCAATGGCCCAAACAAGTGAAAGTCTGAGGGCGCTAGGTCAGGGCTGCAACACTGTCCAACCCTGTTTCATGATGTGTTCCGACGTCCTCAAACTGGTGTGAGGGCGAGCGTTATCGTGTCGAAGCAAACAATCAGCTGGGTTGTTATGGCGTCCAAGTCGCTGAAGTGCTTCTTGAGTTTGGTTAATGTGTTCACATATGCCTCAGAATTAACGGTGCTGCCTCTCGGCATCACATCAATGAGTATGACATCATCACAGTCCCAAAACATAGTGATCATGACCTTACCAGCAGAAGCAGTTGCTTTGAATTTTTTCTTCTGTGAAGAGTGTGGATGACGCCATTCCATCAACTGTTGTTGACGCTCAAAATGGTGCACACAGGTTTCATCAGCTGTCACAATCTGGGACAAGAATGTTGAAGAATGCTCTCAGCTTCAAAACGCTGCAGCAACTCGGAAGAAATGTTTTTTCTCAGAGTTTTGTGTTCCTCCATAAGACAGTGTGGAACCCATCGTGAACACGTTTTTGTGTAATCAAGAGCACGGATGATTTCACCCACACTTCCTTTGCTGATTGACAACCCCAGTGGCAACTGTCGAGTCGTTCTGTGTCGGTCTTGAGAAATGAGCGCATCAGCACGCTGCATCTTGTAAGGTGTGACAGCCGAGGATGGCCGCCTCAATCGCGGCAAATCTTGGGGCTCCGCCAAACCGCTTTCTGATGGCCTCGCCCTCTGTGCACAGCGACTAACCGTACTTCTGTCAACTGCTGGTACTTCATAAACTGCATATAAATGTTTGTGAATGTTTCCAACAGTTTCTTGCTCCGCAGTGAGAAATTCAATGATGACACGCTGTTTGTAACGTACATCACTTACCAACGCCATGTTGTTCCATTGCTGCACGTAAGCTATCTGTCAGAGGAAACAGAAACTTTGCGCATGCACTCTGAAAACTTCAAGTTTCGCATTCGTACCATTGTTGGGGACAGAAAAAAACTGTAGTGCATTGCTTTCTGGCCTACCCTTGTATAAGTATGTAACATTCTGACACCAGTCTCAAGCGAATTGTGGAATGTTTTTTACTGGATGTCCCAAAAATGTATGACAATTTGAAAAACGGAAGGCAATAGAAATGTACAGGTTGCTGCATTCTGCTTAGGAAACCAGGGAATTTATTCGCACCAATTCAAAATTAATTATAAAGTTCGTCAACAGATTGCGCTGCTGATGGGGAAAAAGCTATAAAACAATGTTTTCAAAATAACCACAATTTGCAGCAATAACATGGCGCAATCTGAAGACAAAATTCGCAGATGCTAGTGCGAACATTTCAGTTGGAATGCTGAGCTAAGTATAGAATGCTGATCTGACGGGACGGAATGCGTAGAGAATAAGAATAGCAGCGCCATCTGTATCTGTTGAAAGTTTGAAGCACTTTGTAATGCAAGGCCAAAATGCTATAACCTAGAACTCAACTATGAAAAGTAGTCAAGCTTCCCTGAAGTTAGGAATAATGCATACCTGCCAACCTATGGACAATGAAATTTGTACATTTAGTCTAAACTGTACCAAAACCAATTTACATGTTCTGGAATTTATGTTCAAATAGAAAAGGGGTCATGTGACCACTCGATCTGCGGTGCAATTTCCTCACTAATCCAATAATTAAATCAGATTTCAGATATCTTTATCCGTTTTCAAGCTTTTACATGTACCAACTTGTGCGATTTTTCCAGAACCAAGACTTAATCCATGGTTCGTACGCATTTATGAAGAAAATATTCAAGGACTTTTCAAGGAGTAAATAATGTTTTTCAAGGACTCATTAAACTTATAAAGAGCAAATACTTATACAAATGACATTTAACATATACATACCTGTTATGCTTCTATGTAATGCTAGAACTCCCAACAGCAACCACCACATTAAGTTAAACACACAAGTCTTACCATTTTTGATGCAATATATGGCATTGTTGCCTATTGAACATGTACGGGCTAATGGACACTCGGTGATTAGCTCGTCAAGGTCCTCCAATTCCAGTGAAGTGTGGACTCGCATACAAGCAGCTGCACAGGAAAACATCCAAAACCCCTTTTATTCATGCTCGTGGAGGTTTCACAAGATACTGACTTTTTTTTTCCACACAGAATATTGTTGTAGTGGTCTAAAATGTAATCACTCAAGTGTGTTATCATTCTACTGCCATGGTGTTGCAATTTTCAGAAACACTAACAACAGACATGTCACTTATCCTACATTTTGTGTTTCCAGGCGTCTCAGTTTTTGTCAGCTATTTTAAAAATTCGTACTTTTATAGATCTGTTCGTAAGATCGTACAATTACATCAAAATTTCTACATTGTACGGAAAAATCGTACAAGTTGGCAAGTATGATAATACATATAAAATGAGACCTACTACTGTGTACCATATGCTTGCTGCTGAATGCTTTTTAATCTAACTTATCTCACCCTTCCAAAACCGATGCCCAGAAAACCTGTTAAGACGTCAAATTTACAGATTTGAACAAAAAGCAAGATTGTCGCAGACAAGCTGTATTGCCACATCACCAGTGATATTAATGCTCACAATGGGAGCGCAAGCGTGCTCAGACCAGATATTGCTGCAAGTTGGTGTGGAAGTAGATGAAGGGGAGGAGACTTCGCCTGCGCAGTTTGAGCAACAGTGAGCACAGGGTAAATAAATGATGTTAGAAAAAGGATATTGAACATTTCTGGATTTGCTCAATAGACTTATAATTGGAACAAAAACTCGGAAACTCCTTGTTGTCTGCTGCTGATATTTGTCACGCACTCATCTCAGGACTTCATCTTTGCGTTTACCAAATGTGGTTGACATATGGTATTAGCTTCCTTTTTGAACATTTGGTTGCTTCAGGCTACCATATCTTGCTATCTCGTATGCAGCGGGTAATGCTTTCAGCTGTTGTTTATTTTGCCACTGTTTATGAAGTTCTCCATCAAGTAGCCATAGTTTGCATCACTGTGAACCTAGCAGCAAATTTTTGAAGTTTCATCCTTAGACGAAACAATATTTGTTTCTTCAAGAATAGTCATGCCAAATTTGACGTCCAACAGAACCTACTACAGGGTATTTGGAAATGTGAGCTGTAATTTAATCTTTTCTACACTTTATTGCTGATAACATGGATAATGAAATTACTTACTGCTTTGCATTCCGATATTCGTCCTTCTAGGACCTTTAAGGCTTCCATAACAATTAACCCGGCAATGATTGCATTACTCGTGGCAATTGCAGGGATGATGTTTCCAGCCATCGCTGTCAAAATTTCAATTAAAAACAAAACAAATTAATGGAACATTTCTTCCATTGATTACATTAATTGACGTAAATGAATTTTTAATGTTTATTATACAGAGGACTTGAAAAAAAAAAAAATATACACACTTTAATAGATACAGGGTGTCCGAAAAATTACTGTGCATTGGAAATGGCGGAGTGAAATTTGAAGTTATACAGTTCAGCAGTGTAGCTCATTCTACGGGAGATGCTGAAAATGTCATCCTGCGACTTTAAGACATGTCTTGCGAGAAAATAAAATATTATGGGAAATTTGAATGACATTGATGTTTCACTCCATTGCAGAAGAACTTTTTGGACACCTTATATCATATATGACTTTTTGCATAACAGCAAAATGAAAACTTTACTTCCCAAAAACATAAGAAATTATTAAATGGAAACTGGACATAATGCTCCAAGCATAAAGGTAAGGATTATCAGAAAAAATTGAAGGAAAAATTCCACGACCTGGATTTGAACCAGGAACCACGAGTATCACGCTCGTCTACCAATTGGGCCATTGTGAACACAGTACAGCAAGGCTGTCACCAGGTGTTCTTAAAGCCCAATGATAGGGCAGGCATCCAGCTCACAGATTGAGAATTCTTCCTTTCCAAACCATCTTTTAAGATGGCCCAATTGGTAGAGGCAATGAGCCTAATACGTGTGGTTCCTGGTTCAAATTCAAATCTGGTATTTTTCCTTCCATTTTTTCTGATAATAAAATACCAAAAACAGAATAAATAGAGCGGCGTAGAGACTGCTAATCCACAAAATATTTAATTTCAAGAACACAATCCTGATTGAAAAAAAAAAAAAACACTACAGTGTCAACTAGACATGAGACTTTGGGTGGTATCATGATTTGTCCAGCTCGAGAGAGGAAAAAGGTTTCCTTTCTCAAAGAAAGGTCTCCCCTTTATAAAAAAAAAAAATCTTGAAATTTTCCTCGAGAATACAGTCGTGGGTTTGAGAGCATTTTTAACAGAAATGACGAAAATTTCATAGGGAAAGTGCCACACTGCTGGGAAAATGGGAGCGACATTCACAGGCCAACCTCTTAATCTTTCACCACAGCCAACCCATGGAGGAGAGACGACTGTCGAGATAGAAGAAAGCAGAGGTCGGTAATGGATGAAGAGGGTAATGTTTTGGGCAGCCTACATTTCCTCTTCTTATCTTTAAGAGGAACTTTTGCATTATAATATAAAATTATAATGGGCAAATCAATATTAATTCTCATGTTTTACAGGTTTAGATACATCCTTTTGCACTAATAAATTAATGCAATTAATTTGTTTTAAGCTGAATTAAAAATAAAATAAAAATGAAAATAAAAATTTAATAAACATAACTTCATATGAATAGTAATTTTGTTTTATATAAAATACCGTAGTAACAATTTATAACAGCGTAAATGTTAAATACAGTCCGTCCCAAAAAATTACGAACATTGGTTTTTTCTGTGTAATGGAAAGAATTCAACAAATTGTTAACACAGTTTACTGTTATTATACAAAATAGGCATTTATCGCAATGTTGGTATTATGTGTTTCACATTCAGGCACGTAAGAAATAACAAACCCCTCAGTCTACCTTAAATGTGATGTCCCAAAAAATTACGAACACACAGAACATGATCATTTCGCAGTAGGCGGAAGCATTTATTAACATGAAAGTTGCATATAGATAGATAGAAGGAACTCTGCTTGTAGTCCTACAAGTTTTAAAAATAAATTGACCACTTCTCACAAGATGGGGAAGAGGAAAGATGTTACAGAACGTGAAAAAGGTTATATGGATGCCCTGGCATCTGAAGGTGTTTCACAAGCTGAAATAGCCAGAAGAATTGGTCGTGCAACATCGACAGTTAATGAATATTTGAAAGGGAAACGAACTGCAAGCTGCAAACACGCAAGTGGCCGCAAGAAAAAGGCAACGAGCCGTACTAGACGAGAAGTAGTGCGATTAGCTACCCACAAAAATTGCTCAACACGTACAATAGCCCAAGAATTGGATCATGAAATCTCCAAATCAAGTGTGCATCGCATTTTAAGAAGCGACAAAAACATCAAATTCATGAAACGCAAACAACGACCAGCCCTCAAAGCAACACATCTGCAACAGCGTCTACAATGGGCCAAAGATCACATGACCTGGGACAAGGAGTGGGAACATGTCATATTCAGTGACGAAAAAAAATTCACATGATGGACTACAGCGATATTGGCACGACCTACGCCATGAAGAACAATACTTCAGCAAGAGAGTTCAAGGACGTGGTTCCCTGGTGATCTGGGGTAGCTTCAGCATGAACGGAAAGTCATCACTTGCAATCGTTAATGGCAGAATGAATTCTACGGCATATCAAGAGATGCTTAACGAACATTTACTCCCACACGCTGTCCGTATTGGTGGAGAGCATTACATTTTTCAACAAGACAATGCTCCAATTCATGCATCAGCATCGACAAAACAATGGCTTAATCAAAAGCACATCCCTGTTTTAGAATGTCCGTCATTGAGTCCTGATTTAAACCCAATCGAGAATGTGTGGAGAATCTTGGTTAGGGCTGTTTATAAGGATGGACGTCAATTTGATTCCGTTCAGGACCTTAAGACAGCCGTTCTAAAGTCATGGGAGGAAATTCCACTTCTGAACTTGCGCAAACTCATTGAATCAATGAAACATCGTATTTTTTGAAGTGATTAAAAGAAATGGCAAGTTTATTGATTATTAATTTATACGTTCTTTGTATTGTTTGACGTTTTTCATACTATGTTCATACTTTTTTGGGACAGCAAAAACGCCTGTTTCTTTTTTTTCGGATGTTTTCTTATGTGATCTGACTGTTAAACATATAGCAGCATTGAAATAATTTCCTATCTTATAGAGTAACAATAAACTATGTTAACAATTTTTTGAATTCTTTCCATTACACAGAAAAAAACAATGTTCGTAATTTTTTGGGACGGACTGTACATATTATTTAAAGTATACAGGGTGTTTTTGAATTGAGTACAGATTTTTTGGGAGATGATAGAAGAGGTCCTTAGAAGTATTTTTTGTCATATGAACATGGGCTCCCTGCAGCTCCGTTTACTTACAATACTGCATTGAACAATCAAATGACACCGGGACGTGAGAGGGAATGTTCAATAGCTACAATAGTCATCTGTGGTCTCATGTCAACCCATGTGCAACACATGTTAACAGTTTTCAGCGTCATTTTTCGTTGAATATTTGGGCTGGCATGATTCACAATGTCCTGATTGGGCCATATCTCTTATCATGCCGTCTTAACGGGCAAACATACCTTGGTTTCCTGAAGGAGGAGCTCCCTGGTCTTCTTGAAGATGTTCCACAA
>JAHWFO010101072.1:757971-784839 GCA_023313115.1 Rhysida immarginata | reverse complement strand
AAAAAAAATTACACTTAACCCATTAATAAGAACGCTAATTTATAATTGATTCTAACTTAAAAGAAACATCTAAATAAAAATTTTATAATGTCGTCCCTTCCCAAGTCGGCAACTTGCCGCCTTGCAGATTTTCCTGACTTGCGGAATTCCAAGATGACAAAATCTCCAATATGTTCAAATACTGTCTAGATAAGCCGTACAATAACGTTTATGCACAATTTTAAAACGATATGGTCGACTTATGAATTTCTTGATTCAGTAACAGGGAGTATGATCACTTGGTCATTCCAAGCAGAAGATGATACGGTAGATTGATCATGACATTACATGAAAACAAAATGCGACAACAATTTTCCAACTTCCAAAAGCGGAACAAAATTGAAATGTCCACTGAAATGATGAGATAATAGTGTATTTCAAAGGAATATACGACCAGCCTAATAAGCCTAAAGATAAATGTCTTACGGCCGTATTCATGACCTAGTAGCAAACCGCGTCTCAAACTGCGTCGTTGAAAACTGTGTATCAAGTGATACTAGGTTCAGATTTTTTGCTGCTATTCACCATTTCTATCTGAGACCGGTTTACAGCTACTCACTTTTGAGACGGACTTTTTTGTAACAACATCTACCATTGGCTCTATAGAGTCACATGACCTCGCTGGCCGGAAGGAAAAAAAAAAAAAAATCTCAGTATTGAATTGCTCAGTCTGCAGCACTACATGTGCACGTTCCGTATTATTTTGGAAAGGAAACGTTAGAATGTATTGCTTTTCTACACCACTGATATAATTTCCTTTTGTATTTAATGAACGACACAATACTTATTTTCGACTCACCTCGTCTAAGAAAGTATAGTCGATTTGGCGCTATAAAGCGAACGAGAACAAATGGCGGTTCGATGTGGCAGATGTGGCCAAACAGCAACTTCTGCGCATGCACCGCTTCTGATACTAGTCTTGCCACCTACTTTTCTCCGTCTCAAATTTGCGACGAAGTTGACGTCATTTCTGAGACGTGATACGCAGTTTATGTCTTCGTGAATACCGTTTTTTGCTGCTACTCACTTTTGATACTGAGACGTGGTTTGCTACTAGGTCGTGAATACGGCCGTAAGAGAAAGATGGCCAATGTTCCGTCTATGTGATCGATTCATATTAGGCCGATTTATATTTTTCACGTTTTTAAATTTACAGACTCAGGAGACTTTTATTTATTACAGTTGACTCGCGATAATCCGACATTTGAAGCTTAAGGATGTGGCACATTCTGTTCACCTTGCTGAGTTTGATGGAGATCGACTGAACCAGCTTCTCCATCAAAAACCGCATCAATCGAGAATACATTGTTCATTAAATTGTTTGTTGTTTTTGGTTAAAAATATGATAGTATTTTTTTTAAGTTTGATAAAAACGGCAATGACTTCTTCCTCAACTCAATAATTAGGACAATTTCACTCAAAAATTAACTGGCATACAACAAATAACGAGCAAAGTCTTACCAGCATCTGGTAAATTTTTCCATTCTAAAGGTGTAGGTGGGCGTCTTTTCAACCACAACTTATCCATCGATAGTAAGTATTTGATGTCTTCGAAGAATAGCTGCATAATAATAATAATAGTATTAACAATAAAGTTTCCAGAAGATTGATCATAACAACAATGTTAATAATCTTACTTTGTGAAAAAGCTTTTCAGGATCATAACCAGTTGAAACAGCCCATGATCGAGTTGAAATTCGCTCCACATTTCCCGTTTCATTAGCATCAGACGTTAAAGCCACACTTCCAGATTCACCTAAAAATAACAAATAGGGTGATCTTGAATTAATTTATTTAGCAGTTTTTACTTCTTCTTTAGATATTAACTACAATCCTCTTTATCGTCCATCTGTCTCAAATCATTATGAACAGAGTCCCAGTAACAAGTGAATACAGATACAAGAACAAATTCAGTTAGTGGGCCTTGCAATTTTATGGACATCCAACAAATTTCTTGAAATTTTTGAATTTCATTTTCAAATTAGTTAATAAGCGTTTGTAACTTCCCCTCTTCTTTTGGTTTATGTCATTGCACACCTATTTTTCATGTTACCTATAATACAAGGAGGTGTCAGAAAGTAACGCCATTTATTTTTTCAAAGAAAATTACAAAACATACAGCAAAACAACTAAGTGCAGTTTAAATACACAACTTTTCCACATAGGCACCATGACGATTTAGGCATTTATCCCAAAGCTGCACCAGTTTCAGAATACTCCGCTCGTAAACTCAGTCGGCTGTGAATACACTCAATGGCGTACGACAGATTTGTCGAGTTCCTCGTCAGTCTCAAACCTCTGACCACCCAGAAATCTCTTCATGAGACCAAAGAGATTGTAGTCTCAGAGCGCTAAGTCCCGACTGTAGGCTAGGTGATCCAAAACCTCCCAACCGAAATGAACCAGTTTTGCTTTGACGACGTTAGGCAAATGCAGGTGTGCGTTGTCATGAAGAAGTCGAACATTGTTTTCTCCTTCTGATCACTTATCCTGAATAGTACGCTGCAGTTTAGTCAATGTTACACAATAGGTAGCAGTGTTGATGGCTGACCCACGAGGCAGGAGCTCTGTGATTAGGATGCCTTGCATAGCTCAAAAAACTGTAAGCATAATCTTCCGAGCTGAAGGAGAAACATTGAATTTTTTCTAAACCAGAGAATGTGGATGTCCACATAATGCTTCATGTGTGAAATGCAAGATCTCTGCCTGCAGCTCACCCCCCCCCCCACCTCCCTGCTAGAAGAATAAGGCACTGACAAATATAAATCGAGACACAAGATATTCCAAGCTCAATTCAAAATTTAGTTTTTGCATTTAAATTTTTTATATAAAATTAAATATATTTAAAATATTAACTTACAATTAATTTTAATTAAATTTTAATATAAAATTTACTCTAGATGAAATTTGAAGGGTTTTAATACTGCACAAGATTTTCCCCTCTTCCCTATTTCATGATAAACAGTGGAGCCTCATACTTTGAACACTAAATTGAAGAGAAATTAGGTCCACAATTCAAATTACACTACACGTAGTGGCCAGTTTATTAGGAACACTCATGAGTATGCAAATTTGTTGGGTGGCGAACTGCTGCTGGCCCAATCCTGCTTGGGGAAGGGGGGGGGGGTCCAGAAATTTAAAGCTAAAATTTTAATTTAAATACAACCCCTGGCAAAAAGTATGGAATAATTCATTCATTGTCACCTGGCGTCGCGCTATTGGAATTATTACGAGATAACCATTCAGAGAAGATCAATGATCTTTTTTTTACACATCTGTCAAGTGTTTGTACAGTTATGTATTTAATCTCAGCTGGTTCGGCCGTTCCGGAAATTAATTACAATTCATTGAACAAAAGGACTCTTGGGAAAAAGTATGGAATAGTCCAAACGATTGGAAAAAAGTATGGAATATCAACCATTAACATTGGGTAGGACCTCCTTTAGCCCTGATCACTGCTTGCAATCTCTTGGGCATTGATAAACATAACTTTTCGCATTGATGGGGATCAATTTCTGTCCAACATTTCTTGATAGCTGTCTTCAGCTCCTCCAAGTTTGCTGGTTTTTCCATAGCGACCTTTTTCTTTAAGATTGCCCAAACATTCTCTATTGGATTGATATTCTGGAACTGTTCTTTTTCCAATAACCAAACTCCCACTTGTCGGGACCGATGACATGATGCGTTGTTATCTTGAAGAATGAAGTCCTCGTCGCCATAGTGATCCTCTGCAGTCTTTAACATAAACGTTTCCAAGATATCGATGTATGCTTCTGAATTGACATTGCATGTAACAATGGCAAGTTCCCCCACCCCCTGATTGGCGGCACCTCCCCACACAATCAATCCTCTTGGAAATTTGGTCACAGAACGAAGGCAGTCCAGTTGAAACTTTTCGTGCGGTTGTCTATAAACAAAACGCCCGTAGCTGTCACCATACCCCAGGCACCCCTTGATTCATCTGTGAACATCACTCTCTTCCATTCGTTGTTAGTTCATTCTTTATACTGTTTCGCCCATTGTAATCTCTCTCTCGTTTCTGCTTCTCGGTCATGTATGGCTTGGTCTTCGCTTTAGATGATCTGAACCCTTCTCTGCCAACCGATTTGGCACTGTTCGGTCAGAGACATCAACTTCTGTAGCTCCCCATGCATTGTTGATGTCGCCAGATGAGGAGAAACGCTGTTTTTTGACGATGGCAACCAGCGTCCGGTCATCCCGGTGAGATGTGGCTCGTGGCCTTCCATTTCGTGTTGCATTGGAAACGGTCCCAGTTTTGGCCTTTTTAGATAGGACTTTGGAAACCTTTCCCTGGGAGCATTTCAGTTTTTCGGCAATTGATTGCTATGTGTAACCGTCACATTTGAGCTTCAGAATGAGTTCTTTTTCTGCAGTGTTAGGTTCACGTGTTTTAGCCATTTTAGCTGTTAAATGCCACTTAACAACGTGCAGCTTCTGTTTTTATATCATATACCAGTCATGTGATGTACCTGACGTCATTCTGTCATTTGCATATTGGTTTTCATTCGTTAATCCCTGATTATTCCATGCTTTTTTCCAATGGTTTGGACTATTCCATACTTTTTTCCATGAGTCCTTTTGTTCAATGAATTGTAATTAATTTCAGGAACGGCCGAACCAGTTGAGATTAAATACATAACTGTACAAACACTTGACAGATGTGTAAATAAAAGATCATTAATCTTTTCTGAACGGTTATCTCGTAATAATTCCAATAGCGCGACACCAAGTGACAATGAATGAATTATTCCATACTTTTTGCCAGGGGTTGTAATAGTATAAACATTTTTTGTGACACTTAGAATTAGTTTACATGCTGCTGATTTTCCAGCAATGCAATTTTTAAAAATTTCAGGAGTTAGTAATGAAATTAGCATTTACAATAATAAAGAAAAAGCAAGTTCTAGAAGTAAATGGGAGGAAGAAAATGATTAAATACTAATCAAGTATCTGCATAATGGTCGACTTTGCTTATAAATATTATAAAATAAGGACTCTGAAATTAGCAAAGGGTAGAAGCTTTTAATTGCCTACGCGTTTTGTAGTAATTACATCTTCAGGGAAAACAATACAACTACAATTGAGGCGGATTGCGTTTCTAAAGTTTCCATCATGAGGGATACAATTACGAAAACGATAATGAATCGGGCTAAGCAAATTAAACACCCAGAAAAGGAAGAAAAAGATAAAGAAAAGTATGCGGCATTTACGTATACAGGCCCGGAAATTACAAAAATCAGTAATATATTCAGAAACAAAGGCTTAAAAATTGGGTATAGAACAAGAAACAAATGTGGATATGTGCTAAACCCGGACAAAAAAAATGACGACCAAAAAAGATCAGTACAAATCTTGTGGTGTCTATAAATTAACATGCAAGATTTGTAGAGCGTTTTACGTAGGATCTACGAAAAGATCATTTAGAGAACGGTATGACGACCATCGCAGATCGTGGGTAAATGGAGATCGTAAATCTGCATTCGCGACACATCTGATTGATAAGAAACATCCGTTCGCCGATATTCAAGAAATTATGAGCATTATCAAAAAAGAAAAGGACCAGAGACTTTAGAAATCAGAAGACACGTATTAGAAAGAGAGGCATTACTTTTAAACAACCAGACAAATTTTGTAAAGAACCCGATCCTGGATGTGGTAAACGAAGTAATCAACAGCAAGAATTGGAATCGATCACGGGAACAATAAATATCGATTATTAGAAGTATCGATTATCATGATGAATATTTTACTCTGCTTATTAATATTTTGTTATTTAACGATTTTGTTTTTGTTTTGTTTTTATTTTTATTTTATTCTCTATGCTAAATTAACTTATCATTATATAATTTATCTACACATGGCAATATGAGTCATGATTCTTGTATTTTGAACGAATAACATTCCTTGTTAACCCCACGGTTGAAATTTGCGTTTCAATAGGTTTGGTAGGTCCATAAATTGTGAACGCAATCAGCCTCAATTGTAGTTGTATTGTTTTCCCTGAAGATGTAATTATTACGAAACGCATAGGCAATTAAAAGCTTCTACCCTTTGCTAATTTCAGAGTCCTTATTTTATAATAAATACTAATTCTAAAGGAAGAAACTCAGATTGCAGGAAATATCTGAGTTATGAGAATTCATTGTATATACATTATTTACCTGCAGCATTAGGATCACTTGTATCAGGAGACACATCCTCATCAGGATCAGCCTCTCCAAACAGTTGGCTTTAAATGAAAAAAATTTATTTTTTTTTTAAATTCAATTTTATCTGTATGAAAATTACAGATTCTCTATTATACACATCCATATAAAGTTCACGAGAATTATAGTGCCCAGCACGAAAGAAAAAGGAAACTGGCTCATGCGTAATGTATGTGCTTATCGATTGCAGACGTCTATTTCATTCGGAGTTCTTGAAACATGGCGGCCTCCACCTCACTATAAGTCTGCTTATTCAAGGAAAACTAGAAATAATCAAGCTAGATCCATAATTTATAATGGTTTTGACTGTTTAAAGGAGAATGGACTTGGAAATAATAATGATACAATAATAAAACATACCAGTAAGGCAACCAGAATATATTCAATCTATCTATTGCTGATTGGCAGACTTGTTTCGGTTTCGTTTCAGCTGCGATTTCACTAAACAACTGCCAGGAATAAGTAATGCTCCGTTTCCTGCCCATTTCTGATTGGCTGAACGAGTTTTATTCATTTGCGCATGCGCCAGTTTCCTTTTTCTTTATCATTTCATTTTCCATTAATTCTGATCAACATAGTTATATCAATAATAAGACAATGCAATTAAAGTTATTATATCGGGTGATTCAGTCAATTTCTGACCATTTCACACGAATGACTTGCATTAGGGATAAACAATTGAAAGGATATGAGCGCCATATCGAATTTCTAAATAGTTGGAGTTTGTATTGTTGCAACGGCACTGCATGAAAATCGTATTGTTGAAAAATGGCGCCCGCTTTATCAACAGAGCAGAAATGCAAGGTTGTCGAATGGTATTTCGAGACAAAATCACCTGTAACCGTGCAAAGAAAGTTCCGGAAGGACTATAAGTGTCGAGAGGCAGGCAAGCAATCAAAGATTTTGTCAAGCAATTTCGTGCCACTGGATGTGTTAAAGGCAAGAAAAAAGGCGGGAGCAAAGCTCGAGTTTGAACGGCCGAAGTTGTCAAAAATGTTCGCATAAGGTTGGTCGATTCCCCTACCAAAAAATCTATTCGCAGCCTATCCATTGAAGAAGGGCTGTCGTATACCACGAGGTGGCGAATTTTGAGAAAGGATTTACACCTGTTCCCATATAAGATCCATGTTTATCAGGAGTTAACAGACACTGGAAGACAGAAGCAACAACAATTTGCGATGGTGTTTGGAGCAGAAATGGAAGCCAATCAGGACATTGTGGACAACCTGTGGGTGTCAGATGAGGCCTTCTTCCATCTGTCAGATGACGTTAATAAACACAACGTTCGTTTTTGGGGTTCTCAGCACCCTCATGAGATCCATAAGTCACCTCTTCATCCACGAAAGGTTATGGCTTGGTGCACGATTTCCAAAAGAGGCATCATTGGTCCGTTCTTTTTTGAGGGCACCGTAACGTCACAGGCTTACCTTAACATGTTGGAAACCTTCTTCATCCCCGAGCTGCGAAGGAGGCGTATACTGCTTCGACATCAATGGTTTCAGCAGGATGAGGCTAGGCCTCACACCACTAATGATGTGCCAGACTTTCTCAATCAGAAATTCAGAAATCATGTCATTTCAAACAGGTTTCCAGATCGATTCGGGGGTGGCTTTCTTTGGCTCCCTACGAGTCCTGACCTAAACCCATGTGATTTTTATCACTACAGCACCAGGAACCCTAGACCAGCCGCGACAAAGCATCGTCGACTGGTGCACCCTTGTGGATGCAGCAATTCTGGATAGAGTTATGAACAACTTCACCATTCGGCTGCGAGCAGTTCAAAACGTTTGTAGTGGCCACATTGAGCATATCATCAAGACTTTTCCACGGGAATAAAAACTCTGAACTGCCTAAAATATCATACTGAAATGCTAAGTTTGTAAACATTAATGGGTCAATAAATCATAGTACTGAAATGGTCAGAAATTGACTGAATCACCCTGTAATATTATTAAATTACAAGGGTGATTCAAAAAAGTTACACTTTCTGCCAGCTCCTGGTAGAATTAGGTTTTTCGTGTGATGCATATGCAAAACAGCGTTCATATCTGTTGTCCTCTAGTGAATCAGTTTCATTACTTAACAGCAAGGGTAAACAATGGCATGCCAGCTAAAAAGTTATTCCAAGCTGGAATTATTTACAGAAATTCATAGATGAGAAAAAATGAATAACAACAGGAACAGATGAAGGTACGTTGATAACAATTAATGTTGAAGTCTACTTCCAGCCAAAAAGTAATGTCTTTGTGCAAGGCCATGAAAACAACAGGAGTGGAAAATTAAATTGAAGTGTTTGTTCTGATAATCCCATGCCCAAAAAACACAACACAAGATTTGCTCCAAAGCATCTGCCATAATAAAGTTATGATCTTGCACCTTGTGATTTTCACTTTTTCAACAAAAACATCTAGGCAGTGAATGATTTCCCAACAATGAGCTGGTTAAAAGAGCAGGCATAAATGGCTTCACAATTAAGGGCAGATTTCTATCATTATAAAGAATCAAATGTTTAGTCATGCGGTTAGACAAATGCTTACAAAAATTAGGTAACTGTAAAAAATAGTGCATTGCAGACAGATTCTATTAAATTATGCTGTATCTTTAACAACATTTTCTTGACCTAGAATAATCAGGGGTAAACTTATTTTTTGAATCACACTCGTACTATAAAAACATACTTAAGGAAGTACCATTTATACAGATGACTTACTTGAATAGATGCTTTGCCCAAACCACACAGTGTATAAATTCTGAAGGTGTGTTACGAATGGTGCAACCTGGAAATGTTTTTTCTGCAGCTTTTGGTTGGCATTCGTAACATTCAGTTACAGACTATTGAATTAATAGAGGTTTTCATTAATTTACAGAAATTTTCAATAATTATACTTCATATCATTATACACTGAGTGAGCATATTATTATGACCACCTGACATGTTTAGGCAAATGCGCGCACAGACATCGCCACAATGTTGCTAGCGGGCCAGACCGATATAAAAAGGGAAGCTGAGTGTCGCTGACAACAGTAGACGTGTTCCATTCTTCAACTATGGGTAAACGACGCGATTTAACAGCCTTCGAACGCGGGATGATTGTAGGTGCTCGGAACAATGGAGCGAGTATCAGCGAAACAACGGCATTCGTGGAGTGCTCAAGAGCAGCCATCGTTAAAGTATTTAAAAAGACTGGACGGTTAGCCAAAAGACGGGGTCTGAACATTCGCGTTGTGGCCGCCTATGAATGGTTGATGATCGGACAGAGCAACAGAAAGGCAACTGTGCATCAAATTAGGGGTTCTCCAAAGCGGTCTCTGAATGCACTATCCGCCGCACACTGCATATCATGGGATACGGAAGCCGAAGACCTGTCCGCACACCTTTGCTGTCTGCAGCCACCGAGGGGAAACGACTCCAATTCGCTAAGGAGCACAAGGACTGGATTATCGAGCAGTAGAAACAAATCATGTGGTCTGTCGAGTCACGATTCCAGTTACATCATGCAGATGGCCGCATGAGAATCTGGCGGAAACAGCACGAAAGCATGGACCCCACATGCATGAGTACAACCCTTCAGGCCAGTGCGCGCAGTGTTATGGTCTGGGGAATGTTTTCCTGGCATGCGTTGGGTCCGTTAATACGTGTTAAACAACGTCTGGATGGCACAGCATACCTCTGTATCGTCGCCGATCAAGTCCACCCTGTTATGTTGATGGCGTACCCCAATGGTTGGTTGGTTTATTACAATTTTTGGCGTCGAGTACTAAGGTCATTTTGCGCCTTTCACACAAACATCCATACCCTCGGCGAGATTCGAACCCACGACCAGGTAGACTCGAGAACTAGAAAGCCTATGCCCTAGCCCTCTCGGCCACCTGGTCGGCCGTACCCCAATGGAGATGGCTACTTCCAGCAAGACAATGCGCCATGCCACAGAGTTCGTATTGTGCAGGAGTGGTTCCAGGAACATGAAGGGGACTTTACCTTACTTCAGTGCCCCCCACAATCCCCAGATCTCACTCCAATTGAGCATTTGTGGGACGAAGTCAAACGAACCATCAGACGGCTGGATCTACCATTGCCCAATCTAACACAACTAGACAGTGCTATCCATCAGGCATGGTGTCAGATTCCTCCCACCACCTTCCAACATCTCGTGGAATCAATGCCACGAAGAATCACCGCAGTATTAAAGGCAAAAGATGGCCCAACGAGATACTGACAGGGTGGTCATAATAATATGCTCACTCAGTGTATAAACTATGGATCTAGTCATTTTATTCAGGACATAAAATGACTAGGCCTGTTTAAGTGACCCTATCATGCAAGGCTAATAACAAAATTATTTCTCTATCCAATCTGGTTCAAAGATTTGGCAAATTTCTAAACAGGGAGGAGAGACTAGATTGAGTCATTATGGTATTTATGGCAATTATTCTATTTCTTGCCAAACCAGCAAAACACAACAATTACAGAATTACATGTTTGAAAGCCGCTGGTTATATATCTATCGCCATTAAATTGGTACAGATCAGGAGAAGAACATCAGCAGAACATTGAAAATTGTACAGAAAGACAACCACCATTTAATAAAGTGACTGTTTTACAGGCTGTTTGATTGCATGGCAATGTGCAACCACTGCCCAGGTACAGGAAACGTATGATTGTGAAGAATGTTTAGAACCTTCGGGGATTATGGTTCCTTAAATGATAATCACTAGTGGACTGACAAGGGAAGACTTGTCATTGTCGTACAGTGATCAAATTTGGCATACAGTTAGCAAACATACAGTAACAGTATGAATTTTCAGGTGCCACCGTCAAGTAATATTCGAGAAAACTACGCATAAACTAAGATTTTTCTATTATTATTATGCATAAACTGTTCGAGCATTAGTCTAACACAGGTTTATTGATAATGACAAATAAGATGAGAAAAAAAAACAATTACCGTAAATGAAATTTATTGGTTACAACAGTTCTGAAGATTAGAAACAGCGTGAGAAAAGCAGTATGTAAAGCAGCAACTGGCACACCTTATAAATGATAAGTTTGAGCTAATTTGACTTTGATCAATAATTGTGGAATCAAAACATATGTTCCTGTTGTTGGCAGCAGCTGCATCTGTGCATGTGTAGTCGACCTTTTGTGTAGCCCATGCCTACCAAGTTTGAGCGATTAAACCGTGAGAGACAAGACAGGGTCATCAGAGTACTACTGCTGAAATCCACTTTTGGGAAACGCACTCCATTCTCCTGCTTTATCTATCTATATACAGGGTGTCCCATGTAACCTGTGCCAGCGAAGGTCTGTAGTCTGGGGACACCAATACCTATTGATTGGACTCCATGTATGTTCTGTAATTTTTGTAGTTTTCGAGATATGAATTTTGGCCTCGTGCCGTCCAGATCGTTTACGATTACACTGTTCTACAAATTTTGAAAAGTTGAATGTTACAGTGCAAAGAACATGATTTTCTTTGTTTTCAGAGTCACTGAACACAAAAATGATGCTTAAATCGATTGGTTAGCTCATGTTTTCGAGATAACAGCACTTATTAAATAAAAGTTACAATAAAATATGAACAATGTATTTTAAAAAATTTCAATTCTCATGGAAGCACTTCCATACACAATACAACCATGTTATTCATCATTTCATAAGAAGTGAAAATCCATCCAGTCAATACCATGACTGATCACGTGATGAACATATGAGAACACACAGAGACAATAGCCAATCACATAATAGCACTGTGCTGTGAGAATGCTGTCAACATACTTAATAGAAAACTCCATAATTTGAGGTCAGGTCATGGGCTGTATTGCATAAACTAGAGCTAAGCTAGAAATTTTAATGTCTTTTTCAAATTCAACCTCTAATTAGTCACAATTAGCTACTCTCATTTCCATAACATTTTATGAGTTAAACAATGTAATTATCATATAGGACCCAATTTTCATCGCAGGTGATGATTCGGTGGAGTAGACTTTCCAGTTTATTCCTAGCAAGCAGAGAAGTTTTGTCGTCAGTTGGCAGTTCATGAGATACCCCACGTCTGGTTTGTTTTTTTTTTTATCTTACCCAACACAGCCGTTTTTTTTTTTTTTTTTTTTTTAGCTACCTCTGCTACTGTCTCACGACATTTTTTTAATGGGTCACCTTCAACTGCCTAACAGTATAGCACCAGAAACTGCAACAGGTCATTGACCACGTGCCATGTTTGTAGGTCCATATCTCTGTTTTGAGACTACAAACCATCAAAAATAGTTCATTCATTGGCTGGATTTTTCCCAAACGCTTTGTTGATGTTCTAAGTGCCAGTTTAAATTCTTACAGGAAGACTCGTCTCAAATCACGATTCTCTATGCTTATTTTGGAAACCAAGTATGCCCTGGAATAAGGCAAGCCTGGTATTTGTTCTTCACATATCTGTTACCTATCTATAGGAAGTGTGTGACCATAACACCACACATGTGGTTGCTTCCATTCCATTGTTGGGAGTAGCAGTCTCCAATGCTCTATCGCTCTGGACATTTCATTCATACTGACCAATACATGTACATTTTATCAGTAGATATTTAATACATGTTGTGTTTGGCATGTTTTATCTGTAAATTACAAATGTTCGAGTTGGACACTCTTGATGACACAACAGATGTCAAAATGGTAGTGCAGCTCTGCTCAAATGATAATAAAAAAGAAAAAGTGGTAGCAAGTGTGATAAAAAGATAGCACACTAATCAGTCGAAATAAAAATATGATGAATGTTGCAAGTTGACACGGGTATCTGTGCTTCTGCCCCTTCCTTCCATCACAACAACTAAGCAGCCTGAAAGAACATATCTACAAAGCAATGGAGTCTTTATTCCAGGATCTCTTGGGATACCGGCTTGACATATGTCATGTCACACGGGCATCAACATTAAATAGTTGTAATTAGAGCAAAAATTAGGCATTAAATGTGTCTTTTCATGCAATTACAACTGTGCTAGGTTCGGTCAGGGTGAATAAATTGTCTTTACTTTTGCATCATAGTTTTGAAACGCCCTGTACTATGCGAAAGAATAGAGGAATTGCTTCACCTTTTTGATAACACAAACTTGACCTAGATATCCTGCAGAACCACTTTCAATAAGAGGGACATCGGCAGCTAAACACATTCTGTTTACATGATTTCTGGCAGCTAAAAAAGAAAGAAAAGAAAAAATATTTTGTACATACTTGTTTCCCTTTCAAATGTTCCAGATTATTCAGAAATTTTTATCACTATAAACAGACTGAACAGTAATTGGAGATATTGTCTCAATAAGCGTACTAATGAATATTTGCTTAAGTATATTTGATATTGTTTTAATAAGATCTTAGTACTGGCTTATCGAATGTTGTTAAAGAGTTTTTAATTCTACTGAAACAGCTTGAGCCAACACAACCTAGAAATGGGTGGCACTGCTTGGACCTGAATTTTTGCCTCTATGAGCAGCTTCTGCAACAAACGATTATATCAGACAAAACTTTTGTCGTTTTTTTTCTAACATGCTGAAAAGGATACAGTCGTCCCTCCGCAAGTCGTCATTCTAAAAGTCGGCAATTTTATCCTAAAAGTCAGTCAATTTCTGACCATTTCACTCGAATGACGTGCATTAGGGATAAACAATTGAAAGAATATGAGCGCCATATCGAATTTCTAAATAGTTGGAGTTTGTACTGTTGCAACGGCGCTGCATGAAAATCGTATTGTTGAAAAATGGCGTCTGCTTTATCAACAGATCAGAAATGCAAGGTTGTCGAATGGTATTTTGAGACAAAATCACCTGTAACCATGCAAAGAAATTTCCAGAAGGAGTATAAGTGTCGAGAGGCAGGCAAGCAATCATGGATTTTGTCAGGCAATTTCGTGCCACTGGATGTGTTAAAGGCAAGAAAAAAGGCGGGAGCGAAGCTTGTGTTCGAACGGCCGAAGTTGTCGATAATGTTTGCACAAGGTTGGTCGATTCCCCTACCAAAAAATCTGTTCGCCGCCTATCCATTGAAGAAGGGCTGTCGTATACCACGAGGTGGCGAATTTTGAGAAAGGATTTCCACCTGTTCCCGTATAAGATCCATGTTTATCAGGAGTTAACAGACACTGGAAGACAGAAGCGACAACAATTTGCGATGGAATTTGGAGCAGAAATGGAAGCCAATCAGGACATGGTGGACAACCTGTGGGTGTCAGATGAGGCCTTCTTCCATCTGTCAGGTGACGTTATAAACACAACGTTTGTTTTTGGGGTTCCCAGCACCCTCATGAGATCCATAAGTCACCTCTTCATCCACAAAAGGTTATGGCTTGGTGCGCGATTTCCAAAAGAAGCATCATTGATCCGTTCTTTTTTGAGGGCACCATAACGTCACAGGCTTACCTTAGCATGTTGAAAACCTTCTTCATCCCCGAGCAGCGAAGGAGGCGTATACCGCTTCGACATCAATGGTTTCAACAGGATGGGGCTAGGCCTCACACCACTAATGAAGTGCTAGACTTTCTCAATCAGAAATTCGGAAATCGTGTCATTTCAAACAGGTTTCCAGATCGATTCGGGGGTGGCTTTCTTTGGCCCCCTACGAGTCCTGACCTAAACCCATGTGATTTTTATCTCTGGGGGTTCCTTAAAGATAGTGTGTTCACTACAGCACCAAGAACCCTAGACCAGCTGCGACAAAGCATCGTCGACTCATGCACCCTTGTGGATGCAGCAATCCTGGATAGAGTTATGAACAACTTCACCATTTAGCTGCGTGCAGTTCAAAACGTTCGTGGTGGCCACATTGAGCATATCATCAAGACTTTTTCACGGGAATAAAAACTCCGAACTGCCTAAAATATCATACTGAAATGCTAAGTTTGTAAACATTAATGGGTCAATAAATCATAGTACAGAAATGGTAAGAAATTGACTGAATCACCCTATAGATAATGACTTCCGGTTGGAGATTTTTGCCAACAAAAATTAAATCTATGTCTATTATCAAGATTCAAACATTCAAAATTAACTAATTTTATAGTTCCTCTAATACATGCAACATATATTGAGGGAGGGGGGTGTAAAAGTTAATTTAATTTATTATTTCTTCTACTAGCCGATTAATTTCCACGAATTCGAAATGGCAACTTGTTATAAGCAGCTACCTTTTTCCTTAAAAAATTAAAATGCTGACTTGTGATTAAGATTGCCTTAATTTGAAAAGCTGGCAAAATAATGAAGAATACAAATTATGAACAGAACTTGGCAATGAAGTAGACGCGAATACTTATCTTGGAATTCCACAAGTCAGAAAAATCCATAAGACAGCAAGGCCCTGGAACAGAGGTTGCCTACTTGTGGAGAGATGATGGTACATGATTATGTTTTTATCATACGTTCACAAGTAATTCAATATTGTTATGGCACAAATCTTTTATTAACACCCTGTATATTTTTATTACAGGGCTTGAAAATCTAATTTTTCATGGAGGAGTCTCTCTCTTTCTCTGTTTGTAAATGGAGACGAGTAGAACTGTTCGATAGGGAATCATAAGTTATAGGTTATAGTAGTGATTCTTCAAAATACAGGGCGAGTCAACATTTCAACGATGACTGGTTGTTGGATAATAATTTTGCCTCCCCTCACCAAAGCAGAGGACCATATTGATCATTTCCTGGTTAGTGTACTGTGCCATCTTGCTTTGGTCCGATTTTTTCTCAGCTTCAACATGCCTTTTTATACTAATTGCACAGGAAACTGGTGACTTTATGGTAAATTGTCGAACTTTCCAGAACAGGATGAGGATGGTGCATGAAATAATTTGCAGAGCCTGCAATGAGAAGTTCACCACTCATCAGATTTTGATGAACTTTTTTTTTGTTGTTGTTTTGTTTGGAATTTGCTGTTGAACAATGTGCAAATGGAATTTTTTGTGTATCTCTTATGGTTTTCGAGATAGAATTTGGACGTGTCCTAATTTGCATATTTGAGATGATGAAGGGTGCTCCATTAGATAGAGCACCCTCAAGTTCCTATTCAATTCATGTATTGGAATTTGCATAACTACACTGGTATCCAAGACAGGAAAGTGTTCAGCAATTTTTGACTCTCCCTGTATTCTAATTTAAAGGACAAGTACCACTTAAAAACTAATTTTTGTCTAAATAATCTAGAGTGAGAATAAATTAATGTAGTAATATTAAACAATTCCAAAATTCTCTCCAAATAAATAAAAACTGCGTTTATATACGTATTTTGTAAAATCCGTCGCGCTACATTTTGAATCCCGATGACGTCATCGGCCTGCGAACTGTAGCTTCTTTTAGTATTGTAGGAGGTATACGATATGGCTAAGTGCGGCTTGGATAGCAGTTCTGAATTGTCTTCAAGCGAAAAAAATTTCGATGGATATTTTCGAAACTATTCTATGAATTATTTGAAAATTGTGAAATTAGGCCATACCAATTGGAGCCGCAAATAAAAAGATTTGCCAGTTGAACTTCTAGGCAACTGCCATAATGGAGAAAACGCCCCTCCCAGATCGCCAAATATTCATAATTTGTATGCTTTTTAGACAGTTATCTCATTAAGTGTTATTATTTATACAGGCAATATAGATACACTAAGTTATCGGCAATTTACGAATTGGATCTAGGGTAGGGTAAAAAATAACAGAAAAGTGCTTCGAAATTGTGTTGTGAGCATTATCAGGAAACAATTTCCTTCTGAGGAGTACTGTACGTTTACATACCGAAGATACTAAAGACATGTTTATAGCATATTTACATTTATTCCTACTTAGTTTTCTTTATCTGCTTATCAATAAAATTTGAATTTCCTTACAAAAAAGTCTTTGATTAATTTTTCAGTAATAAAACATTTTTGATTTCTTTCTTAAATAATAGACAATTTGCGATTTTTCGTACGAAAATAAAAATAAATTAAAAAAAAAAAATGAAAACGAAATAATATAAGTGGCAACTTTGTATTTGCTCATGATTATTTTTTGTTTTTGTCAAAGAAGTTGCGCTGTGTGCACGAAACCGACTTTTCATGTTTACGAAACGCTAACTTATTTCCCTTGCAGCATTCGGCCCTGTTCAAAGTGGATTCTTCCAGTCGATTCGAAAG
Organism: Rhysida immarginata; assembly: GCA_023313115.1. Taxonomy (NCBI): domain Eukaryota; kingdom Metazoa; phylum Arthropoda; class Chilopoda; order Scolopendromorpha; family Scolopendridae; genus Rhysida; species Rhysida immarginata. The sequence continues at coordinate 767,442 of JAHWFO010101072.1, read as the reverse complement.
TTAATTATCAACATTTTATCAAGATTTTGCTTAAGCTACTGCAGTGGGTAATTCTTTTTTAATTTAATGGGGTTATTTGTTCTGTCGGAATGCATTTTATATTCAAGCTGTTTCTTCGACGGATCTAGACTTCGGCATCCATTATGAATCGTGGAGCTGATGCGCAGGTAAATGCGCATTCGTTTCGTCATACGCAAATTGCATCGTAACCTACGCTGATAGAAGATTGCACACGAAATTTTATTAGTGTATGTTACGATTCCACATGAAATTCCCTATGAAAATATTGAAAAATTCCGTTACATAAGTGGACAGACGAAAACGAAAAAATTTTAAATGTCGTGTTAGTTTTTCATTTTCGTATCTTTTTGATGTTCGTACTGTAGTGACCCTGCCCCCACAGTGTATGATAATGATACTACTAATTGCAAAAACTGCGGTGAGGGGGCATGGTGCTAGGGTTCGGGTCCAAACTAATTGATGTGGGACCTGACACTAATGAACAGGGTGACTAGCGACCGGGAAAACCGAGAAAAGTCAGGAAATTTTATAAATTTTATATTAAGTGACTTTTTAGTGACTTTTGGCGATCGTTTTAGTGACAAATCTCGTTTTACACTTGGCAACACTGATTTCTGAAGACTTCGAAGAAATCATATGACTGTCTGATCGGGCTCCAGATATTTGCCCCACCGGACACTTGCCCCAAATCGCTTATACGACCCGCGAACATTTTTGAAAACGCTTATACGGCCCTGAAGAAAAAACATTGCCCACCCCTGTTTTACACCCTTCCAATTAGTCTTATGGCCCGTAGCATGACAATGTCTAGCCAAAGCGTAATCACAATGATTGAGCCTAATTGCTCTCTTGTGTTCTTGTAACCTAAAGTATAGAGAGCGGCTAGATTGACCCATATAATTAGCATCGCAGTCCGAACATGGAATTTGATAAATAACATCATTTTGATTTACTAGCTTATGAAAAACCAAATCATTATTATATAAATCCTGGAGATTACATTGATCGACATCAATATTATTTTGATCCTCACTATCGTATCGAACATGCATATTGACCAATATCTTTCTAAGAGTATTATTAATTTTAGCAACTATTTGAATGTTTTCTCCCTGGAAACATTTTTTAATTGCAGAAAACTTTGAATCATAAGCCATAGAAATCCTTTTTCTCTGTTCTATAGAATTAAGAATATTCATTTTCCCTTTCTGAAAGCCCCAGATCATCATTCTCTTAATAAAATATGTAGAATACTTATTTTTGATGATTTTGTTAATTAATTTATGTATTAAGAGAACATAACGATCTAGCTCTCTGTATAAAGTTCTGTATCGTATTTATCTTATAATTTAAGGGAATTTGTGAAAGATGATGAGGTTAAATTTTTTGTTGTTTGGTTAAATTTTTTTAAGTTGGGTAAATAAACAATTTTCATGTTTAGATTTGGAGGATTTTCTATTTATTTATATTAATGTAAACAGTTGTTCAATAAACAATGAATTCAAATGGAACATTGAACCATCGAAGATTCAAGAACATTGAAAAATTCGATATTGAAACTTTTTGAACATCGATACATGGGCTACCATCGATACTATCGCCAAACACTAACGTAGAAAATTTAATATACCTTACAGCATTGAAGAAGTTTATACAGGGTGATTCAGTCAATTTCTGACCATTTCAGTACTATGATGTATTGACCCATTAATGTTTACAAACTTAGCATTTCATTATGATATTTTAGGCAGTTCGGAGTTTCTATTCCCGTGGAAAAGTCTTGACGATATGCTCAATGTGGCCACCACGAACATTTTGAACTGCTCGCAGCCGAAAGGTGAAGTTGTTCATAACTCTATCCAGGATTTCTGCATCCACAACGGTGCAGCAGTCGATGATGCTTTGTCGCAGATGGTCTAGGGTTCTTGGTACTGAATTGAACACACTGTCTTTAAGGAACCCCCAGAGATAAAAATCACATAGGTTTAGATCAGGACTCGCAGGCAAACAGATTTTTTGGTAGGGGAATCGACCAACCTTGTGCGAACATTTTCGACAACTTCGGCCGTTCGAACACGAGCTTCGCTCCAGTCTTTTTTCTTGCCTCTAACACATCCAGTGGCACGAAATTGCTTGACAAAATCCATGATTGCTTGCCTGCCTGGTGCGTATCGACACTTATACTCCTTCCGGAACTTTCTTTGCAAGGTTACAGGTGATTTTGTCTCGAAATACCATTCGACAAACTTGCATTTCTGCTCTGTTGATAAATCGTGTGCCATTTTTCAACAATACGATTTTCATGCAGCGCCGTTGCAACAATACAAACTCCAACTATTTAGAAATTCGATATGGCGCTCATATTCTTTTAATTGTTTATCCTTAATGCACGTCATTCGAGTGAAATGGTCAGAAATTGACTGAATCATCCTGTACAATATACAGTGCATTATTTCAATTTTCCATCCACTTTTCCATTGCAAAAAGCAAATGCATAAGTCAAATAACGAAAACAAGATGGCACCAACCATGGTAAAATGTCGCAATGTTCATACAAAGTATGTCTTGAAAATCTTCCAAGAATGTTTTAAAAAGAAAGCTAATACGGTTACAATGAATATCTATTCTTACATAAAGTTAATAATTATTGTATTGTTTCGAAAAATAAAAATAATGAAAGTGAGGCTGGTGAAAATGAGACTAACGATGATGTGGATGACGAGCATGAGAATGAAATTTTTATCAACTTTTTAGAGTCGGATAAAAAAGAAGCTATGTTTGACGTTTTTTCCACACCATGAATTTGTTACTATAATTCTTGTAATTACACAAAAACTGCTTGTAATAGTTGAGTTCTATAATGAATTTCTTTCCTCTCAAGTGTTGCCTTTTTTCCATTTTTGCCTCAGCTTATGCTCGAGTCATGGCATTTTTCTACTTTTTGGGGTCAAAAATCGGGGATCGGCTTATGTATGTGTATATATGGGTATGTTTGAACTGAGAATAGCCAAGAGAAAATGGCAATGAGCAGCCAACACAATTACCACAGGTTTCTGAGACAATGGCAAGCTTGGAAGCAGAGTGGAAGTTGGTTTCAGTTTGCTCACCCTGCATTTAAAAACAAACTCTCTATTAAGCAGCAGAGGATCGATAATTTTTTTTCTTTTAGTGAAGCCACATAATATTTTGGAGACATAATTATGTTAATTGCAGATTAAATGGTGATGTCACTTTTAATTTATATATTTTTTTTATGACATTTAACTTGTAAGAATACACAGTTATTCACCTTTTAACAAACAGTTTTATTTCTTTATTTATTTCATGCTACACAGAGGATTATGGGGATGAGACTCACTCCAGTGTACCTCGATTTAGCGTGGTTGTTCGATTCATGGGTTCTGATACTGTAATTGCATTCGACCAAGTCCCTACTGTATTTTATGGTTGAAATCAGGAAGGAAATAGCAAGATGAAATCCATAGCATCTACGACTATCATTATTTTCGCTATTATTTTTTCTGCTTTGAATGGTACAGTATTTAAAAGAAACTTACCTCGATTATCTAAAGCATTCATCACTAATGAAAATTTTTTGAAGAATGTGACTCCATAGATTGAACTGAAAATATTAAAAATTAAGACTTATATAATGAAAATGATTAATGATACGGATGCACAAACATACTTGGTTCCAAAAGATAGACAAATACAACCTCTAACAATTAAGTTCGGTGAATGAGTTCACACAACAAAATGCAAAACAGATAGAGCCACATTTACTTTATTGTCCTTCGAAATAATCACCCTGGAAGGCAATACACTTTTGGGATCGGGTGTACAAGTCCTGGAAGCTCCTTTGGGATGGCTTTAAGTTCACGTGTCGCATTTGCTTGAATGTCTGGAATGTCCGCAAATCTGTGCCCTTTAAGGCCCGTTTCAGGCGTGGGAACAAGAAAAAGTCTGCCGGTGCCAAGTCTGGTGAATAAGGTGGATGAGCTATGGATACGACCCTTTTGTTGGCCAGAAACTGTTGCACGATTACGGCAGTGTTCCTCTTTGATCCATTATCCACAGTTACGTGCACACGCTACACCTTCAACTGAAGAAGCGAGCATCTGCTAAACCATTGCACTCACAAACGTGACTTGTCTGAACTTGCTTAAACAATGACTGGGCTTGTATTCACATGCATTGTTACTCGCGTAAAACTCACACAGATTAGGGTGTGACGTCATTCACCGAAAAACATTCTTAAAAATCTAAACAAAAATTAAGCAAAAACTGTAGGAAAAAAAAAAAGTAAAAAGTGTAAAAAAAAAAAAAAAATCTTTCGTTTTTACTTCTTACTTTTTGTCTTTCTCTACTGAAGATGGGTAACTGGTACCCGAAATATGTATCCAGTACAGTAGGGCCTCGACATTCGCGGGGGTTACGTTCCCAAAAACTGCTGCAAATATTGAACCCGTGAATGTCGAGGTTAAGAACTTAAGTAAATTGCAGGGTTCGGAAAAACCAAGCCCAGAAGCATTATTAGAAAACCTACAAGAAATTCTTTCATACGTAATCCCACAGACTACAGTATGTATTTTTTTCCAGATGAGGTTTTATTAAGTGTAAGATTAAATATATAGTGAAAAGGGGTTATAAACAATAAAATTACATGTAAATGAAATTTTAAACGTACTGAACAGGTGTAGTATAGTGGGTTGCTTTCTGTTTTTCAACTGCACGTCTCTTTTTCGCTGTTGAATCACAGTGCTATGTCAACCAAGAAATCTGAATTATGTAAACTGATTACCGTATGTACAAAACAAGTGGTTTAATGCGTGTTGAGCAGACATTTCATTCCTTTAATGCTGTTGTAGTGTCAAAGTACAAATGGGGATATGTACATATTCACAAAGTACAGTATGAACTGTAAATCTAGTGAGTATGTATGTATGTAATACACTATGTATGTATATAATAACTAAATTTACTATGTACTGTACGTAGATGTTTACTGCGAATAGCCTACTGCAGAAGTAGATAATGAAACAGAACAAAATTGAAACTAAAAGTAACGGTGGCATACGTATTTTTTTCCTCCAAGAGAAAAAAAACGAGAATGTTTAAAACAACACCACAATGTCAAAACAGGTACCTAAAGGAATCAACCGTTAATGTTTAAAAGCGTGAATGCTGAAGCCGCAAATGTCGAGACCCTACTGTATTTCAATTCTCCTTGTGGACTAAGGCCTTGGTTCTCAAACTTTGTTTAAGCAAGTACCACTTTGTGAATTGACAGGTAAACAGAAGTACCACTGTCAACGAATCGTTAATGTAAGTCTGTGTTGTTTTGAAGAAAAAGTAACACACGAGCACTATGGCATGGTTTGAAGTACCACCAGTTGCACACATACCACAGTTTGAGAAGCATGGGATTAAGGTTTCCCTTTTTTGGTGCTTCTTAAAAATGCTAATGAAACTACCCAGAAGTATTAGTGCATTCCTCCTATATAGAGATGTTTTTAAAGATATGTGGAGAAATGATGGAGAAATACAGTAGTTGTTTTTAAATCTCATTTTTATAATAAAATATTATCATTAATTGGATTTACAGTTGTATGAGGAGATATCAGAAAGTAATGCCATTTACTTTTTTCAAAAAAAATTACATAGCATACAGGTAAACAACTAAATGCAGCTGAAACTACATGTCTTCATGTACTTTTCCACATAGGCACCTTGACGATTTAGAAATTTATCCCAACTTTGCACCAGTTTTAGAATATCCTGCTCATAGAATTCCGTCAGCTGTGAATACAGCCAATAGTGAACGACAGATTCGAGTTCCTTGTCAGTCTCAAACCTCTAACCACCTAGAAATTTCTTCGTGGAACCAAAGAGGTGATAGTCCGAAAGTACTAAGTCCAGGCTGTAGGCTGGGTGGTCCAGAACCTCCTGACTGAAACAGACCAGTTTTGCTTTGACAACGTTGGCCATATGCGGGCGTGCATTGTCATGAAGAAGTCGAACATAGTTTCCTCTTTCTGGTCGCTATCCCGAATACCATACTGCAGTTTAGTCAACAATTCATAATAGGTAGTGGCATTGATGGTTGATCCACGAGGCAGGAGCTCTTGAGAATAAAATGACATGCATATCGCAAAAAAACTGTAAGCATAATTTTCCGAGCTGAAGGAGAAACTCTGAATTTTTGTGAACCAGAGAATTCAGATGTTTCCACATCATATTGAAGTTTAGGCTCAGGTGTAAAGTGCAAGACCCAGAACTCATTTCCTGTGACAATGCCATTCAGAAATGTATTTTCCTCCTGGTTATACTGCTGCAGATGTTGCAGACTGCACGCCATTCTGTTGTCAGTCTGTTCTGGTGCAAGACTTTTTGGAATCCAAGCCGAACATACTTTGTGTTATCCAAGCTTCTCATGCATCATATCCCAAGAACTACTTCTTTCACGGGAATGCAAACGTTTTCACTCATTTCTTTCAAGGAAATGCAACAGTTTTCTCTAATTGTGTTGTTAAGGTGCTCAATAATAGCTGGTATTGCTGATGACGCAGGCCACCCAGAAGACTGTTTATCAGCAAGGCTAACTCTTCTTTCCAGAAACATTTTACACCATTTGCACACATTGGAATAGTCCACACAGTCGGAACCTTAAACTTCTACAATTTCCCCAGGAATTTCAGCAGGATGAAAAGAAACCTTGTAACACTATAGACGATGTGACAGCAGCTGCCAATTGTAAAAGGAATGGTAATATGTGAAGCGCGTGTGCATGGATAATTCTTGTTATACAATGTCTGTGCATGTACTCAGCCTTCTTCTTGACTATGTTAACTTTTATACAGCAGCTACGTTTCCTCCGTTAAAAAATAAATGGCGTTACTTTCTGATATCCCCTCGTACATAGCCTATCTGAAAGTGTAACATCTAAATATGAATGTGAACTGCTAGGAGGTCCCAAAGACCAGATCCCGAAACACGAAAGGTCTGGGATATACCTTCTATCTTGTGGAACCTGCCCAAAGAAATATATCGGCCAGACCCGTTGGAGGATGGGAACCAGAGCCAGAGAGCACTTGGACCATATAAGAAACAACAGACCCGACAGATCGGTGATGGGAGACCATATTTTACAGACAGGACAATTTTAAAATTGAGGGACTTCAGGTCCTTCAGGTGGTTAAAGACCCCAGAAAACTGAACTATTTGGAATCCTGGGAGATCATGAAAAGCCAGGCTGACTCTTTACTGAATCTAGATACAGGACCCATGGACCTCTCCTCTTGGAAAACTTTATTGCAACATATAAAGAAATCAACTCCCACCTAGCAGAAATATCTCCTAGGTCCGCGTTTCTTCTGCCTAATGGCCTTTTTACCTTCCAACTTCTTTCCTATACACCATCTCATTTGCTTAACTCTTGTATAAATACCTCACACCTTACTCTCTAAAATCGATTCATACTGAAGATGGCTACGTTGTAGCCGAAATGTACATCTATGACATGATGAATAAATTTTTGTGGAAATAGTGGAATCCATCGTCTCCTCCATCTCATCACCTAATCTGTTAAAGATACGATTTCAAAAGACTGAAAATGTCACGAGCGTATTAAAAGAGTTCCAATGACCATAAGAAGAACGTCGAAATTTTCAGAGAATGGCACGATGCTCAACAATTAATTTTGTCTTTTTGTAAAGTATCCAATGAGGAATAGATGCTGTTCACATCGTTGGGTAGCTGTCGATAGAATCATTCATCATCTCCCAAATCTTTATAAACTTGTCCAACTTCTTTATAATTTCACTTTAACTCTGTTGACGAAGTTATGTTCGAAACTTGCCATCCACTTGTTAAATATTTCCTGTATTGCTTTATTACCATATTTAATCGAATCTAAGGCGCACTTTTTTTTTCCGTTAAAGGGGGTTAAATAAACAAGGTTCGCCTTAGAAGCGAGGGTGCTTCAAACTCCCCATGTAGGCACGTACCCAAGAATTTTTCCAGGGGAGGTCGAGCTCTCGACTTATTGGACCTTTTGTTCGAATAATCCATTCTTTTTATTATGTTTTAATTGCAGTAATACTAATTAAAGATGAACATATTTCAGTGAAATTTTTGTAAAGTTGCTTGTGAAGTTTATGCTATTATACATTGTTGATATAAAAAAAAATCAATCTGCTTACAAAATTCGGATTTCATTTTTGTGAAAAAAAATCTTATAATAAAAATTAAAAAACGTGAAAAGAAATAAATGAATAAAAGAAAAATTAAACTCGCAAGCCACACAAAAGTCGTCTTCTGGCAATGAAAGATGTGAATGAGGAAGTTGTCGGTCCGATTCAGTGTAGGTCAAAGGGGAAAACATCCTTTTGTTTAGCTGGAGTGGACAAGGAATGGAATGACTGGTGGGGGAGGGGAAATGGCACTGGAACAGGCCAAAGGAGAAAAAAAAAAAAAAAAAAAGGGGGAAAATTAAAAAACTGAAAATAAAAACAACCCCTAGCCAACAATTCCACTACTAGAATTTTTAATAGAATTTGTTCACTCAATTTGTTCACTCAGAGTTTTTAATAGAATTTAAACAAGCGATTTAAATTCACAGAAATCAAAATCATGGACCTTCAGCATTTTTGGGGTGGTCGCTCGACCCCCTCGACCCCCCCTTGCGTACGTGCCTGCCATGTAGAGCATTTCAAAATGGCGGCCAGAAATTGGCATTTGACGTGAAAATACACACTACCGGAATGAGGATACTGATGAAGATGCTAACTAAAAAATACCTGTTATTTATTTGAAAAAATAAAATGTCAATTTCATACTGCAAATTTTTTTATTCTATATTATAATAGAAGTATTTGTTCTGAAAAAATAATTGCATTTTGCTGATATTGTTTAATAGAAATATGTACATATTGCACTAAAACACGTTGATTTTGATTTTTGAATAAAGTTATAAAGTTGATTTTGGTGCGCATAAGATTCGAGGAACAATTTTTTTTTTTCAAAAATGGTCTCAAAAATCAGCATGCGCGTTACATTCGAAGGCGGCTTAAAATCGAGTAAATACGGTGGTTGTCATCATAGTTCCCTCTAAACTGCACAAGTATGCAGTTGCACACTAATTTATAGGGCATTACCATGAATTGCACAGAGAAATCCATTTCCTGTGCACTCCCAATCAGTATGTATGTAAACATTATAAAAAATTTTGTTTAGGGTAATTAAGGCATTATGTTTTTGCTTGATTTTTTTTTTTTTTTTTTTTTTTTACCTACTGTTGTTTTTGGACTGAGCAACTCAAAAAAAAAAATGAACTATAGAGAAACTATGGTTGTCATCTCTTTTATTCAAACATCAAGCCAACTCTTAAGATAAATTTATGAACACAGCCAGAAATAGGTTAATTAACATCTGACAATGACATATTTTATA
>JAHWFO010101072.1:705220-757571 GCA_023313115.1 Rhysida immarginata | reverse complement strand
AAAAAGTTACAGCCATGGAGACCTTATTTATCAATCGCCCCTCGTATGTAAGCAAATATTGAAGCAGCTTTTTTAGCTATGTTTATGGCTGCATCTATTAACCAATCAGAAGAACTTACACAAAATACAGTCGTAAAAAATTGGCTAATGGATCCAGCGATAAACATAACTGTTATTATTGTCCTAGAAAAATCTGCTGCAATGTTTGTTTACTTAAGTTAATGCACAAAAAAATTGATCATTGCCTATAATTGTTCTGTAAATTTAGTCAGTTTATTACAAATATGGATTAAATGTTTGTGAAATAGTACTAAATATTTGTGAAAAAGTACGAAATGATTGTGAAAAAAGAACAAAATGTTTGTGAAAAAGCTGTATTTTCAACAATAACTAAATTTATAAAAATTTATCAGTATGGTAAATTATTTTCTCTAATGAAGATCATATACTTAAACCACAATTAAGTGTGCAAAATAATTCTGTCATTTTTCTTTGAAAAGTCATGATTAGTAAATCAGCTGTTGGACTTTCAACTTTTTTACACTTGATGATAACTTGATTTAATTCATGCATAAATTCAAAAATTTCTGTTCATTACTTCAAAAGTTATGTTTCTCAGAAATGGAACACATTTGACACTGAAGTTTTCTGCTGCTGAAACAGCCAGGATCCTATGCAAAACGTATGGAGGGCTACTGAAATTGATAGAACATAGTTAATGTTGGCTCAAACAGTTCAGGACAGGAAATTTCAACTTGAACAATGAGGATGTCTGGGACAGATGCAGATTTTGGAGCAGTCTTCTCCAAAGACTCAACAGACTCTAAAGGAAATCGCAGAGAGTGTCAGATTATCTCACCAAGTCATCAGACATTGATTGCACGTGCTTGGAAAAATAAAGAAAAATTAGTGCCTCCCAAATTAATAGAAGTAGTTTTTTTTCTGTACAAGATCATTATCCGCAACGAAAAATGGGTCTCGTATCATAAACAAAAACTCATGGGTCAATTTCGCCAAACCATCCTCCTTGTAGCCCAAATGGAGCATGCACAGAAAGAAGGTTCTGCTTTATGTCTGATAAAGGAGGTGCTGTACCAAAAGTTTCTCCTATCAAGGCAGACTGTCACAGCACATCGTTATAAACATGTAATTATGGGGGGAAAAAAGGCTAATGAGTTACCCTGTTGCACAATAACGCTCGTTCTCATGATGCTCGACTGGAGAAGGACATCCTTAACAAACTTCGGTGAAAAATTCTACCCAGTATATTCTGTAGTCATTGATCCTTTGGATTACCATTTTTTTACTGGAATGAAGATGCGAGAAATTGGATCACCGATTCCAAGTCAAAGAACAAATTATTCTCCCACCGCAGAATTTGAATGCTGCCTGAACAATGGCAAAAATGGTGTCAGGCAAAGGAAAGTATTCTGAATAGATAAAATTAAACTCAAAAAACTCTGACATAATTAAGTTGCATGTCCAAAATAATTTTGAAGCTTTGATTTTGATCAGGGAGAAAATCTCCAGTGTTCTCACCAAATACTTGCTCATTTATTTTATCAAAACAGTATCAGTATATAAAAACTTAAATTTTATAAAACTGCACAATGTTTACTGTTGTCCACTTAGATAGTTCTTCACTCTACTACACAATAAAAAAAATTGTGGGTTGAACACTCCATCGCATTACTAAATCCTTTTAAATGATTGCTTCCATTTGTTTCACTGGTTCTCACAGCACTGACACTTTTTCCCATCTTCATTCTTTATACAGTAAAATTTGGATATTACGAACTCTATTAATAAAAAAACTTGCTTAATCCAAAATTTTTTCATGTCCCGACCCCAAATGACTATTTTTCTTGTTAAATTCCTCGAATATTACGAACGCAAAATTTACAAAATCGGATATTCCGAAAAAATGTACGCAAAATTCATCTGAAAATCAACTGAAAAAACACTTTTTAGGATTTCAGGACTGGGAGTTCATCTGAAATCAGGAGGCTTACAGAGAGAAACTCAACGGAATTACTCTTAAACAGTCTGTTGACGTTGATAGCAATTTAATAATGGCAGACCCGTTAATGGATGAACCCATTAAAGAACAGATCTTCGAAAACCCAGATGGCGAATCCGAGAAGAATGATGATGAGGTAGGTGGACATTAGCAAGAAGTTCTTTCATTGAAAGAGTTAAATGATCTTTCTAGCAAATTAAAAACTTTATTTCTCACTGAAATTGAAGATACAGATGAAAAATTTAATTTGTACACATATTTCAAAGTTAACGATTTTATTACTAGGAAAATCACTAACGCCCGTATTCACCAAGTCTTAAAACTAGTTTAAACTCAGGTTTAAGCCTAACTCATATACATCATGCAGTTTCATCAACTTTAAAGTCACTGAATTTAAATTGGCCACTTAAGTCAATCTTAAACTGATGTGCATGTGCAGTGTATCTCCAGCCACTCCAGCCAAAGAAAAACAACATGGAGGACGATATGCAGTCTATTCGTACTTTGGAAGATGTTTAGAAAAACAAATTCATTCATCGCAAAGGGATGTATCAAAGAAGAAAATAAGATTTTCTACCTTGTACAACTAGACGAGGCTAATTTTAGAAAGCACTACCGGTTATCGCACGAAATTTTCGAGAAACTGCTGAAGGAGATAGGCGAGAGCATTGTTGTTTAGTCGCCATGGCTATGCTTGGAATGAAATGTGATGTCTCAGTGCTTAACTCGCTTTTTAGCAAGTCAGACTTGAAAGTTCATCTTCGTTTAAACCTGATTGGTATTCACCAACATTTTAAGGCGGCAGCTTGGCTAAGCCATAGCATGAGCCAAACTTCACTGTGTCGACTTCTGTCATTGGTTCAAAGTTTCACGTGACCTATGATGCATACATGGCCTGACGTCACGGTCACATTTCATTCCAAGCATAGCCATGGCAATAAACAACAATGTGCTAAGAATGTCGTAACAACAATGTGCTAAAAGTAAATTTACTTTCAACGTGTACAGAAAAACAAATTTATATTTAAACAATGTGGCGGTAATTTTTCTCAGTTTGAGAAAGACGTTTCGTCTCGTGTAGAAAATTTCGCAAATATCATCGGCGAATTAATTTATTTGCGACAAATGAATTTGTTTAGAACTAAAACGTCTCTTCTTCTTCTTTCTTCAAGGCCCTTACTCCATTATTAGATTCTTCGGAGGTAGCCCATTTCCTGCATGGTTTGGTTTGGTTTGTTTTGTTTGGTATTGACGTCCTTTTCAACTGCTATGGTCATTTCAGGACGGCGTTATAGGGGCCGCAAATTTTGCCTCGCAAGGGTTCTTTAACGTGCAGCTGGCAAACGACTACACGGGACCAACGGCTTTACTTCCCTTCCAAAGGAAGTGCGTGATCTCAGGATTTCCCCCTGAAAAATCCTCGTCGTCCTCGCCCGGTATTGAACCCGTGTACTCGGGCATCAGAGGCGATCACGCAACACACTGAGCCATCGAGGCAGATTTTCCTGCATGGGGGGGGAAAACACAAAAATCAGGGAAAATTGATCAAGTTAATATCGAGATATTCAGATTATTCAGGGTTCGTTAGAGGAATGCTATCATGGAAAGTAGAGTGCTTTAGCTAATTTTATTGGGGACATAATACGATGGTATATATTTGAAGTAATTAAAAAAGCCTTAGTTTGGCGGAGGATGTTTCTTTTATGGTTAGAGAGGAGATTAGTAATCAGTAGAATCGTGGGGAGTGCAAAGGGGTAGTTTCTTTTTTGAAATCTGTTTTGGAGAATTTTTCGTTGCTGAGAGTAATAGGTGCAGTGGAAGATATGGGCTAAATCCTCTCGTTCTAGGTGGTTGCAGTTACAATTGGGGCTGTTTATAAGATTTAATTTGTGTAAGTAGCTTCTGCTAGGGAAGTGACTACTTCTCATCCAGATCAGAAGTGCAGAATTTTTCTTGGAGAGGTGGGGTAGATTCAGGGAAGCTTTGTTTAAGATCTGGAGATGAAGTTTTAAGTGGTAACCAGCAGCATTGTTTTTCCAAGATAAGTTCCACAGCAGCATAAGATTGTTTTTCAACGATTTTTCAATATCACACGAGGGAACTGGGAGGACTATTGTGTTGCCATACCGCTGGCCATGATCAGCCAGGAAGTCAGCCATGACGTTACCCTTTATATTTTTGTGGCCAAGGCACCATAAAAAATTTATAACAATTTTATGAGTGAGTAAATTAATGAGTTGGGAACAGATGATTGGAGATGCTAAGCAACGCTGGGAAGGGCTTAGTTTTGCTTTAATAGCAGTTAACACATTTTTTGAGTCTGAGATAATTATAATTTTCTTAAAGGGTTGTAGGGTGTCTAGGTCTTTATGGCTGTTATCTTTATGCATTTGGTGGATTATGCGTAGGGCTGTGAAAGATGATTGGATGTTTTGTAACTTATACGAAGTATATAGATCATTATCCGGGTTGTAGATACCTATACTAAAACGTCTTCCAGAGTATGAAGACTGCATATCGTCCTCCATGTTGTTTTTTCTTTGGCCAGAGTTGCTGAAGATACATTGCGCATCCTCCAACATCGACTTAAACTCAGTGACGTTTAAGTTGACTTAGCTGTGTGGTGAATATGACACATTTGAACCAGAGTTTAAAACGTGCTGAATACGGGTGTAAGAGATTTATCATTGGAGGTTATGGCCAAGCTGCCTCCTTGAAATGTTGGTGTATACATGTACGAAGTCGAACTTTTTAAGCCTGACTTGCAAAAGAGCAGGTTAAGCTGCTGTTGGTGAATATGGGCATAAATGCCATAAAAAGCAGTCATCAATTACAAAATATTTTCATTCATTAACTGATTAAAATTTATTACTCTGTAGTGCAAATAATGTAATTTATCAGCAGAACAGGTGTACATGCTTCATTTTTCTCTTTTCCTGGTTAAGACGAAACTCAGCTATTAAGAAAAAAATTCCGGGCCCCAGCAGTTTCATAATATCCAAGTTCTACAGTATTTGCTCTCATTCATTGGTTTGGTTCAAACAATTTTTCTAGATTCTATCCATATTAAAACAAAAGGTAATCAAAAGGTAAAGGTAATATGTATTTAAAACAGGCGGAAACTTATTCCCATATCAGCCATATATTTTATTTTAAAACCAAAAATAACCTCCAAACAATTTATCCTCCTCGGGATATGTTATTAGTTATAATTTGCGTAAATTTTTTTAACCAGGGGTTTTTAGCCTGTTCCATACATCTATAATTGAGAAAAACTTTTTTCGAAATGGATGATTGCTTAAAACATATACAAAAATATTTGCATTTCGTGCATGATAAAAACACAACCAACACCAATACTGGATAAACAAATTTTCCTCATACAAATGTTCTAAAATAAGTATAGAGTAAGCTATAATTGGTATATGACTTAAAAGAATGAAGATTAATAACACTGTTACAGTGTTTCTTGTAAACAAATTAAAACTGTGTGCAGAGATACAACTACATTCGGTTTGAAACTGCTGAATCCTTTGCGATACATTATTAACGTGATTCCGTGATATCGCTGATGGACCTGGAAGCACCTTTTCTAAGTGAAACAAAAGCGACTGTTTTCTATTACTCCAGTTTTCTATCGACTGATCAAGCAGGTTACGCTTAGAATTAAAATACAAGCACGCAATTTTATTCTTTCTGTGTAACTTCTGCAATTTCGTTAAAAGAGTGCTGCCATCACCAAAAGTTAAATAATGACTTTCACAACCTGCGGGCTTCCTTTTTGCTTGGGTATACGAAAAGAACATCAAAGGAAAAATCATCAAAATTATAATAACGTGCAATCCAATGATAACGTAAGTACTAAGCTTATAGCGCTCACGTATCGGTTTAACGAAAACTTGTGGATCGCTAGCATCCATGTTACTACACTTTAAAACAGGAAAGAACATCATTGAACATGACCATACGATAAAAGTAATTATGATATAACATTTTAAAAACGTTTCTTTTCTGGAATCCCTGGAGGACGACGTAGAGCCAAGAAATACTAGAACAATTACGAGGAAATTAACTTCACTCATCAGGAACGTAAGGAACTGCATTGCTTCGTGATAACAAGAGATCCTGCATAAAGAAGACAGGAGAAAAGAGGGAAGCATCTTAGTACATGCATTTTATAATTTTCTTTTTGTTAATACTCATTTTTTTGAAATTTTCATACCTTAATCCAGGTAAAGTAAGAGTTAGTTCACAATTTAATGCTGCTGTAGCCCAAATGATAGAGTACAATAAAGTTATGCAGTCACACATCTCAAGTGGTAAAAGGTACAGATTATTAACAATTTGCCAATTACCATCGTTAACAGTGAAGTAGATCATTAAAAATCTAAACGCAAGGCCAATTAAAGCTGTCAAAATGAGAAGAGCTGAAGACATTTGGATTAAATCGTTTAAAAAAAAAAGTTGATTTTCATTTTTTAATGTCACGTTGCCGCTGTTGCAGTCGCATTCCTGCTCGTTCCCGTAAGTTAATAACATTTCTTTTGAATCCGCTGGTTTAGTTACCAGAAGCTTTAACGTACCTTCAGAATTGCAAAAATCTTGATGCGGGCATATTAACATGCAACATTCTTTTACTGGTCCTTGATCCATCCATGGATGATTGAAACAATGTATTAAGCAAAAAGAAATCGTGCACTGATGGATTCCAGGATTCAGAAGAGTAGTGAGGTTGATGCAAACAGTCTCAATCTCTGGAACTGAACTATTTGACTGTGCAGCCATTTTCAAAATGTTAGAGAGCATCAGTAATAAATGATTCATGTTGTGATTCTTTTTGATATATACTTATTTAACTAACACATGTGTACAATTGCTGATCAAAATATCTGAATTGGTGAGAGCACTTCTAAAACTGTATGAAAGATTCTGCAAATGCTTTGTGTGGTTGTTGCTGCACTTTCACAAATGAAATATTGACAATCCAGAGAACACCTGCTCTCCTTGAGTATTGATCTCAAAGCAGTATGACATTTGAAACTCTTTTTTCTTTTTTTTTTTAAATTACTTATTTGAAAAGGGGTAATGATCTGCTTTGGAACACAATGAAGAAGAACATCTTACAATTATATTTTTTCCTTCAAAAAAGGTAAACATGTAATTTTCTTTTTCTTAAAATTATCTTTTAAATTTCATTCAAAGTGCAAAAACTTTTTTTCTCCTTCATGTACTTACTGTACTCAAAATTTTCAATATTTTAAAAAGTTGCATTCTTTTTAACTGCTATAACAATATCATTTATTTAGTATTTCATATTATTAATTATCAGTGAATATCTTCATTTAGTTTTTCCTTTTCTTAAGCATCTTCTTATACAATGAGTGAGCATATTATTATGACCACCCTGTCAGTATCTCGTTGGGCCACCTTTTGCCTTTAATACTGCAGTGATTTACGTGGCATTGATTCCACGAGATGTTGGAAGGTGGTGGGAGGAATCTGACACCATGCTTGATGGATAGCACTGTCTACTTGTGCTAGATTGGATGATGGTGGATCCAGCCGTCTGATGGTTCTTTCGACTTCGTCCAACAAATGCTCAATTGGAGTGAGATCCGAGGATTATGGGGGCCACCGAAGTAAGATAAAGTCCCCCTCGTGTTCCTGGAACCACTCCTGCACAATACAAGCTCTGTGGCATGGTGCATTGTCTTGCTGGAAGTAGCCATCTCCATTAGGGTACGCCATCAACATAACAGGGTGGACTTGATCGGCGACAATAAGGAGGTATGCTGTACCATCCAGACATTGTTCGACACGTATTAACGGACCCAAAGCATGCCAGGAAAACATTTCTCAGACCATAACACTGCCCGCACCGGCCTGAAGGGTTATACTCGTGCATGCGGGGTCCATGCTTCCGTGCTGTTTCCGCCAGATTCTCACGTGGCCGTCCGCATGATGTAACTGGAATCGTGACTCGTCAGACCACACGATTTGTTTCCAATGCTTGATAGTCCAGTCCTTGTGCTTCTGAGCGAATTGGAGTCGTTTCTGCTTGTTGGTTGCAGACAGCAAAGGTGTGTGGACAGGTCTTCGGCTTCTGTATCCCATGCGATGCAGTACATTCAGAGACAGTTTTGGAGGACCCCTGATTAAGGTCAGCAGTGATTTGATGCACAGTTGTCCTTCTGTTATCCTTTACCAGTCGTGACAGTCTCCGTTCTGTCCGATCATCAACCATCCGCGGGTGGCCACAACGTGAACGTTCAGACCCCGTCTTCCGGCTAACCATCCAGTCTTTAAGTACTTGAAGGACGGCTGCTCTCAAGCACCCCACGAATGCTGCTGTTTTGCTGATACTCGCTCCATAGCTCCGAGCACCTACAATCATCCCGCGTTCGAAGGCTGTTAAATCTACTGTTATCGACGACACTCAGCTTCCCTTTTTATATTGGCCCGGCCCGCTAGCAACATCGTGGCGACGTCCGTGCGCGTATTTGCATAAACATGTCAGGTGGTCATAATAATATGCTCACTCAGTGTATAAATGGAAAATGTTCCACCTGAAGCATTGTTAATATGACATCTGTTCAAAAAGTTCCAGGACTGTTAATTGCATGGTGAATTGTACGAGGTGTGCAATTAAAGTTTCCGAGTAACACACATACAATATGAAGTTGTGTTTCTTCACAACATGGACATCTGTTAACTTATAACCAGTCATAATACCAACACAATGCAAAAATATTTTTCCAACATCTAAGATGTCGGTTTTTGTGCCAAAGAGCATTTGCGGAAAAGCTTTGCTTTTCTGCTTTAACCTGCAAAAAAAAAAAAAAAAAAAAATGCAGCTGAAGCACGTCTTTTGCACCATCAAAAACTACCTGTGAAGATTGGTTTAAACGCTTCAGAAGTGGCTATTTTGACAGTGCGGACAAGTAGCGCTAAGGAAGACCAAAAACAATTGAGGATTAATAAATGATGAAAAATAGGAAAGAAAATTTTTCCATTGCCCATGGAATATTTTGAGGTAATGGCGTCAAAAAATCCTTAATAATAATATTCGCCATTTAATAGTAAAGATAGTCCTGGCTTGCGAACAAGGAGCCGAGGCTTTAACCTATGCTCATAGGGCATGTTTGATAGCGATACCTTCCATGTCCGCGGTAGCTTAGTGGCTAGAGCGTCGGGGCGTATACCCAGAGATCCCTGGTTCGAGTCCTGGCCGTGGAATTTTCTTTACTATTTTTCATCATTTATTAATTAATGTCGGAGGTAATGGCATTAAAAAATCTTCCTTGACCATTTTCCAATTATTAACAACTGAGGATGCCGATCTGTAAGTGTTTATTGGATGAAACCGGGCGAAACTGTCTATGGGCATCGCTACCGACAACAACTGATCAATCTGAACCATGCTTTGCTCGCAAAATAACCAGAATGGGACACGAGACACGAACGAGTGATCTAGCAGCACTACAACGCTCCGCAACATTGCACTTGAATCGTCCAGGAGACCATCGAAACGCTGAAATGGGATCTGCTACTGCACCCGCTATGTTTGCCAGACCAGGTTCCCTGCAATTATCACTTGTTCCGGTCGATGGTGCATGGCTTGGCTGGGCTACACTTGCCCACTTTCGAAGACGTGCAAAATTGGTTGGATGAATGGTTTCGGTCCAAGGATGAAACGTTTTATCGTTGCATGTTCATGTATTGCCAGACAGATGGCAAAAATGTGTAGTTGGCGAGGAACAATACTTTGTGTTCGGGAAAACTCAGATTTTCTATGTAAAAATAGATATAATTTTATTTGTAATTAATTTTTCTATTTTTTCTATTCTTTAACTTTTTTTACTGTTTTGCAGACAGTGATTGTTGAGTATCTATTGTTTTAATAAATGTTAATTAAAAAATCTCCACGTGATTATCACTGTCTGCAGCTAGTTGTCCCTTGCGAATAATTTTCGTGATCACGAGGATGTGTGTCCCACTATTGTTGATGTTCTTTCCGTGGTTACTGGTTTTTTTTATTTCAGACAGACCACTTCCAGCTTCTGGCTTGACCAGTCGTCCCTCCTACTGGTCCTCCACGTCCTTACTAGCCTGCAGCATGGCGTTCAACTTCCATTTATCATTTTCATTCCAATGCTCTGCAAATTACTCCTACCCTGCCGTTCGATGTTTAGTTTCTTATTGAATTTCTCACTTTCTCGCGGCAGCCATGATTCTTTACCGAGCAGCATTGTTTTGCGGGTTTACCCATAAGGTAATAAGGAAATTTCTTTTAATGCTATTTCAACAATAACGCGCATAAGGGACACCATGCTGCACATTTTCATTCTTATTCCCCATTAATAATTAATTATGATTTCTCAGTCTTTCTTTAGACATTAAATGGGAATTTTGAAATTTCTTTTCCTTATTCTTTATAAGGAATTGGTCTGTCTCAATTTTTTTTTATATTTAACCTCAATTCGCTCAACGTAGCAATTAATATTTCTCGTTACAGTGTTTTGCTGCATTTAACGTACATTTAACTATTTCTTTATTTTATTCCGAGAAATATTTTCTTTTGTAATTGAGATCGCAATGCCTATTCCTCAATTAAATCATATTGTACAGAACATTTTTTTGTACAGAATTTTTGTATTTTATAAATAAATATCGCAATTTTTAAACCAAAATAAAAGTCTTTTAACGAGCCACGTTTACTCTTTATTTGCAGGTTAAGTACAAACTGTCATCCTATTAACGCAGTCTTAGAATTGTATTATAAAGCAGCACAACTGACTGAAATCCCTGATCAGAGCTGTACTGGCGTGTTTTAAAAAGTATTACTGTCTTATCAGTCTATTAGGGATCCAATCAAATAACAATAAGACTGCTCTAGGTTTCAAATATTTTTTGTGGGAATGCAAAAGCTGGTGAAAATCACGGTCTTTAACATGAGCAGAGTAAACGATGCTCGCCTCTGTCACTTTAAACTTTGGCTCACCATCTTTCTTAATTTAAGCTATCCACTGTTTCTTAAGTTCGTCTACTTGGGACAAGGTGCCAAGTGATACTAGGAGCGATTTTTTTCCATCATTAAGGCATCCTGAAACACTATAAGACACGTTATGATGCATGTCAACCGCAACAATGAACAGCGAGAAAGGAGCTGGTAACCGGAGATCTCCTTCAGGCGTTTGTTTTTTTCTCATCAGATGCCGATGCTAATCGCTTGAACTTGTCTACTGCCCTACGGTTTACTGTGATCCATTGCTTAGTTTACTTGGTATCAATTTTTGAAATGCTTCATGGACTTATGAATAACCTTGTATAAAGGCTTGTTGCCTTTCATTTGTACCCTTCATAAAGTCAGGAATACCTACATGATGAGCCATCATGGATTTTACTGATGTACTTATTCAATCAATAAGTTTACACATGAACTGGCTTTGATTCATTAAACCACTTTTAATTTTAAATTCAATACTGAAGATGAGAGAAAACTCTCGTAAACTTTTTTTTTTTCTTTAATCTACAGGATGTTTCTAAATTATCTCCCATATTCTACATGTTTATTATTCAAAAACTATTACAGATTTTAACGTGATTATTTTTTATTCACAAAGAAAAACTCAAAAAATTTCTTAGCCTCGTGTGAGTTGAGGAAGGTGGCACATGGTACTGTTTTTGGCATGTTGTTCCATTTTTTGCAAGAAGCAGTAAACAATGGCGAGTATTCGAGAAAAAGCTCAATGCGTGTGATGGCTTGCGGAATTTAAGTCAATGATTACAGTTCAGAGAAGTTTAAAAAGGATCCTCCAAATCATAAGTCAATCAAACTATGGCATGAACAATTTTTAAACAGGCAGAGTGTTAAACAAAAAGGTACTGGTAGACCTTCAGTGACACCACAGAAAGCAGAAAAGATCAGGGAGGCGTTTGATCGTAGTCCCGTAAACCACTTCGCCAAGCGGCTCGTCAACCAGATATGCCAATGACATATGTACATAAAATAGTGAAGCACCACCATCGTCTTCCACCCTACAAAATCCAGATGATGCACGAACCGAAGCCAGATCACCGACCAAAGCGCAAGAAGTATGCTGAGGATATACTCCAAAAAAGCGACAATGATCCCACCTTCCTTGAGGACAGTTTGTTTTCTGATGAGGCAACACTCCATACTTCCAGAGCAGTAAACCGACTCAACTGCCTCATTTGGGGCTCACAAAACCCCCAAGTTCTAAGGGAGCATATACGCGACAGCCCAAAGGTTAACGTTTGGTGCGGTTTAATGCATGATCGAGTAATCGGACCTTTCTTTTTCGCTGAAGACACCATTACCGCTGTAACCTACCTAGATGTGCTGGAAAACTAACCGATTCCACAGGTGGAAGATCTGCAGCCCAACATACCGTAAATACGGTATTTAGCGCCGGACCTGAAATACCGGCCCGCCTGTATTAAGCGCCTGGGGATCCGCTGAATTTTTGCAAATAAGCGCCGGACCTTCAATAACCGCCCGGGCGCTTATTTTAGTTCATTTCGTGGATTTTTCTTCTCTTGCTGCTTTCTCACGGGAATGTTTGCTCTCCCAAATGCCACTGCTAAACCGGAAATTAGATACCAGCACGATTATCTTCTAATTTCTTGCTTTTAATTTTGGATTCAGTCAAGCAACATAGCTGATGAAAAATGAAAACTTCAGAGTTATAGCATCAATTTTAATCTCGCAACAGTAAAGTAGGCTGAAAACCATTCTACAGAGGCTACAGCCAAGCAATTTAGCATTGATCCTAACGGGAATGGAAAACACAGTATGATACTTTAGAAAAGATGAAGGAGATGGGCGAGAATTTTGCATAATGGTATCCATCCAAATACCGGCCCGCCTGCATTAAGCGCCTGGGGGTCTGCTGAATTTTTGCAAATAAGCGCCCGGGCGCTTAATACAGTAATTACGGTAGTCTACCAACGAGATGGAGCACCTCCTCACTGGGGCCTGCAAGTTAGGCAGTGCCTCGATACGAACTTTGCAAGACGATGGATTGGAAGGGATGGCCTCTTGCTCACCTCGCCGTCCTGTCACCTTTCCTGTCAACTTTCTGCACTAGTGTCTTTATTCTTTATTCCTGGTTTTATCTCTGTGATTTTATCTGTTCTTCAAGTTCATCCTATTTCATCTCTTCTTCAAGTGCATCCAATTTATTCAATTCTTCGAGTTTCATCCAGTTTCGTCATTTCTTTGTATTTCATCACAACAATGTATCAAGATACACATCTGTCTGTGAACTTAACAATATAATTCATTGGAATTCGATCCAACCTTAAAACAAATAGCATATTATGGTCCTTAAAACTAAAGATCTCTCAAAGGACAAAAGAGAAGAGAGTGAGTGAGAGATCTCATTCAAGTTACCATCCCATAAAATGGGAAGCCATTTACCCTGGGCCAGAGGGGACGACCCATTGGAGAGACTCTTGTTTATGTGTGAATGAACAGAACCTGTGACAATTTAAATGAATGACTGCAACCTAGCAGGTCAGAGAACCAGCCAAGAGGGACCAGAAATGATAGGTTTAATGAGCGAAGTGTGTGCCGGTCGTAAAAGCGACAACAAACCAGCCAGGCTAAGAACCGGACTACAGGGGCTCATATCACAAGTAAGCTTGCGGCCTCAGAAATCATAGGCTTGAGTAAGCTAAAACTGCGCTGATCATAAGCATGGAAAACAGTGGTATATACCCATCTTGTAGATGGCAATGATGGTGTCAGACCACGACGACCAAACCGATAAAGGAGCGATGAGCAGTCGAAGTCTGTAGGACAAACTGAGATCGCCGGAGCAAGCTACAAGCCACTACAGGGTACGAGTTCCACGACAACGTCATCAATGCAGTGGGACGTTATCCCGGTGTTGAGCCATACACCTACTTTAGCACGCAAGTGTTATGTAGAGTACAGCATGGATTGTCAAACAAGTACCACTCCGTGAGTTGACTGGTAAACTGAAGTACCACTGTCAATGAATCATTAAAGTCTATGTTGTTTTGAAGAAAAAGTACCACACGAATACAACTTGGCATGGCTTGAAGTACCACCAGTGGTAAGCATACCACAGTTTGAGAATCATTGAAGTAGAGAACATTGTTTAGGAAGATAACCGGACAGTTGTACAAGGTGAAGTACATTTAGAATACAGTAAAACCTGTTTATAATAAAACCTGGATATAGCGGAAACCTGTTCTTAACGGAAATTTTTCCTGGTCCCCTGTATTTCTTTATAAAATACAATGTAAATCTATCTCTGTACAACGAAACCTGTCTAACGCAAAAACGGAAAGGAAATAGCGATTTTTAACGGAAAATTAATCATCCAGTATGAGAATTAGAGCCGGGAAAAGTCAGGGAATTTTTTTAAAAGCTAGGCGCCACTGTTGCATTTGCTTCCAGCCAATCAGAAGCGAGAGTGCAATAAATTGAGCCATAGCAATAGTCCAGAGCTTTTACATTCTATTAATAAAGTAAAGTTAATATCTGAGAAAGAAGGATCACGTAATAAAAGGTGCGTGCAGACAACTGTTACCAGATATTTTCAAAGTGAATAAATATCCTAAACAGATGTTACAACATATTAAGTTAAAAGAGATATTAAAAACAACATAATAATATATAAATATCCTAAACAATATTCGACACTTTTTTTTTTTTTTTTTTCCCAGGTGGGGGGGGGGGGGGGGGGGGAGAACCTAGGTATAACGGAAAAAAACCCTGGTCCCCTAAGTTTCTGTTATAAACAGGTTTAAAATGTGGTTCCCACTAGCAGAAAACAAGAGAGCAGAAACCAGGGCGTATTTTTTTCTGCCTTTTTACTTTCTGCTCCTGCAGGTGTCCCACATGGCAGAAACTCAAAAGGGTAAGATAGCAGAAGTTTTGCCCAACACAAATGCACTGCACCGAAGCCGTCGATCGATCTAAACGGCCGGCTTCGACTGCACACACTACGTACACAGTTCGTTCATTCCTCATCAATCATCACATCTAATTTTTGCATTCAATTGTTGTTTATTCAATTTAATTTGATTAGTAAATATATATTTCGTACCTCTTCTATTAGCGCTTCTACATCAATTTTCTTTCTCGGCTTCTTCACCTTTATGAGCTGAGTGCCCGACATTTTTATTTTGTGTGAGAGAGAGGACGTCACTGTGACGTCACTGCAGAGATCGTTTTCTATTGGCTGAGCAATCGTTTTTGCCCTGCTTGTGCCACAAAAGTTGAACTCAACCCAACTCTAAAAAGCAGAAATTTTCAGTCGAGCAGAAGCGATGAAATCAGGAAGTGACATCATAAATTTTTTCTGCTTTGTGTTTTCTGCCTTTGTTTTTACGCATGTGGGAACCACGCTTAACTGGAGAGTTACCAGACTATTGAGAAAGAGTGGAAAGATGACAGAAGCAAGGGAAATCTACGAACATCAAGTGTACATCTGGAGTAAGATTATGTGAGTAAGAAATTATTTAGACTAGCAGTGGCATCCTTTGAGAGGTCCATTAAGAATTTTTACTGTATTAATTCTAAGCGTTTTCATGTGTTTATTTTTAAGATATTTCAAAATTTAAATAGAGCAAGAAGGTATAAGAGCTTCTACATCCAGGGGAAGAAAAACTTGATTCTAAAGTATCTGGTGATGCTCCGCTGTGGCGAGGCAAATCAAGAAGAGTTTAGATAAAGTCTCGATATATCACCTAGACTTCCTGTTTTCCGTATTTTTCATAGAATGGATAGTCCCTTTGCTGTGTTGTATTGATTGAGTTATTATTTAATTAATTGGGACTTATAATTTAATTTTCTGAGATTGTTCTCTTTACCTGCAAGTGTAATTATCCCGGGCAACGCCGGGTACCTCTGCTAGTACAAAGATAAAAGCAGAGAACTATCACATCTTCCTCATTTCAATATATATGAATTATTATTATAATCCTTCGAACGATTTTTATACAGCATAATGCTGTATGCTTGTTTACTTGAAGAGTCGAGTTCATGTATGCTTTCTTATCGGTTATGTTGTCAGCTGTCGCCTGAGAGAAGGGACTGCTTCCTCTCACCTTTCCACTCTTTCTCAAAAGTCTGCTAACTTTCCATTATCTCCAGTTACTGATCATTTTTAAAGATTTTCAAGAAAATGTTAACATCTAAGAACTATCAATTCCAAGAAAAGCATGAACAACAGAATTCTATGTATTGTTACAAATTCAATTTTGTTTTATAATTCTCAGAGGTGGGATGGAACAATCATTCTTAATGAACCTACGGTACTTATACTGCACACTTTGCCTGATAACCCAGCGTCGCCCGGGGCTTTATTTAACCTCTTTTTGTCCTGCCTCAGATTAAAATGATATCCATCTTCACCACCAAGAAGCATCACTGGATACATAAGACCCATCTTTCTTTTAAAGTTTCTCTTGCCCTTGACGTAGAAGCTCTTATACCCTCCGTGTGTTTCCAACGCCTGGATAGCATTTTATCTTTTAGTTGAAGAGTTTCTATGATCAATACTAGTTCTTTCTCTTTCCTTTCAAAACACACAAATTTTCGCCAGTCGTCTGGACATTTGTTAGGAAGCAGAAGGGAGACACGTGTAACTCTATCCTCCTCGATAGACACTGTCTTATCTATGTCCTGTCATTCCATCATCATTTCGTGTTCATTGTTAATAATTCTTGGAAACGAACGTTCAATCATCGCGACCTCATCACCGCCTCTGTTTCCAAAACAGATTATATTCATAATGTATTGGAAATTTTTTTAGAAAATGTTTGGATCTGCTGTGCTACCAAATAAGCTAAGTGATAAACCTGGTGTTGCTCGGACTCTTTTTTTTTTTTGATTAAATTTTGCAATATCTGAGTGAATTTAATGTAAAAAATTAAAACATGAAAACGCTTAGAATTAATATAGTAAAAATTTAAAATGAAATATCGAAAAAAAAAAAAAAAAATTAAATGCTCCCAATGGATGGACCTCTCTAAGCATGGTACAGCTAGCCGAAATAATTTCTTGATCACGTAATCTTATTTTAGATGTACACTTGCCCTGCTGTGGTGAACTTCAACGATACAAATCTCTTCTTGGGTGGCAGTGGATCTACATGTTCGTTTCTGGCTGTGTTCTGCAATCCCAAAAATCTGAATGGGATTATTTACTACTTGGTAACCTGTTGTTGCAATTCACACTCTGCTCTCAATGCCTTGAAGTAAAACTTGACCATTCATCACTGTGTGGTCTAGCAGTCGCCATTTCTTCTGTTGATATGCTTGCATCATCGAGGGCCGCCTGGGAACAACGATGACTACTTAATCACTCACCACTTGCTCAGTTTCTCAATAGTCTGCTATTATCCATTATCTCCAGTTAGTGCTCATTTTTAAAGATTTTCAAGAAAATGTTATGTTCTAAGAACCATCAATTCTAAGAAAAGCCCGAACAATAGGAAATCTAAGGGCCGAAAGCCCGAAGGGCATTGTTACTAATTGAACCTTAATTTATAAAGCCTTGCACTGTTGGTCCATGCATAGTGTTGATATCATTGTTGATACCTATTTTTGCACAAACTTGGCCTTGGATTGTTGGTCATGAGATACCTCTTATTAATATGCCCTGTCATCATTATGAATATCGATTATTATCGATAATTATTATTTTTTCGAAATCTAAAGTAGACAGTGACCTTTCTCTTGCTTTGAAGGTCAAGTGTGCAAAATTTCATCAAGATCAGAATAAAACTGTAAATTTGTATAAGAAACAAACAAACACATCCACAAACATTCTTCTTTATACAACCCTGGCAAAAAGTATGGAATAATTCATTCATTGTCACCTGGTGTCGAGCTATTGGAATTATTACGAGATAACCGTTCAGGAAAGATCAATGATCTTTTATTTACACATCTGTCAAGTGTTTGTACAGTTATGTATTTAATCTCAGCTGGTTCGGCCGTTCTGGAAATTAATTACAATTCAATGAACAAAAGGACTCTTGGAAAAAAGTATGGAATAGTCCAAACAAGTGGAAAAAATTATGGAATGTTAACCATTAATACTGGGTAAGACCTCCTTTGGCCCTGGTCACTGCTTGCAATCTCTTGGGCATTGATAAACATAACTTTTCGCATTGATGGGGATCAATTTCTGTCCAACATTTCTTAATAGCTATCTTCAGCTCCTCCAAGTTTGCTGGTTTTTCCATAGCGACCTTTTTCTTTAAAATTGCCCAAACATTCTCTATTGGATTGATATCTGGCCAGGGTAAACGTTTTACTTCTTTTCCTGTAACCAAACTCCCACTTGTCGGGACCGATAACATGATGTGTTGTTATCTTGAAGAATGAAATCCTCGTCGCCATAGTGATCCTCTGCAGTCTTTAACATAAACGTGTCCAAGATATCGATGTATGCTTCTCAATTGACATTGCATGTAATAATGGCAAGTTCCCCCACCCCCTTATGGGTGACACCTCCCCACACCATCAGTCCTCTTGGAAATTTGGTCACAGAACGAAGGCAGTCCGGATGAAACTTTTCGTGCGGTTGTCTATAAACAAAACACCCGTCGCTGTCACTATACCCCAGGCACCCCTTGATTCATCTGTGAACATCACTCTCTTCCATTCATTGTTAGTCCATTCTTTATACTGTTTCACCCATAGTAATCTCTCTTTGTTTCTGCTTCTCGGTCATGTATGGTTTGGTCTCCGCTTTAGATGATCTGAACCCTTCCCTGCCAACCGATTTGGCACTGTTCGGTCAGAGACATTGTTGATGTAGCTTACCTGTAGCTTTCCATGCATTGTTGAGGTCGCCAGATGAGGAAAAACGCTGTTTTTTGATGATGGCAACCAGCGTCTGGTCATCCTGGTGAGATGTGGCTCGTGGCCTTCCATTTCATGTTGCATTGGAAACGATCCCCGTTTTGGTCTTTTTAGATAGGACTTTGGAAACTGCTCCCTGGGAGCATTTCAGTTTTTCGACAATTGATTGCTGCGTGTAACTGTCACATTTGAGCTTCAGAATGAGTTCTTTTTCTGCAGTGTTAAGTTCACGTGTTTTAGCCATTTTAGCTGTTAAATGCCACTTAACAACGTGCAGCTTCTGTTTTTATACCATATACCAGTCACGTGATGTACCTAACGTCATTCTGTCATTTGCATATTGGTTTTCATTCGTTAATCCCTAATTATTCCATACTTTTTTTCACTGGTTTGGACTATTCCATATTTTTTTCCAATAGTCCTTTTGTTCAATGAATTGTAATTAATTTCCGGAACGGCCGAACCAGCTGAGATTAAATACATAACTGTACAAACACTTAACAGATGTGTAAATAAAAGATCATTGATCTTCTCTGAGAGGTTATCTCGTAATAATTCCAATACTTGCGACGCCAGGTGACAATGAATGAATTATTCCAAACTTTTTGCCAGGGGTTGTATATACAGTAAGACCCCGACTTACGTCGCTGATTGGTTCACGGAAAGTGAGACGTAAGTCGAAACGTCACTTCCTATAACAATATATTGTACATGTGATTATAAAATTTTTTTACTTGAATATTCATCTGACCAAAAATAGAGAAGCACATGTATAGCAATGCAAATACAGGGTCTTTATAATTAAAGTTCCATTTTGACATGGCCGTAAAAAAAAACAAACTACAGGACCAAAACCTATAATACTTGGTAATATTATACAAGTGGGCATGGGAAGTTCATAACCACCAAAAAAAAATTAGTTCAAAAGGTCACCACCAGCATGGAATGGCGCTATATGCAACATTCGTATACGAAATTAGACACGAAGACACAGGTGTAACCTGCTTTCAGTAAATGGTGGAGGCCACATTCAACATGTAACTAATTTTAGTAACGATTAAAGACTTGTTAACCTGTGTCTTCGCGTCTAATTTCGTATACGAATATTGCATGGAGGCCATTCCATGCTGGTGGTGACCTTTTGAACTATTTTTTTGGTGGATATGAACTTACCATGGCCTCTTGTATAATATTACCAAGTATTATAGCTTTTGGTCCAGTAGTTTTCTTTTTATGGCCATGTCAAAATGGAACTTTAATTATAAACCCTGTACATGTGCAGGTCTGTATAAGAAAAAATATATCAAAGAAGCTTATTTTGTATTCTTTATTTAAAAAAAAACTATTTTGTATTCGAGATATTTGAACAGAAGCTCGACTTTTTTTGATGTACAATTGTCTGTAGCACTGATACAAATTTCTTATTCCTCTATTTACATGAGAACTGCATGCAGAGTCGGGATCATTCTCTTGAAAAATAGCCACAGAAGCTTCCAAATAGTTAAAAACATCAAAAAGCATTGCTCGTCTCAATCTTCATCAGCAGACACATCTTTTCCTAAAACACTCCTCCTCTACCATCACAATATTTTCATTAGAAAGATCATCTGAAGACCATTTAACCTGATGGACTTAGCAGTGCCCATTGGCTTAGAGCTTTATTTATCATAATTGGCTACTTTGTAGATATTTCATGATAATAAACGAACAAGTTTTTGGGAGGGAAAGGAAATCGCTTTTTTTTTTTGGTGTAGGTAAGTCTGAAACAAGCGTCGTAAAATTTATAATGTCGTAAGCGCGAAACGACGCAACTAGGGGTCTTACTATATATAAGGGTCGTACAAATGAAAACGAAAATTATTTATTTTACCCAAAGTGTATACAAAGAATTTAAAAATACTCTCCAAATGCGTTAAGGCATTTATCCCACTGTGGAACAAGCCATGTAATTCCTTTATGGAAGAAGTCTTTCGGTTGCATGTGGAACAGTTCCAAAACCTCTTCCTTCACTTCATCATCCGACTGAAACCTGCGGCCTTTCAGATGTCAAATGATGCGGGACCCATTGTGCACAGATTTTTCTGTAGTGCAGATGGTTCCTGATAATGAAGTTGTTAGTAACTTTATATAATATTCTATAAGTTTATATTTATTTCGTACAAAAAGAAAATAAGAGAAAGAATATAATAATAATATTTATTGTACATTAATATATTGTATTTTTAAATTATATCTTATGAATGTTTTAAACTAAATAATAATTAATTACATTATACATTTACTTATGTTAACAATGAGTAAGTGTTCACGAGAGTAATTAATCATGTGAACACATTGTTGTAGATAGAATGATACAGAAGCGAAATAGACTTCATTCACGATGGAAGTGACAATATGTACTTCCAGTATATTACATGATAAAACTATGTAATCCATATATTTACATTAAACTTCTATATAAAACTTCAAATAGAAATTTTCTGCCTATTTATTTATAAAAGCCATGCAGAACCAGAACTAAATTACCACGTCGTAAGCAATTGATGCCGACATAGGCCTAACCACGAGAACATGTTCGTTTTTCAACCTTCCCAGTTGGCCTAGCCGTTGCAATAAAGTTCCTGATTCAATAGATTTTTGAACCATCGCTCTGCGGACACCAACAGAAGTGAATAGTTCCATGACTTAGGCCAGTTTTAGCAACCACGACATCGATTGTCACTCTTCTGTTTTCCTTTAGGATAGCGTCAATTTTGGCTTCGGAATCATCCTTGATGGCACGGTTTGCTTGTCCAGGTCGTTGATCATCTTGCAATGATGACCGTCCCTTCAAAAGCCTCTTGTTCCGTGCCTAAACACGAGCAAAGGTTGGGCAGTCATTTCCATAAACGTTCTGCATACGACGATGAATTTCAGAAACTGAAATGCCTTCATTTGTCAAAAAATGAAGTAGTGCTCTCTGTTCCTGTTTCGTCGACTCCATTTTGTTGTTTGGACGAACCGATCACTCGCAGAGCTTTGAAGCGCGAGCTATTGTTCTTTCTCACGTGATGCAATACTTACAACCTATTGTTCAATTTCCATGTGGGGTTTCGCAATTGCTGAAAAATAAAACTTACGATCCTACACGCCATCTTTTTTGTTTCCAGCGCAAATTTTCGATTTCATTTGTACGACCCTTATAGATAGATTTTGATTATTTATGTCATTTATAATTAAAAGAAAAAAAAAAGGATATTCACCTATTTAAAGGCGCATTCTCTGTCGTGCATGATCTGCATAATATGCACGCTGTGGGCGCACAGGCTGTTCCACATTGCTTTGTGCGTTTCCTGCACGCACAAAACACTAGCCAGAGGCAGGGGTTGCTCAGTGTATTGAAAATGGCGGAGGAGCAATGAGGAAACCGAAACACAACTATCAAATTTGAAACTGTGAATGTTGACGAAGAATTTGCAGAGAAGCTTAATTCAGGTTATTTGATTTCCTCCATAACACTTTCAATCGAATCATTGTCACTGCTACTTTCGTCAACAGCATTTACAGTATGCTTGTTTACAACTGTTTGGATGGAATTAATTGCACATGACATGGTATCGAAACTTTTCTACCACTTGTTCGCCATTTGCAAAAATCACAGGTTTATCGTTAATGCTCCGTTCTTCTTGGGGCTGCCTAAACTCCATGAATCCCACTGTACGATTCACACTGATCACGTGACTCAGTCTCACGATATTTCATTTTGTGCGCTATGGAGAATGCGCCTTAATTAAAAGAAAATAAACCTTTATTGTGTGGACTAGAGGCCTGTAGTTTCTTTCCTTTGATGGATTATGTGGAAATTTCATCAATCTTCTAGCAAAGTTTCAGCACCTTGGTTGACATTTTATTGATTGTGTAAAATTAAAAGAGACTCTAATGCAGTCTTTGATTGATTCGTAGCCAAGCAAAATTTGAAAGCCATTATTC
This sequence comes from Rhysida immarginata, assembly GCA_023313115.1. Taxonomy (NCBI): domain Eukaryota; kingdom Metazoa; phylum Arthropoda; class Chilopoda; order Scolopendromorpha; family Scolopendridae; genus Rhysida; species Rhysida immarginata. The sequence continues at coordinate 734,710 of JAHWFO010101072.1, read as the reverse complement.
CAGTCTTATTGTTTAACTAGCTGAGGACCCGGCGTTGCCCGGGATAATTACACTTGCAGGTAAGCAGAACAATCTCAAGAATCTAAATTAAAGCTCCAAATTGGTTAAATAATAACTCAATCAATGAAACACAGAGCAAAGGGACTATCCATTCTTAGAAAAATCCGAAAAACAGGAATTCTAGGTGATATACCAGGACTTTATCTAAACTCTTCTTGACCTGCCTCAGATTAAAATGATATCCATCTTCACCACTAGGGAACATCACTGGATACTTTAGATGCAAGTTTTTCTTGTCCTTGACGTAGAAGCTCTTATATCCTCTTGCTCTATTCGAAACTGCTGGTGTTCAGATGTTTCCAATGCCCGTATAACTTTTTCTGTTTTAGCTGCAGAGTTTCTCTGACCAATACTCGTTCTTTCTCTTTCCTTTCCAGGCACATAAATTTTTGCCAGCCGTCTGGACGTTTGATAGGGAACTCAAGGGAGACACGTGGGACTCCTTTTTCTCCTCAATAGACGCCGCCTTATTTATGTTCTGTCACTGCATCATCATTTTATGCTCATTATTAATAATTCTTGTAAACGAACGTTCAATCATCGCATTATCAGCATCTCAGTTTCCAAAATATTCACATTCACACAGAATATAGTCAAAATGTATTTTTATGAAATATATGGATCTGCTATGCTACCAAATAAGCTAGGTGATAACCCCGGCGTGGCTCGGACTCTTTGTTTTTTGATTAAATTTTGCAATATCTTAAAAATAAACACATGCAAATGCTTAGAATTATATAATATAGTAAAAATTCATAATTAAAATTTTAAAAAAATATTTTTAAATGCTCTCAATGGATGGACCTCTCCATGTATGCCACTGCTAGTCTAAATAATTTCTTAGTCACGTAATCTTAGGGTGTGTCTAAAAAGTCTGACCGGTCGCAACCAGTTGAAGGTCATTGCGAACAGCCTGTCCATAAAGTAATGACTGGTTGCAATGAGAGTTTTCATAACACGACCGGTCACACTAATTGCGACCGGAGTCCAACGCCGGTCGACTGCCTCGATGAGTAGAATCAAAATGGCGGACGAAAGTAGAAAATTCAAGTGTTCGAGTGCCCAATAAGTAATAAATATATTTTGGAGAAAGGAGATGGCGAAATACGTATTGGACAGCATCAAGAAACAAGAAATGAATACGAAAAAGAAAAGACGGGTGTAGAAAATTCATGTACGAGGTCTGTTCAAAAAATAACCGAACTTTTTTAATTACGTGGCAAAGGATCGTCGTAGCGACGAGCGGTTGGCAATACTGCAATTGTCATATCCATCTGTCTAATGGACTATTTACAAGTTTTTACATGTTGTTTAGTTTCCTAGTTATTGCCATTTGAATGCAACGTGTTTCAGTGGTCATGACGATTTTGCAATGTCCGATTTACGAGAACAACGATGCAACGTGAAATTTTGTGTGAAACTGGAGAAAACATTCACGGAAACGAAGTTCAGTGGTCACAGTGGGTTGGCAAAGGATCTCCACGCTCAAAAAAAAAAGGCAGGTTCGGTCCTCTGCCAAGGTGATGCTCACTGTTTTTTTTTCCGATTTTAACAGAGATGTGCATTTTAAATTTTTGCCTCAAGACCAAACAGTCAACCGTCTGTCCTAAGAAGACGTTTGGAAAAGGTTGTGCGGAAAAAATTCGCAAAAAGAGACCACTGTTGTGGCAAGACGACTCAGTTGCGCTTTATGGTTGTGCCTGCCCACTCAGCCTTGTTATTTCGCCAGTGTTGTGCCAAAATCAGATGACTGTCCTCCCCCCAGCTTCCCTACTCCCCAGACCTAGCTCCCTGCGGCTTTTTTCGATTTTCTCGTTGCATCGTTGTTCTCGTAAATCGGACATTGCAAAAATCGTCACGACCACTGAAACACGTTGCATTCAAATGGCAATAACTAGGAAACTAAACGACATGTAAAAACTTGTAAATAGTCCATTAGACAGAAGGATATGACAATTGCAGTATTGCCAACTGCTGGTAGCTACGACGATCCTTTGCCACGTAATTAAAAAAGTTCGGTTATTTTTTGAACAGACCTCGTATATACACAATTTTAATTCGTACTAACTTAAATGTTGAGGAAACTTGCTGCCAAGTCATTTTGAAGCAGAATGCTCACAACCGCGCCGTCCATGAACGAATAGACGGAAGCAATCGGCCGCTGACCGATCGCCAATAGGACCATGTGACCTGTTAGTGACCGGTAGGACATTTTAGACATGCCCTTACTTTAGACTTTCCCCTTGATGTTGTTGCAATTTCCATTCTTCTCTCGATGTCTTGAAGCAAAACTGGGCCATTCATCACTTTGTGTAGTCTAGCGGTCGCCGATTCTTCTATTGACATGCTTACCATTTGCTCAATTCAGAACGGAGCTAAAGGACTCCTTCCTCTGTCGTCTTTCCACTCCTTCTCAATAGTCTGCTAACTCTCCATTATCTCCAGTTACTGATCATAACAAATACCACCTCAATGTCTCATTTTGGTTAATTCAATTTAAAATTTATAATTCTGAAAAATGTCTGATGGTTTTGGGGGTAATCAACTTTTTTCATTTTGGTAAGTTTTATGCGTGCCCGTAAAGAAAATTTTGCCTTTTAGTGGGTTTTAATTCACATCAAGCATATCAATTGAATGTGATCATAAGAAACTAATGTGCAAATGTCAGGCTATGTATCTAATGGTTTCACCAATTAAAAGATTTAATTAAGTAAAAAAAAAAAAAAAAGGGGGGGGTTCTTACTTCGTAATGTTGTCATGATGTGCCAGGATATGAGCATTTTTATTGAATTTCTGAGCACTTTCCTTTGCCACCTGTAAAATGCAACAAATTTAGGTTAAGGCGTTTTAAACTGAGCAAACACTATTCTCGTTTTCTGAAGATTTCGATTGAGATCACGACTCACAAACCTTGACTTTTGATTGTCCAACATGATGCTTCCTAAATAAAAATTGCCTGTTAAGATTGCTTACATCTATTGTATCTAAATCAATCTAAAAATGTGAATACATTAATGCAAAGAATTTGAAGCGGCATAATAATCAAGACTAACAACATCCATCATTCCTCCCTCACTATAATATACATACAATTTCAATGTCTTTAAAACCAGTTAAGACGAGATTTTTTAAGAGTTCGCAGCCTATTCCACCGGCGCCGACGACTAAAACTTTCGACTGCTTCACTTTTTCGCAAAGATTTTCGTTTAAAATTCCTTGAAAATTCGAAGCCATCTCTATTTTCATTAAAAAACCCTCGTGTCTTTTCTCTTATGTTTATGCACATACAATTCACATTGTAAAGTCTACCGGGCTTCGCGAAAACGAGCCAATCAGATTCGCGCAAATCAGTGACGTTTACATTGACAACGAGAGTGGCTCGCCCCAGCGATAAAAAACGAGATCGGCCTACTTGTCAAAGTGTGTTGTGGTTTTTTACATTGAAGAAGTTCGATATTAAGGAGAAATTAAAAACAGTGATTGTTTCACTGTAAGAGTTTAAAATTTAATGGAACCTCTGTAGGACGAAATGCGAAGCCATTAGAAAAATTTCCATGGGAGTTTGAAATAGGAGTGAAAAGTAAGAGCGTTCGTTCATATCTAAAGAAGGCGCGAATTTTAATTTATTTATTTAATGCATTTGATCTTAGAATTAGATCTTTCAATCGAATGATTGATTTTGAAAATATCTTGTATTCAAGTGTAATAAAAGTAACGTGAGAATTAACCAGGGCTAAATCAGAAGGTGTTTAAAATACGGAAGATCATCGTCGTACTTTAATCCATTGAAACCCCAGAATTATTTAAATAATAAATAAATAAGTAAAAGCCCCAGTAAAATAAAAAATGCTTTTATTTTCACTTGAAATCGCAGTCAAAATCCGAAAAAAATCGAAAATGCTTTTATTTTCACTTGTAAAAGCGACTTCAAATTATATTCCTAAAAATTATTGTATTCGGGATACATGAATACCGGTAGTACGCTTTATACACTGCTTTGCAATGAAATTGCCCCACCAACAAGGAGTTATCCGACCTTATCAGGGTTCTCCCCAGGCCCTTTTCAACGGGCGCGCCGCCCGGCTGAATATATGAAAAACTGCACACCACTGCATAGTATTTCATTTGTTTTTAATTTTTGTCCGCCCGGCTATTTTATCTTTCCATCTAGCTGATAACATTTTCTGGGGAGAACACTGCTTATCCATATTTAGTGGGGGAGGGGGGTTCGTCTACCTCCGACTACTAAACGATTAGATGCATGCTCACGGGACATGACCATTTGGGTTGATAAAGGGTGTCGGGGTGCCTGTATAGGCCCATCAGTTGACATCTCTGCGAGACGTTCCATTCAGCATAGGAGGAAGCAACTGGCTCATGAACATACAGTATTGTAATCCGCACAACGGTCTCAATGCCACGACAACCATTCACGCAATTAACGGATTTTGCACGAGGTCGGATTATTGGCCTCTCTGAGGCTGGATGGTCAACCAGACAGATTGCTATCCATGTGTCGCGGATGATAGGCCTATGTTGGAGGCAATGGCGAGAGGAAGGCACGTGCCAGAAGACCAGACCCTGGGGCCCGGAGAAGCATGTCAGCTCATACCGATAGGCGGATACTGCGGACAGAACTATACCCTGCGGCAACTGCGCGACGACATTACTATTCCCGGTACTGTTCTAGTGACAATTAGCACACCAGTTACACGCCTCGACAATGTCTGCCAGGCATCCTGAGTAACTTCCTGTATGAAGGTCACAACTTCAGTTTGCATTTGTGAATGCCAAGGTTGAAGATAGCATTGGTCCTTTCACCTTGTATAGAAATTTTCAATTTGAAGTCAAAATTAATAAAAATATAAGAACAATTTTCATTTTCTCAAAAAAATTGTGATTGAGAGAAGTGCCATTTTTCTGTGCATCACAAGGTGCAAAGGAGCTTTGAAGTCTTTGTATTGCGATGCTGAAAGTTTGGATCAATTTGTGTAACTACACAACCGAACAGAACAGCTTGAATGTATTCTACATGGGAAACGGGTCAGCGAAATCTTGTGATGTGTAGTCGTTTAATACTGGAATTGAAACTACTTTGTTCATCGTCGAGATACCCGATAGGTTCTCACAGCAAGAAATGACGTCTTATTCTGCTGATTTCCTTAAGAGTATGGAGGGGAGGATGGGAGAGGAAATTTTCAATATTCTGACACATTTTCTTAAAAAATACAGGTGAAATCAAAAAATATTGATTGAGTCATACTTTATTACATTTAATCAATGTTATGATGCAAAATTTTTCCCTAGAATTTACCTTTAAGCTCAAGAACACGAAATTTTCCTTACGACTCCTCTGTACTAATGTGATAGTTACATTTTACTTCACTTTCATTTTACATATGTTTGCACACTTATTTAAGTTATGCAGACTGCACTGTCTGAGCAAAACTTATGGGATAGTCACCTAATATCTGGTCAGGCTTCCTCTGGCCTTGTGGAGCGCAGCGATACGACATTGAAGTGAGTCTGCAAGTCCCTGGTATATTTCTGGAGGCAGATGACACCACCATCTGCAGAGCGTTAGCCAATTGCGGTCTGTTCATAGATAGAGGATCCAGCGCACGGAGCTTGAGTTCAACGGCAGATATGCTCAATAGGGTTCATATCAGGGCTTCAGGGTGGCCAGTCCAGTCGTTGGACCTCCCCTGCATGCTCTTCGAACCATTCTCGGACGAAATTGGAGTAATGTAGCGGCGCATTGTCATCTTGAAAGACAGCAAGCTCGATGCGGAAGGCCGAAAACTGGTGGAGGTGGTCTTCGAGCAATTGACGATACTGCAGACCATTCAAATACAGAAGAACAAAGGGCCTCATTCCATACCAGGAAAACTTGCCCCAGACTACAACATTTACCCCACTGCTCTGGACTACGCCCTCTTGGCATGCCGGGTCCATTGCCTCATGAGCTCTGCTCCACACATGGTGCCTCCCATTGGCATGGAACAGTTGAAATCGTGACTCGTCCGACCATATGATGTAGCGCTACTGTTGCAGTGTCCATCCAGTTTGATTGGTGGCAAATGCACGCCGGAGAGTCTGATGATGGGGTTAACATTGGTACCCATATAGGTCGACGGCTCCTGTAGCCGAGGGTATGCATGTTCCTACAGATTGTCCACTGGAGACGTTTCTAGCTCAGCCGATGTTGAATTGGTCTGTGGTTTGTCACACTGTGGCCCTCCTGTCTCTGTTGGCCATTTGTCCCAGGTGTCGCCGGTCACGGTCATCGAGGGTGGCTGGACACCTGGTTTGGTGGTTGTTGTGGACTGTTAGGCCTTCTTCCTTTCATTCTCGGTTGACTGTGTGAAGGTGAATTCATGCATGACTGCCGAAATCAAACTTTTCTTGTGTCGGGCACCCGTTTCACACGAATCAATCACGCAGCCACTTTCCATAAGGCCACCAGGGGGCGTGGAACACGTGGTGTCTGAATCAGCGACCTGCTATCCTATGAGTTTTGCTTAGTCAGTGTTAATTTGTTATAATTTTGATCTTTTATAACTTCCTGGCTCATATGTTTTCTTTTATGATGGAATAGTATTTTTTCTTGCAGTGGATTTGAAATTACCTGTACACATTCCTAATCATTTGATTGATACGTATCCTGGATTTAGCACTTTGCTGCAGAAATTGCAGAATTTTATGTCGCCAACAGGAGGTCTCATAGTGACAGAAAATGAATTGACGAAGGTCTTTAAAACGTTGTTTTTTTAGCCTTTCGATATTATTAAAGCATACAGACAAAGACTTCGAACTTTTTTTGTTTTGTTTTTCTTTAGGCATTAGATTTATTGTCTTTGAAAAGACATGATTTCTTCCAGTATTATCTTCTCTTCATTTATTTGCAAATGTTCATTAGAAATCTTCCAGCTCTCTATGGAGAATTTACCAAGAACGCAAAAAATTTTAAAGTAAGTTTTTGAAGTTGTTTTATTACTAGTATCGCCTGTGGTCGAAATTCGACCAATTATGTCTGCTAAGTAATGAAATTCACCTCGTTTTTCACATAATTACCGTAATTTACGGTATTAACGCCGCGGCTTATCTAATAAAAAAGTTGTAAAAAATGCCTGTGCGGCCTAACTACCGTTTTTTTTTTTCCAAACAGCATGACAACAACGATTTCAGAAAACTGATACTGCTTTGAAGTGATGCAGTTGCATTCTGTCCTGATGAAAATCAAACGAAATTAGCACATAATATACATTACAGTACCTTAATTTTCCTGTATATACAATGTACAGTTCATTATTTATTACATTTATTCGCTTTTCATTTGAATTCCCCACTGCCCGTCACCATTTTATCACATCGTAACAAAGTTGTACTTCATGGATTGAGAAGGTACATTCGTATTTTTTTTTGACGCCGGAAATTCAAATGAAAAGTTGCATAATGAACTTCAGATGAAATTAGCGTATAATATACATCACAGAACTTTAATTACCCTGTATTTATAATGTATAGTTCATTATATATTACAATATTTCACTTTTCATCTGCATTTCTCGTCGCCAATAAAATACGAATGTAAGTTTTCAAATATGAAGGCCAACAACATGTTTGATGTGGTAAAGTGGCATTCTGTTCATATTGAGTTACATTCGTATTTTTTTTTGGTGATGGGAAATTCAAATAAAAAGTCGTATTATGAACTTCAAACGAAATTAGCGTATAATATACATGACAGAACTTTAATTACCGTGTAGTTCATAAATGTAAAATCTCCGACAGTAATGCTGCGGCGGGCGATACGCTCCCCCACCACCACACATGCAATCGGTAATCTAAAAACAGTTTTTTTATATGGCATATATGCTTCAATAAAAGTAATACGCATTTCAGTGGGGGGAAAATTTTAATTTCGTACATATAATATATATTTGCATACATTTCCTCCAGCTTTGAATACATTTTTGGCCGTTGATTGTGTCCTAACTGCCTTGCTGCTGCACGATTGCTCTTAAGCTGGCTGTTTCCCGTTTTCACTATATCCGTGTGTGCGCGCGCCAATCATAAGCTGGCTGCGGGAGTTGACGGTGTGTAGTGGGAGAGTAGCGAGTGCGCGTTGCCGTCACCTAAAAGTGAAGATGTATCCTAAAAAAAAAACGTGTATCCTGGCGTGTTTTGTGCCTTCAGATTCATTATAAAAATATAAACTCATTCGGAACATACTTCGAGGTGGGATCGGAATGAAAAGTGAAGTATGAACAGAATGCCACTTTACAACATATTTGTTGGCCTTCATATTTGAAAACTTACATTCTTATTTTATTGGCGACGGGAAATTCAGATGAAAAGTGAAATATTGTAATATGTAATGAACTATACATTGTAAATACAGAGTAATTAAAGTTCTGTGATGTATATTATGTGCTAATTTCATTTGAAGTTCATTTTGCAACTTTTCATTTGAATTTCCGACGCAAACAAAAATACGAATGTACCTTCTCAATCCATGAAGTACAACTTTGTTTCGATGTGATAAAATGGCGACGCGCAGTGGGGAATTCAAATGAAAAGCGAATAAATGTAATAAATAATGAACTGTACATTGTATATACAGGAAAATTAAGGTACTGTAATGTATATTATGCGCTAATTTCGTTTGATTTTCATCAGGACTGAATGCAACTGCATCACTTCAAAGCAGTATCAGTTTTCTGAAATCGTTGTTGTCATGATTGTACATCATAGACCATTCGTTTTACTTGTCTATCATAAAGGGGGAGGGGGTGCGGCCTAACTACCGTTTTTTTTTTCTAAAATGATACGTTTTTATCGGTGCGGCCTAACTACCGCTGCGGCGTTATTACCATAAATTACGGTAAATGGAATGTATTTGTATGCAAATTCTTAATTCTTAACTCGATGCTAAAAGGAAAATAGTGGGAAATGGCAAAGAGGAAATTAATGACAATAAATTATTAAACATATAAAATTCCTTAAAAAACAAATCAACTACAGAACGCTAGAATAAATAAAGATATATGATAATTCCATTTGAAAGAAATGAATAGTTATGAAGTGGATTTAACGATTCAAAACTTCTGATAATCTATATTTTTCATAAATACTCTTTCGTCATTTGTTAAATGACCTTTTTCGCTATGTTCAGAAATATAAAATGCCAAACTATTGAAAGATCGAACTCTACTTGATGCGACATATACCTGACCATGCGTAAAAACTGGTGGCCTTAATAAAATTCCAACTTTTTCGAATGCTTGTCCCTGTAACTTATTAATTGTGATTGCAAATGCAGGAATAATTGGGAATTGTTTTCTTTGAAACTCAAACGGTAAAATAGTACTGGAATAATTTAAATTTATACGCGGAATCAATATCCGCTTATTTCGTGCGATTGCAGTTAAAACTTTGCAATACTTAGCTTTATTATGTAAACATTTAACACGCGTTCTTGTTCCATTAAATAAAGCTTCTTCTTCCAATACTTACATTATCATTCGGGTTCAATTCTAAATGATCAGTTAAGTTACTATACACTTCTGACCTTAGAACAGACTGATTTTGTCTTATGAAATGAAGTCTTTGCCCTTCAATACGTACATACATACCAACACTCCACTGCAAAAACAATTTCTGTGAATGATGTAAAAAGGCTAAAATCATCTCTAATTGCCAGCCGATAGCATGCATATTGCAACATAGTAACTTTATTTCTGGGCTGTCTCGCAGTGGATGTATTTGGTGTGTTATGAAACAAATTAACATGCCACCCAGTATCTCCATTAGGAAATAATAATGAATACGCTAATGGATCCAATGATGAATCTAAAACCGAGATGTTTTTGACTGTACCATTGTTTTTTAAAAAAAGAAACCATATTTCGTTCGACTGGTGGCTCACCGTCAACGGTGCTAAAAATAACAGCAACAACAGTTAGAATTGCATCATTGTGAAGTCGAAATTGTAAATCGTTGTAAATTTTGGTTAACTGTAATAAGCATACAAATTTCTCTATTTGTATTTTCAGCTCTTACACAATAATGTTTCATTGCAGTAAAAGAACGCACAAAACAATTAACGCACTCCAATTCAATAGGAATTCCACGCCTTAAATTGTTATTGTACGATTGATTTGATTGTTCACGCAGTCTATGGTTAACAGCAGTATGAATGTCATAAAAATATAACTGCGCATAATATGGTGAACTGCCATATGTAGAAGTCACTGGCTCTGCTCTATGATAAAAAATATTGTGTGTCTTAAAATGATACACTCCATGCAAAACTGTCTGAAATTTTAGCTTCAGAACTGACCATAGCAAACGATGAATTGTAGCTACGAATATTATTGAAATAATTCTTTGATTTCACATTTATGGTTTGATCATTTGAAGTGAATCCCTGATACAGTGCATTAAAAGTAAATTTTGTGTTAATGGGGGCAATAAACTTTATCCTTATGACAACACGAAGTGAATGTCGTTGTATCACGTAAAGTAATTTCAGATGTGAAATGTTTTGCATTACAAATTCTGTAGTGTAAATTCATCAAGCCACAATCATAACTATCAAAAAACATTGGAATTACATTTAATGCACATTTAAATACATCTTTTAAAACAACAATAGAATTTTCAATATCGATTTCGACTTACGCGACATTATTTCTATTACGCTATCTATTCTGGCTTTAAGTCCGATCCATTAGAGTTCTTCGAGGCATAACAAGCATTAATATTGAAATTGGAAACGTTCTTCTTTTCGAATTATAAACAATGGAATTAAATCGACGAATCTCGGGCGAATTGAATTGAATCAATGCCACCTAAAACACAAAAGGCCTGATCACTGAAACGTCATATATTGTTACATCATCATAAGTCAACCAAATTTAGGGCTTATTATTGGTAGAAATACGATTAACAATGGTTGATTGATGATGATGTAACAATGTATATGTTTCAGTGATCAGGCCTTCTTTTCAGTTTCACTGATGGACATAGATTGCCATCTATCGGTATCTGTTAGCATCCTATCAGTATTGGTTTTAATTAATATCTCGGCTAATTGTGGTCGCAAAGACTTGTTTCTTTTTTTCTGTGCTTCTATGGCGCAGTACCTTTCGAATGAAATAAGTTTTATTCCCCTCCTTATATAATAAGTACCCCAAAAATGTTCCCCAATTTCGATGTTCACTTATTAATATATAGATCCTTTGCTATTAGCTTAAGCAATCTAAAGATTTAAATTTTCATCGACATTGGAAATACAAAGAGATAAAAATAAGCAATTAGAAAGAGATAGCAATGAACAAAAAGCAATGTTTATTACAACATGATACACACATACACTGAGCAACAACACCGTGTGATCAGTAGGTTCTAGGACCCTGGGGTGGTGACACAAACATACCTAGCAATATGTCTAGGTACAGAGTCAATGAGCGTGTGGATTGTCTCCTGAGGGATGGATGTCCATTCCCTATCAACCATTTGCCAAAGTTCATCTTCGGTCCCAGATGTATTCGATTTGTGTGAGATCAGGGGAGACTGCTGTTCTTAATGGACAATATGAGTGCAGGTCACCAGCGACCCATCAGCGAATAATGGTACTGGGCGATATGGGAGCATCTAGGATGTTCTGAACATGCTGCAAGAGGTCGACAGAAGTGCCCTGGGGGATCACCAAAGCTTGCCAGTGGATGCATCTGTCCATAAGTGCTGACGTCACTGGGGCCACACCGGAACCTCTCAAACGTGCCACATCTTTCCACATTCAATGTGGCATCTTTCTGTAGAATATCCAAAACTTACACGCAGCAGCCTTTTAAAGCGATGTCACAAAGATGGTTATTTCGAAGTAGCTTAATTTACATATGCAAAGAAGGACTTGAACGATTATTATTGGTTAGTAGTAATCCGCATTGTTAACTTGCTTCAACCCCCAAATTTCAATGGAATCGGTCCAGTAGTTTTAGAGAAATCCACAAAAATGTGTTTGTCCTGTTAATTTTGAGCACCAGTGTAGATGACATATGCTTCGAGAAATTGATTTTGAAATGTGATGTCAAGTTTTGTTTGCAACACATAGGCTAATAACTCGGCTTCTGTGCGAGCTAATAATGGGACAATTTGAGGGAGTAAGTACATAGCCGTTATTAATTCAAATTTAGGTGCAATGTACGTCCATTAGTTTCAGAGATAGATGCTCAATGCAGGACTTAGTTCAGTGACCACACTGTCAGATATGAGCTAACTCCTGCGTCAAGCGCCTATTTCCAAAACTAATGGGCATACATTGCCTTGCCAAAAGTATTGTTCGTGTAGTCTCACCCTGTAGGATGCACGTGATCGTATGTATATTAAAGACAATTCATCAGGTGGTACAGCGTTGACAACACCAGTCAGCATGCCAAAGATCCAAGAATTATCTGACTTTGAGAGAGGAACGATTGTGGGGTACCGCATTGTCAGGAATTCACTTCGCAAAATTAGCACTTTGACTGGGCATCCTCGCTCCACCGTGTGCGGTGTTTTGCACAAATACGAACTGACAGGTGCAACAACGACAGCAAAACGTTCCGGGCGACCTCCACTCCTATCGATGAGAGACAAACATGCTCTGTCTCGGATGGTAGTGAGGCATCACAAAGACGCCTTGCGGGACATTTGCCAAGATTCGGTGGGCATTCTGGCACGATTTCTTAGTGAGTCCGGTTTCCTGTAAGTTTTTTTGGTTCTTTTGGATTCTGGCACAAAACTCCCTCGTATTAGATAGATGCCTAGGCAATCAATGGTTTTACCATTTTCCATGTTTATATGAAAAATTGTTTTTCCAAAGAGTGTATAGAAACTCCTGGAATTGAGTATAAACATAAGACTTGATTTAACACACTACGTATTTGTGGTCCAAATACTATGAGCATTCAAAAAGTATGTGCACCGCAATTTATTTGTACGTCACGAACAATGCGACACGGCTGAAATTTTGAGGAGTCCTAATTTGAGCCTTCTGCCTCTGTTGTGCTAAGTTGCAAGCTCCGCCGCCAGGTGGCATCATGATCGTGAGTATTGAAAATGGTGGGTTTCAGTGATGCAAGTTACAAGCAGCATATTGTGATCCAATTTTTCATTTCTAAGGGAGAAAGTGTCGGGAATATCTGAAAGTGATTGTGTAATGTGTACATGACCACCAGTGTCAACAGAAGCTAAACTTGCGTTGTCAAAAAAATCCTCTTTCGCTGACAGAATAAAGATAAATGCATCCCGTCCAAATGCAAAATATTTTTTAAAATTGTTAATAGAATGCATTGCTACAATGCATCCTGGCATTACTTTTAGTTCTAAACAACCGTTTTTCATCTTCCTTGTCACTTTCATTTTCTTTTTGCCCGATGTACAGAATATAGGTGGGATAAATGTACCAAGTTTCAAAATTAGTTACAAAGTTCGTCAACAGATGGCGCTGCTGATGGGAGGAAAACTATAAAACAATGTTTTCAGAATAACCACCGTTTGCGGCAAAGTGGTGCAGTACGAGGGCAAAATTTGCAGATGCCTGTGCAAACATTTCAGTTGGTATGGTCTGACATGCATCAGAAACGTATTGTTCTTGTGGATTGTGACGATATTCCTGGTCTTTCAGGTACCTGCAAAGGAAAAAAAAAAATCACATGGCATCAAATCTGGCGAATAGGGAGGTTCACCCAATGAGACGATCATCGAAATGTTTGCTGAGAAAATCAAACACTTCAGCCGGACATCGTCTTGTAAGAACCAGGAGCTGTTCCTGCTGTCCTCCAAAGCATTTTGAATGGCCACAAATTCATGTAGAATGTCCAGATATTTTGCTGCTGTAATCGTTTGGCATCGGAAAAAGGGCCCAGTGAGTCCTCTGGAGGAAATGACGGCCCAAAGCATGACTTTTGGTGGACGCAGGGATGAAGGTACGGTACATGCGGATCTTCCGTTCTCCAATGTGCCAGTTCTGTTCATTGACAAAACTGTTGAGGGAAAAATATGCCTTGTCAGAGAACCAGAGCGAATGTCTTGCGTGCAATAATGGGATCGGCACTCAGAGGTTGGTGAGTCTGGAGCTTGTTAGGAAACAAGTGAATGCTGTGCGCGTGATATGGTGTGTAGACATTCATCGTAGTCTAGTTTGACAAGCAACACGAAAACTCGGGGTAGTTTTTGGATGACCTGCTGAAAAGCTTCATGATTCGCCTCTGTAACTGCTGTGCTTGAGCAGTGACATTTCCAGCATGGCCGTCATTTACGTTCCCCGGTATGTTCAAATTTTTTGAACAGAGCCTTTGTTATACGGTTTGCCGGTCTGTTTCTGACATTAAATTTCCTTATGAAACTGTGCCTCGTTACAACAAAACTGTGGTCCAGGTGATGAAATTCCGAAACAAGAAATATCCGCTCTTGCAACGAATAAACCGTTTTCGAAACACACGCTAGTCAAATGCTGAGCGACGTATAGAATGTCGATCTGGCGGGACGGAATGCATAGAGAATAGCAGCGCCATCTGTTGACAAACTTTGTAACTAGTTTTGAAACTTGGTGCGAATAAATTCCCTGGTTTCCTAAGCAGGATGTACATTTCAAATTGGTTTTTCAAATCATCGCTCATTTTTGTGTCACCCTGTATAAGGGTTAATACTTCAGTAAATTAATTGCTCCATTTTGGTTTCGTTTTTCATAAGTGTTATTCATCAATTTAAGAATGCATTTAAAAATTTTCTTTTTTTGTGTGTTTATAGGACATAGAAAAGATAAGAGAAACGGTATTATCTATCGAGCTGCAATTAGAAATGAAGAACTGCAAATTGTTTGAGAATGAAAAGTCATCGTTACTGGGAATTTCAAGTGAAGTTTTAAAGCATAGTCATCCTCCGGTATATTCAATCTCATCTATTTATAATTGACAGTGAATTCAGATATTGTAGTTATTAAATTTATGCATATATAACTTAATTACTTTTTATACAGGGTGCCTCAAACTTGTTGGGTCAAATATCTGTAGATGGTAAAGGGCTATAAACAGAGTATTTTGAGATAGGGAAGCAATGGTCAAATATGCATATTTCGGATGCCACAATATCTCGAATGAGTAATCTGTGTGAGGAATGTTTTTGAAAGTTGCTTTCGTGTCATAGTAGAAACTTTTTTTTCTTTCATAAAAACTTATACCTCATAGCAATAACCTAAAGTTCAAAGCAAAGTGTTTGACGCATTTCATGTCAAGTTGGCGGTTGCTTATTGATGGTGTTTCTGTCACATGATCCAAAGCAGCTTACAAAAACATTCCGCACACGTAATACTTGTTCAGGATCTCATAATACAGTGCGGACCCGGTCGAACGTGCTCCAATGCGGTTTTAACTTGGCTCCCGATCACGGCGCCCCCCCCCCCCCCTGTATATGAAATAGGCACTTTCAACATTGGTTCCATATCTCAAAATACTCAATTTACAGAGGTCGAGTCAAAAATAGTGGCCGACTCGGGAGGGGTGGTTAAAATTTGACAAATTCTGGGCGAAGACCATTTAATACAAGGATATATCGCAGTTTATTAAGAGAAAAGAGTGGAAAGAAATGTCAGTACAAATTTGAATGCCATAGACGTTGTGCCACCTGCGTCGGCCAGTGTAAAAATATGGCAGAAAAATTGATGATACGCGGGCTCCTTTGTCATTATTGGAAAAAGGGGACCAGTGCGCGAGCAGCAGCCGCCGAAATTTGCAGGGTGGAAGGTCAGGGTGTGACCAACGAAATGACAGCACGACAGTAGTTCTCCCGCTTTTCACCTGGAGACATGGGCCTGGAAGATGCACTAAGGAGCGGAAGACCTAAAGAAGTGGATGACACAGCTCTACGGTAACGAGTGGAAGCCAACCCAGGCAGGACCACCCCATGGACTAGTGGCAGACATCGGGACATCAGAATCGAGTGTGGTTCGACATCTGCACGCCATGGGAAAGGTCAACAGGAGCTGCCATGTTGTGCCCCACGACCTGACCTCACGACCTTCGACAATGGGTGAGGGTGTGTCGTCAACTGCTGGAAAAAATCGAGGTTTTGCCACATCCAGCATACAGCCCTGACCTGGCACCTTCTGGCTACCATCTCTTCCGGTCCATGGCACATTTCCTGTGTGGACGGCGCTTTGCCAATGTCAGTAGGCTGAAGATGCCGTGCGTGCCTTTTTCGCCCAGAAACCAGAGGAGTGGTTTTGTGAGGGCATCTGTCAAGTAGCTGATCATTGGATGAACACCATCGAGCAGGATGGACTCTACTTTGAAGATGAGCAATGAGTAGTTCCTGTCTGGTGCCCATTTAAAAGTTTGCGTGGTGATTGGCCACTAGTTTTAATTCAAACTCTGTAGATTTTGACCAAGGTTTGAGACATCCTGACTACATTATTATACAGGAGGTAACAAAAATAATGATCTATGGTTCTAGGTTAATTATTCAAAAATTACTTTTTCGAGAGGCGAATTTTTCAAATGGCGTAGTTTTTGATTTTCAGTTTTTCAAATCGAAACTTTTGAAGTCGAAAATTTTTCCGCTCCATCCATCATCCTATTTTTAGTGGGAAGTTGCGATCCTGTGAGGGTCTCGATTATGTCATTGAAGTTTGTGGTTAATGAGAAAGGAAGGTGTAAACTGCTCCTTGATGAACATTTATATTACAAAGACAAGCAAATACAGCAAGAGACTCTAATCATGATACGCTAATCTATATTGACTTTTGCATTGACTGGAGCCGTCAACCATGCTGCAACAAAACTACCTAGCGTGTCGAACATGAAACGAATAATAAGAAATGTGCGTGTGAAAGAAAACGTCAGACCAGGTGTCCCAAATTACCATCATGAAATTGTCTTTTCTGACGAGTACAAACAAAATTTGCCTTTTGTAGATGAAAATTTTACGTGCAAAATTAAGAAATTTTTACTAACCTCGGCGCATCATGCCTCACATAACTCTCAGCCCTCATTGGTTACTGTTTTCAGTTCTGTCTATGACGTCCCCCTCCAGAGGCAAATAATGATATATACTTAGCCTATTTGGTTACAGGGAGCAATTGGTTTACCCTCAGCCGGTTACAGCAGGTTAATGGTCAGTACTTCGATTCGAAAAATTGTAGTAGGAAAAATTTGGTTCTTGAAAAAGTATTTGAGTTCGAAAAATTGATTTTCGAATGATTCGTCGGTTCCCTCTGGCTATACATAGTCGTTTCTACAACCTAAAATAACAGAAAATATGTCCTAAAATAGTTCCTTGAAGAATTATAGAGCCACGTGACGTTATGCGTGGAGGATCTAATAATACGGCCTGCTAGATCTCCCGATATCACCCTGTGGATTTTTATCTATGGGGAACATCTAAAAACTGTTGTTTATTCCATTTCTGTTCAAGATATATAAGATCTTCAACAGAGCATGGAAGACGGATGCCAGCAATCGAGAGCACACCGTCAGTTTTTGAGCATGTAAGGCAGTCCCGGGTCTGATGAGCTCAGCAATGCATTGCCGTTTGTGGAGGTTGTTTTGAACATTTGTTTTGATTATATGTTTCCTCGCATCTACATCGTTACTCGTTTAACCTCATTGAAAATAAACGATTGCTAATCTAGTGAACTAAGGTAATAAATTCCAGTTGCAAAGTTTGTAGAGTGTTGCTGATTTAAATAGAAATCTACTCTGTAATTGCATAAAGAAAAAAGCATAAAACTCGTCAATCAGGGGGGGAACAAACCATGTACGTCACTTGTTGTTATTCTTCTGGATTGTTGTTGTTATTATTATTATTATTATTATTAATTTTCTTGTTTCCATAGATTTCGTCATCTGCAAAAGAAAAGATTTTACTTGAATTAGGTGAAATTATTCAAAAAGAGTGTAAAATAATTGTGAAGATGCATGCAACAGCTTTTATTCCAGGTAATTAATTGTCCTAGTTTCCACCATCATTTTAGGATTTAAGTAGCGAATATTTTGACTGAATTTTATTTGCCCATTTTTATTTTGCTTTTCATCTGAAAAAATAACAGACATTCTTTTAGTTATTTATTTGTTTGTTTGTCTTTGTATTTAAAGAATGTGAACTTTTACCTGCTGCTCTTCAGTTACCAAATCAACTAAAAAATGAAAAAAACGAGTTGCAAATTCTTCAGCAAAAATTAGATGAAAAAAAGAATTTAAGAAACATACAAAGAGAACAATATGAAAAGGTAGGTGACTTTAAATATAACCCACCAACTGTTAACAAAGGAAATACTGTGAGGAGAAATACTATCAGAAAGTAACGCCATTTATCTTTTTCAAAGGAAATTACACGTGATACAGGTAAACAACTAAATGCAGCTGAAACTACACATCTTTATCTGCTTTTCCACATAGGCAGCTTGACGATTTAGGCATTCATCCCAACGCTGTACTAGATTCAGAATACTCCGCTTATACAGGGTGGTCCATAAGTCTGACCCCACCTTTTATTTTTTGAACCGAAGCAGATATGTCAATTTTCGATGAATCCAATGAATAGGAAGTTGTGGGTGGCCTATCCCATGGTGCACTTTTCATCATCCCAAATATGCAAATTAGGACACATTCAAAATTTATCTCAAAAACCGTAAGGGATAGAGAAAAAAACCCAATTGCAAACTTGTTCAGCATAAAAAAACAAACAAAACAAAAACAAAATCATCCAAATCAGACCAACCAATCACCCACAATCACGCGGTGACTGTTTGTAGCTTACAGTCACACTGCACAAGGAAAATTGAATGTTGATATTTCTGCCATGTAAAGCATGCAAATCTAAAAATTAATATAAATTACCATACTCGCATTCACTTTCATGCGTAAAAGCAAATAAAAGGCATGTTTCAGCACACAGAAGACAGAACAATTCCAGGATGGCAAGCTATAATGTTCCGGAAATGGTCAACATGATCTTCTGATTGTGGGTGATTGGTTGGTCCGATTTGGATGATTTTTTTTTTTTTTGTTTTGTTTTGTTTTGTTTGTTTTTTTATGCTGAACAGGTTTGCAATTGGGTTTTTTTCTCTATCCCTTACGGTTTTTGAGATAAATTTTGAATGTGTCCTAATTTGTATATTTGGGATGATGAAAAGTGCACCACGGGATAGGCCACCCACAACTTCCTATTCATTGGATTCATCAAAATTGACATATCTACTTCGGTTCAAAAAATAAAAGGGGGGGACAGACTTATGGACCACTCTGTAGAACTCCATCGGCTGTAAATACAGCCAATGGCGGACGGCAGATTTGAGTTCCTTATCAGTCCAAACCTCTGACCATCCAGAAATCTAGTATTTCGTGGAACCAAAGAAGCGGTAGTCCGAGGGCGCTAAGTCCGGATTGTAGGCTGGGTGGTCCAGAATCTCCCAACCGAAATGGGCCCGCTTTGCTTTGATGATGTTTGCCATATGTAGCCGTGCGTTGTCTCGAAGAAGTCAAACATTGTTTCCTTTTTTTGGTCGCTTATCCTAAACAGCACGCTGCAGTTTAGTCAACATTTCACATTAGGTAGTGGCGTTGATGGTTGACCCACGAGCAGGCACTTTGTGAATAGGATGCCTTGCATATCCCAAAAAGCTGAAGGAAGAAACTCTTAAAATTTTGCGAACTGGAGAATGCTTGCAATTTTAGGCTCAGGTGTGAAGGCAAGACCCGAGGCATTTCTCATCTCCTGTGTGACATTGCCATTGAGAAATGCATTTTTCTTCCTGGTTGTACTGCTACAGATGTTGCTGGTCTGTTCTGGTGTCAGACTTTTTGGAATCCAACGTGAGCAGACTTTGCAGTATCCAAGCTTCTCATGCACCATATCTAGGGTTACCGACTGTCCGTAGAATTATTCTGTGAAAGTTAGTAGAACTGACGGTAGTTGTAGGGTTACCAACGACCATCAGGCATTTTGCCAGACATGTCGCGCTTTTAATTCATTTAAAATGCATGA
Organism: Rhysida immarginata; assembly: GCA_023313115.1. NCBI lineage: Eukaryota > Metazoa > Arthropoda > Chilopoda > Scolopendromorpha > Scolopendridae > Rhysida > Rhysida immarginata. The sequence continues at coordinate 714,619 of JAHWFO010101072.1, read as the reverse complement.
AAAACAGGACATGTTAGGCAAATCCTGGTTGTTGGTCAACCTACCATATACCAGGCAGATCCATAGGATATGTGAAATGTTTCACTCACTTCTTTCAAGGAAATGCGACGGTTTTCTCTGATTGTGTTGTTAATGTCCTCTTACTTTTCTTTCCCGAAATATTTCCCCATGAATTTCAGAGGGTTTCTTACCATTTGTGAAAAAACACCTTATACAGTAACAGGTATCTCTTCTTCCACCGTAGACGATGTGATAGTGGCAGCCTTTTTTAAAACTGCACATAATGTGTGTTTGCAGGAACAGTTTTTGTTATGTGATGTCTGTGCATGTACTCAGTCTTCTTTTTGACTATGTTAACTTTTATACAGCAACTATATTTTCTCTGTTAAAAATATTGTGACTGTAACTCAGTGTATGTGTATGGTGGTGGAGGTGCTCCCGTATGCTTGTGGATCGTTTGTGCTTGCGTGTTTATGCCTCGTTTTTTCGTTTCGCTTTGTCTAGCGTGTTACTATAACCCTGTGATTGTATTTTGGTCAGTATATGAAAACGTGTGTGTTGTATAACGTTTGTTATAGTAGGATTTATAGAATTTTGTTTAATGTAATTGTTGAGAGCAGCTTGGAGTTTCCCTTCGCAGCAACAATATCTTCAGCGGCAGAGGCTGGGCTTTTTTGTAGCGGGGAGAAATTCTCGGAAAAACTGCGGTTTTTCTATGTGTTTTTCTGTTATTGTTAGAGAGGAGTTCTTATGTAAAAACTTGACAGGATGGACGTTTGGGTAGTATCGATGGGGAAAGCGATGAAAACAAGCGAACATCGGAACAGAGTTCGAAAATGGCGCTTGCGCTTTGCCCCCTATGCAGTAACGCATGGCAGTTTATTTAAAATAATTAGTAGTGCAACGGACCTTTATAATTGCCATGGAATCATCCTGGTATGCTAATATTTTAATTAATTGCGGAAAAGATCTCAGGAGAACATCTGTGAATCGAATGTAGCTCGTACCTATGACGTGGATCATCAATGATGTTCTTTTGTTTGCTTTGATCATCGAAGTTGAGAAAACAACTTGCCGACGTGTTTGGTGAGACCGTTTTTTTTTTTGTGTGTTTTATTATTTGAAGAAGTTTTCTTCCTCTGAGTCAAGAAAACGTTCTAAAGCCAAGTGTGGCGCCCTATGAATGCATGGTTGACATTCTTGCCGTTACTTTAAAATGACATCTGTTTTGGGAATACGCATTGAGCCATAAAACGATTAAGTTCTTTGTCGAGGACGCTTTTTTAAATGCGATTAGAACTTTACTAATTTCTGGTGAACAGTTGTAATGGATTATATTATATATGTTGAATATAGATTATGAGTTATCCGTTTAAATGTTATCCGATTTTCGTTGTTACGAAGTAAAGGATTTTATAGCTGGAAACGGGAGTTGTTCAGCTGAGCTTGCATAAGTGATTCCGAGCGCTAGTATTGGAAGATGAAATAAAATGGGCCACATATGTGTACTTAAAACAGTTCTCCACACCCGCGCATAAAGTTAAAGAGGTAGTTGAGCCTAAGGGGTCTGTTGTGTGCTGTATCTTCGAAAAGAGAGTTGTGCTGAATTAAGGGGGTTACAGTATCCCTCCCTCATTAAGGAAAAAGGGGTACACGGCACGTTCTGGCATCGACCAATTCTTGGGTCTCACAGGTCTCGATCAATGCGTTCGGAGAGTGGCTGGTACATATAGCCCTCGATAGAGTACGGTGCACACCCTCGGAATGGAACACTTATTTTGGCGAGATGCCATATGATATTATGCATAGTTGTTCAGAGTCGTTATTAGGAATTATAGCTTTTATGTTGTTAAAGTTTAGCCGATTATGTTGATGTTTTTTTTTAGGGGGCCCCTGAATTTGTCATTAGTTGGCTCTTAGTGGTAATTAAGTCTTTTAACAATGTGTATTATTAACAAATTTGCATATTTGATTAAACGCCTTTTATTTGCTTAAAACACACTGCCTTAACCTTTTCCCAGCGACCATTTTTTAAAGAATGATTGCTACTTTTGCATACTGATGAAAAAGATCTTTTTATGACTTCACCAAAGCTCGTTTTTGTTTTCAAATTTTTTATGTGTGTATTTGAATATATTTTCTTTTGATTTATAAGTTATGTTATTCCTTATATATAACGATTTTTTTTTAAAAAAATAAAAGAAATACATCATAACTTGATGAAAAGAAAAGGCTTTTTCGTGAATTGTAGTAAATAATTATTTCAATCTCTGGAAAAACGAAAATAGCCAAAAGTTGCTGTGAAATGTCTTGTGTACAATAAAAAAAAAAATAAATTTTAATTTCTATTACGTTTTTTGTTATGAATATTTGTAAGGTTTACATCACAGTATAAGAAATAAGCAGTATCACCACAACCTGTCGGAACCTTTGATCTCGGCGTATACACTTCCTGAACAGAGACCTCTAGTAGTGGCTATGCGAAATTAACAGTTTTACAATGTATTTAAGTGTTCATTTTCACTAGAAAACGTTTTAATTTTAAAATAAATTTGCAAAAACAATTTAGGTGCGTTTTGTATGTTTATTAATAAGAATTCTATAATTATACATCTAAATAAAGATAACAAAATGGTTTTTACAAATTATTTAAAGCTTTAAAAAATTTTTTAATGTTTAAAATGTGATATTATAATTGCTTCCAATCTGAATTTCATATAAATTTACAAATGAAAACAAGTTATGTTTTTAGGAAAATTAAAAAAAAAAAAACGAAATATAACTCATTGTAGTTAATAAAACTAAATGAAAATATGATGAAACAAAAAACAGTTTCATATTTAAAAATAATAATTTATTGCTTTAGAATAATCTCTGTGCATTTGTATTGGAACACAGAACAACTAAAAAAATTTACACAATAGAAATTTTTATTTTTATATATTTAGGGGGAAAAAAATCTAATGAAAAATTATTGCATAAAATGGAATTGATGTGTTCACTGTCTTTCATGATATTTTTTAATAAATTTGGGTCATGTGCAAATTTGCAAAAGTGGCTTCTGAAGTTTTTATCACACGCCGTTAAGTATGATTTTATTATTATTATTATTATTATTATTATTATTATTATTATTATTATTCAATTGATAAAATTTAAAATTTATTAAAATCATTAATTTTGTGAGTTTTTTTTTTTTAGTAGAGGTTATTTAAATACTTTATATTACTATATTTATATTTATAACAAATTCCACCTCAATGTTTCAATTTGATTTTTAAAATTATTGGTACATATCAATGGTTTTATGACATAATCATAACATCAAAATTAAAAATAAGCAAAGCCTATTTCTATAATACAAAATAATTTTTTTTTTATCTTCATTATCTTTACATAACCTTTCCAAGTCAATATATGTTTTTATAATAAAATTATATGAAGTTAGATTTATTGTTCATCATGGAATTGTATTTGAAATATATGGAATGTAGTTTTTTCTTTCTCTAATTCCATATTCAATTAGAAATTACAGGATTTTGAAATATTCATGTTTTCTAATGGTATAAAGCAAACGATTTTTTATTAAATATGACAATGTCTGATGGAATACACCATGGTTAAAAAAGCTTCAAAATCATAATATTTAAATGATTTTTCAATGATTTTTAAACAATGAAACCAGAGAATAAAAAATACATTTTCTAAATTTAAATTACTATTAATAATTGGAAAAAAGCAGTAATCAATTCTATTTAAATTTAATTCTTGACTCTCCTCGTTATTGTATGTGAATTTTGCTTGTATCAAACGATTTCGAATGATATTCTTCTTCTACTCACAGCTCACATCTTCCTACGAATGATATTCTCTATAGTTCGTACAGCAAACAAGAGTAATTTCGCATAGCGACCGCTAGAGAAACTGACGCATGCGCAGAAGAAAATGCTATACGTGAAAATTGCCTAATGGTGATACTGCTTATTTCTTATACTGTGGTTTACATTTACATAAAAACGCCATATGACATCATTTGTTATCACTTACCTGACCTGAATCACTATAGAAATCACCTGCACCTGCTGCAGGTGAGAACCTTGTTATAGTAAACTCAATGAAAGCCCTGCAGGGAAGTAACATCTATGCAGGGAAGTCATGTTTGATTATTTTTATACAATAATCATGTCACTTTTACAAATATAATTCCAAGCTTTATTTTTTGTTAGAAAAGTATTGTTTAATATAATCAAAACACGAATTTATAATATTTATTTAATTTTTAAAAATTGCTATTTTAATTCTCTTTCTTGTTTTGAGAAATGTAACATGCAAATGATTTCCATAGTAATATTTATATAAAGTAAGGGGTTGGTAGGACTCCCTAGTCACTCAGAACATGGTATTTTTGACCCAATTTGGAAAGGGATGTAAAAAATTTTATTAGAAATTGCCGGATATGCCAACAATGTAAGCTGGTCAAAGGAAAGGCTCCATTCCAGGAAGGGTTATCTGCCTCATTTCCTTTTCAAAAGGTATTGGTGGATCTCATAGGTCCTTTGCCTCAAAGCCTTAATGGCAATAAATACATTTTGGTTTGCGTGGATGTATTCTCTAGATTTCCGGAGGCATGCGCACTCCCTGACCAGTCAGCTCTTACTGTAGCCAAGGCTATATTGGAGCGGATTATCTGCAGATATGGGATACCACAGAAGTTAATCTCAGATAGAGGGGCCAACTTCACTTCTGAGTTATTGAGAGTTATGTGAAGACCTACGTATTGACCTACACCATACGACGGCCTACAGACCGAACTCCAACGGTCTGGTAGAACGTCTTAACCAATCTGTCACCGAAATATTAAGAACCTTGTGCGACGATGATTCAAGGAACTGGGATGAGAGACTAGAGGAGGCCTTATTCGCTGTACGCACGAACCGTAACAGTAACATGGGGGAAGCGCCTGCCTATCTCCTTTATGGCTTTGACCCAAGAACTCCACTTTCTTGGGAGGAAGGGCTTGAGGAGAACGTTTCCATTCAGAATTACCGCTCTGAATTGGTGGCCAGACTTGTAAAAACTAGGGAAAGAGCAGAAAAACTGAATCAAGAGAATAAAACCAAGGGAGTAGCTCGAAGGAATAAGTATAGAGGAAGGTTGCAATCATATGCTCTGGGAGAAAGGGTTTGGATGCTACGTAAAGGGGGGAGGAAAAACAAACTGGGACACAGATACTTGGGGGCCCTTTTCGTGTAAGAAAAATCATCTCTAATGTTAGTTACGAAATTGAGGGTATCTGGAAGAGAGACAGGCAAGTTGTGCACATTGATAGGCTTAAACCATGCTTTGGGACCTACACCAAGAATCAACCACGTAGGAGAGTAAAAAGGGGCAGGACGGCTGATCCAGAGGAGTATGACACTGATGAGGAAGATATACCATTGCCGACTCGTAGGGGACAGAGCCTGGGACAGGTAAGACATGCACCTGACCACAATGGGCCTGCGCAACCCCAACCTGACCCAGAAAGAGAGGAGCAAGAGGGACAAACCCATCTACCTATGGAACAGATACCTGATCCGGAGTTTGAGGAACCAGAAAGCAGCATTGACGGAAGCTCAGAACCCCACCAAATTCAAGATGTTGAGGAGCACCAAGGCACCCACAACCATGAGGCAGACCAGGAACCAACAGATGGAGAAAACCACTACTCTTTAAGAAGAGGACCCAGAGTGGATTACAGACGATTACACACCGAAGGACACTAAAAGGGGAGTTTTTCTCTCTGAGGGAAAGTTGTGTGACATAGTCAGTTTGTTATAATTTTTTTTTTGAATCCCTTGTAAGGTTAAAGGTCCTTTTCCCTCTGTTTTCATATAAAGAGAGTGCTTAATCTCATCCTGTAAAATTATATTTATCTATACATAGTATAAATCTAAGTCACTTCCCCGGTGTATGTGCTCGATAACCTTAAGAACTACTGCATCGATTTTTATGAAACAAATTTTGTTTGTTAGGGGATTTATATAGAAACTTTGTAGGCTAGGTATTAATTCATAAAATTGGTTTTATATTAATTTATTTACGTTAATTGCTCTCAAAATGCATCAACATGGCTGCTCATCATATGGTGATCGGCGATCGAAACGCTTAGCGCCATCTCTTGAGCAAACAAACAAACATAAGCTAATTCTACTTCATCTTAATAGCTGAGTAAATTTGCAAGAACATTGTTTCTCACATGGCCAACTGTATGTTGCCTGTTCTAGAGTTAGCGATCCTAGAAATTTATACATTTGCAGTAAAGATGCAACAACATTAAATGTCGTTTATAAGGAAGTACTCAAGACTTAGGTGTAGTCCAAAAACGTCCATTAATTTTTTGACATTAAATAAAGGTTTTTTAAAATTTACCTATACTGTAACTCCACAACTTAATATTTCAATAAACTAATTCAATAAAAAATAAAAAATATATAACACAAAAAAATTCAAAAGAACTCAATGAAATACGTAATATTTTTTGCGATAGGCTGCCATGCTTTTTTCTCCTCTAACAGCTGTGTAAACAGAAACCATGCGAAGCGAAACAGAAACCATGGATGGCTTGACATTTTTATTCACAGGTGACTTTCGTCAAACTCTACCAGTTATAACAAAAGGTACAGTTGCTGACGAAGTAAATGCTTGCTTAAAAAAGTCTTTTATTTGGGAGCATGTTATTCACCTTTCACTCACTAAAAACATGAGGGTCCTTTTTAAATAATGATCAACAGGCAGATGCATTTTCTAAAAAATTGTTGAAAATTGGTTGTGGCAGTGAACCAGAAGTAAATGGTAGGATAAAACTTGATTCTTCATTGTGCAATTTTGTCGAATCACTAGATTCTTTGATTGAAAAAATTTACCCCGATATTTCTAATATTCAGTCCAAGTCTTTAGGATGGTTCCAAGAGAGGACTATATCAACACCACGTAGCGATGCTGCTAACCTAATAAACTTAAAAATAATGAACAAAGTTGAGGGAAATGTAAAACAGTATTGTTCCATCAACACAGTTTTACAAACTGAAAATGCAGTACATTACCCTGTGGAATTTTTAAACTCATTACAACCTTCTGGTTTTCCACTTCATTTGTTACAACTTAAAATTGGTGTTCCTATAATGTTACTTAGAATTTAAATCCTCCAACACTTTGTAATGGAACAAGGTTAATTGTGAAATCACTAAAAGATAATGTGATAGAAGGTTCAATTATTACTGGAAGTGGTCTTGGTGAAACAGTTTTAATTCCAAGAGTCCCTTTAATACCTACAGACTTACCTTTTCAGTTCAAACGCATTCAATTTCCAGTTAAACTTTGCTTTGCCATAACAATTAACAAATCTCAAGGCCAAACATTGAAAGTAGCTGGAGTAAATTTGCAAGAAGAATGTTTCTCACATGGTCAACTGTATGTTGCCTGTTATAGAGTTAGCGACCCTAGAAATTTATACATTTGCAGTAAAGATGCAACAACATTAAATGTCGTTTATAAGGAAGTACTCAAGACTTAGGTGTAATCCAAAAACTTCCATTAATTTTTTGACATTAAATAAATGTTTTTTTAAAATTTACCTATACTGTATTTTTATTTCATGATTTAAAAAGCCCAGGCAACGCCTGGTGCGGGTTTGCTAGTACCTAATACATTTGTGATCTATGTTAAGCTGAAGAACATCATGGGTACATATTCCCACCTTCGACACAAAGGATCTCCATGGGTACAAAAACCCCAATGCAATATTGAAGTTCGCCATGCGGCCGTTAGGCTTAACGCCCGTCGAAGCTATTTTGAAGTGATTCAAAGATAATAACTGTTAAAGAACTCTATAATATTGTTAGACTCATAGTACCTGATGTGTAGAATAATATTATTTAAGTGTTAGAATTTATTTATTCAAATTTATTGTGTTTTGGAAGCCCTTTTCTGGGTACTTCTAGCCATACCACCAGAGGGCGATCCCAGGATTTACTGCGGGATTTGCCGTGGATATAAAAGGGGGAAGCGCGAGCTTTGAAATTCACTGGATGACTTAACTAGGTCTCATCTGGCTTCTTGCCTAGTTCAGTGTACTTCCCCTGGTTACTTCCTGGATGAGTATGGCAGTGAAAGCGTTGCTTTCGGACCGCTCGTTTCGCTTTTCCCTGCGCTGTTCGATTGTCGATTGTCTTTGAAATTCATTCCAGAATCAGGTTTCTTCGAGTGAACATGCTTCTTCTTCTTCTTCTCCATGATCAGTTGAGTTCAGCCAAGCCCAGTATTCTAGCCCAGGTAGCTGTGGCATTGCTAGATGTAACGTGTTCATGCGTGAAGGTGTATCTGACTCCATTTAATTACACTTAGTTTTGTAGGACGGTGATTTAATTAAAACTGAATTGTATGCTACATAATTATATTATTTACATAAGAGATTATAAAAAAATGTACGAGAGTTCGTTCGTGCTGCTGGAGATCGGTGATGTTGACGGCCAGGCGATCAGTGCGAGTCTGTCTGGTTGCTGTGATCGATCTCCTTTCGTTCTGGTCCTTTCCCAGAGTGCCACGCGGGTTTCGGAGTAGCCTCTGGTGGTCGTTTGGTGAAGGTCGGCGTCACCGCCATCTGGTGGCGATCCGCGGAAGGTGGTCGCGGAGCCAGCCATAGCAGCTATCAAATTTTTAATTTTGCATTATCTTGCTTGGTTGTTCTTATTTCTTAGATACCTGTGTTTTCTTGTGACTATCATAATGGAGATTTGTTTTCTTTTATTATGTTACAGTCGACTCGCGTTATAACGAAATTGGTTATAACGAAATTACTGAAATATTGAATTTTTTCATAGTCCCCGTCAGTTTTGTTAAGAAAAAACAACTGCTTATAACGAAACCTCTTTTAACGAAAAATCGGGTAAAACAAAGTAATTTTCCTATGACACGTAATTGAATGTATAGTAATTTCACACCTGATATAACGAACTAAAAACGACGTCGTAAATTGGACAAAATAACGATTTATCGTAAAGGCAATTCACAATACATGCCATTAGGCTTATTTCACGTAAAGACGAAAAAACAGTAAAAATTGTACGCTGATTTTGAGAGTGCGGAAATGACGTCTTTGTTTGTTTGAAAACCGCCAATAAGAATCCATACAAAAGCGGAAATGCTGGAAAATGGAGAAAGATCGAAAGCGGAAGCAAGTAGGCCTATTCTTCAGATTTACGATCATTGATCGATGACTATGAAAAATAGAAGCAAAAATCATTCTAGAAAATATCATGTACTGAAAAAAGGAAAAAGAACATTATAAAAATATCAAATGCTGATAAAGAAGCACATGTTGGAAAGAAATTTATTCGGAAATCAATGGCTTTAACCTGG
>JAHWFO010101072.1:664502-695220 GCA_023313115.1 Rhysida immarginata | reverse complement strand
CGTGATAGATTCAAGGGGTTAATGGCATTTCTTCACGTAGTTGATCCTGCAAATGAGGTTCCTAATGATCGGCTTAAGAAAATAAGACCTCATTTGGAGAAAATAAGTGTTAATTGCGAAAAATTTTTCCAGCCTTATAACCATACTGCTGTGGATGAACGAATAGTAAAATCGTATTCGACAACATCTGGGATGAGACAATTTATTAAAGATAAGCCAGTCTGTTTTGGTTATAAGCTGTGGGTTTTGGCGGATTCCATAACAGGATATACTTGGAAATTCTCTGTGTATACAGGGGCTTGTGAAAATTTAGTTCCCATGGACTTGGCTACGATGTTGTTATGTCATTGAAAAAAAAAAATTACGGCAGCAGGGTTATAGGTTATACCTAGAGAACTATTATACATCCCCTGTTTTGTTAAATGATTTACGGAATTTAGGGATATTATGCTGTGGCACTTGCAGAGAGACCAGGCGACAATTTCCTTCTGCCTTGCATAATGGTCAGACCTGGGGTAAAAGCGCTGAAAGAGGGGCAGTAAGGTGGTTGAGATCGGAAAACATTCTCTACCAGCAATGGAATGATACCAAGGTTGTTACCTTGGCATCTACAATGCACAAAGCTAATGACTATGCCAAACGATATAAAAAAATAGACGGAAAAAAGACTCTGATTGAGCTGCCTAGACCTTTAGCCGTGGAAGAATACAATAGGTACATGGGTGGTATAGATCTTTCGGACCATCTGATCAACAGCTACAACGTGCTGCGCAAATGTTTGCGTTGGTGGAAGACTTTGTTCTTTTGTGACATAGTCACTTTGTAGTTTGTTTTAATAATCATTTTATGTATTGGGTTACAGTAGTCCTCCCATATAAAAGGGCTACATGACACTTGCGAGTGTCGATCTGTATTCATTATAGTTAACCCTAGTCTTTGTTAGGATGAAAATTCCATGACCGGACATTTACCTCTGTTTTGGTGTCCCGGATAAAAACCCCTAGGTGGGAGAGTTTTAGTTTTTGTATCACTTAACCATGAGAAATTGTTGGGAATCATTTGAATCTCTATTAATTTGTAAACATTTTATTGTAAATCATTATTATAATTATGTGCCTCCAAGGTTAGAGGAGGTTTTTCCTTTCTTTGTAAAGTTTTGTAATAGTTTATCTGTATAGAACATCACCCACGCTTCGAATCTAGCGTGCTGGCGATGACGTCACCTTATGTGTAAGCCTAGAAGTGACCTGCTTGAAAGGCGGAAGTAGAGTGGGAGTTTCACCCACGCTACCGTTAGAGGGCAGCCCGACGCTGGCCTTGTATATAAAAAGGGGGTCGGTAGCGTGCTGGCGATGACGTCACCTTGCTTTGAGATGTAAGTGGATTGCTGTTATTTATTGGATGACTTTGTGAGGCATTTATGTGTAATTGTATTCTTAGCACAGTGGGTAACTAAACTATTGTATTGTTCTGGGAGAGGTTTGGTGTCTTTGGTAGTGTGCATGCTGGGTACTTGTTTTGGGTTGCCTGGTGGGTGTGCGGTTTAGTTGCAGAGGTGGATTAGTCCCGTTATGGTTCGGGTTTTTGGTAGCCCGCTGGTGTAGGATCTGGTGTGCGGCTTTGGTGTCCCCTTGCACTGACCAAACCCTTGGAGGCTTTATGTACACGATCTTTCGTTCGTGTTTGTAACCTGTTTGCACACTGGGTTATCTTAGTCCCTTGTTAAGGTTTGGCATAGAAAGTAATATATCTAATTGGGAATCCTTTGTTTAGACTGGTGCTAAGTAATACATGATCATGAATCTGTCAGTTCATTGTTATTGCTTAATGCAGTAAATTGTTATACCCTGCTATTTTGCTAATTGATTAGTTTGTATTATTGTATTTATCTTGCTAGATTGTATTTATCTGTTTATCTTTGTAAATAAACCTACTTTATGCATATCATTTTCGTCCCAACCCTTACTTAATTTATGTTGGCAGCCTTCTTAGGAAGGACTGCTGACGAAGTGATGTTTGAATCTAAAATCACTTCACCACATTATAATATATATTAAGCCCTAGCTATACTTTTCACACACAAGAGGAAGAAACACTGAATGAAATCACTAAATTTCATGAGTTATAAGCCATGTGCCGTATATTTATATTATTGAAGTGGAAATAAAAAAGGACTATTTAAAATTTACAATAGTATTGACATACCTAAAACTTGTGTTTTAGACTCACTAAAATATATATACTCTAATTGTAATTAGATGTATATGACCTTTTATAGACCTATACAAGAAAAAAAAAAAAGATTTTGAAATGAAAACACTGGAAACAGATATTTAGCCAACATATCACTTTTTATAATATAGTTTAAATCCTAGCTATACTTTTCACACAGAAAGAGGAAATAACCATGAATGAAAACAATAACTTTAAAAATTTCAAGTCATATGCTGTGTTTCTCTATTTTTGCTTTATCTTATGTAACTTTATAAAAAAAAAAAAAAAAAAAAAAAGTGGCACCTAAATGGGAAAACACCTGCTATTGAAAACCAAAATTTACAACTTTTATTTGTGAAATTGTCTGTCTATTGAAATTATTGTCATCGCAAACAAATACAGAATTCATGCGTTACAAAATGATACAGAATTCATGCGTAAGAAGAGATGATCAGGCAAAAGGGACTATTCGTTGTGACAAGGTACCTGCAAGAAAGAAAAATAAATCCTCGATATCTAGAAAAACGTAAATAAAGAATTGTAAATTTCTTTACCTGATAAAAGCTGATGTAAACAGACTGAAACAAAAGTAGTTGATGTAGTAAAACGTTGTTTCACTAAAATAAATATAAATAAGTTAAAAATAAAAGAAGTAATAATTACTAATTATTTTATTTGCATAATAAATCAAAATCAGATATACATACCTGTAAAAAAGTCAAGAAAATCAAGGGGTAAATGGATGCTGCACTGGCTGCACGTGGATTTCAAAGCGATGTACACCCCTCTTGTATGTTCACTGTAGCGAAGTTTACAGGATCACATGATTTTATGGAATCTCTGAGGTTATGTGTAATGTGATGTCATCAAAATGTCGTGTTTATACAGGGTTTCAAATAATATAGTAATATCAAATTAATTTACATAAATTGATGGAAAAAATTAATTTATACTAAAGTGAAACGTTAATGCAAACTTTTTGTTTTAATATATTTTATCCCTGATGCCTATAAAGTCGTTTTCGAGGATATCATTTCAAACTTTCGCGGCAAAGGCGCTACGTGTGTGCAGCTGCTTGTGTAAGTAGTAATTTCTTTTTTTATAATAATTTTTGCCTGGGTTTTTTAATATAAATTAAACAATAAACATCTGGGATAATGTATAAACGTAATATAAGGCCCCATAGCATAAGAAATAATGTTTTATGAGCTTCAGTAAGATCGATAAACAACACTGCCCTTGTAAAGGGAAACGCACGATAAAAATGCTTTTTATTTAATTTTATTTTTTTGTTTGAGCCTTTCAATGCATATAAAATTTATGAAAAATTGCATCTGAATTAAATTTTTTAAAAAATTAGAGAGCTACACCCAATAATATTTTAATTAGACGTATTTAAATTTCGCGCCATACAAATTCAGCCGCTATGGCCGAATCCGGCCACCTCCGCTGGGAAAAGGTTAAACAAGTCCCACCCTCCCTTGCCTCCACATACAGGGTTCGGAATAGTCGTAGGACTACATATGAGTCCCGCCCCCGCACGTGGGTGGCACAATATAAATGGCGTTACTTTCTGATATCCCCTCGTACATATGAATCTATTGCAGTTGATATTCTTTGTTTTAAAATATAGAACATCGTTTTAGATTTTAAATATTTAAAATCGTTTTAGAAGAGCTATGCTAATGGCTGTATGATAAATGTTTAATGCCGTAATCTGTTTTTACCACAATCTTAAAAATTCTTTGTGTCTTGTGTAAATGTCCCAAAATTTTCATTAAAAAGAAGAGTAATGCTCGTTTTGGATGCCATGAGAGAGGGAGCATTTAACTGAAAAAATAAAAGAAGGTTTTTAAGAATGCTAATTCTGAACTTAATATTACACCAGAGTTTTACGAGGGGTGGTCGAAAAGTAAATAATATATTCGCTCATAGCTTATGATTAAGAATTGTATCATTACTACTTACTATATCTTAGCATTGAAAATATGTAGGGGGTAAATAGAATGATACCATTAGAGAACGTACTAATGCACTAATAACAGCTGGCACGGACCGGGGGAATCCGACTGTCTAATTAAAACAAAGCATTGCGATGACCTAGGCCGGTGTTGGCATAATGTTATTTCTGCAAAGTGCTCTGAATGTCAAAGTAAAAAAAAATCATTAAAGTGCAGGTAAACAGCGGGAGTAACTATGACTCTTAAGGTAGCCAAATGATTCGTCATCTAATTAGCGATGTGCATGAATGGATTAACGAGATTCCCACTGTCCCTATCTACTTTGCCTTATGGTCCCCTGGATTAAGGGTGGTTTACATAGACGCACGAACGCATGCGTTTCTGCGATTCTGCGTCGAATCGCATATCCCATGGTGCATCAGGCCGATTTACATGGACGCATGAACGCATGCGATACTGCGATACTGCGTCGAATCGCACGTCGCATGAAGTTCGAGGGGTTCAAACTTTTTACCGCTGCGTTACTGCGATTCAGGCCCTCCTTTTCAAACAAATGTACTTCAACTTATATATCTCACATGTTTCGATGGTATCTGGCTATAAGAATCTCGTATTAATCTATTTCTTATAAAATAAATTAGAAATAATAAATTTTTTTTCATTATAATGAACAGCCAATCATTATTTGTATCATTCAATTTTTTTTCTTATTGTTCATTTATTTTATCTTTATTTGCATTTTTGTTCTTATTTTCTATTTTCATGTTTTTTGATGAAGGGCAATATAATTTTCGGTATATTTTTTTAATTTTATCTTCTGTTTCAAATACTTTATTTTCGTTTTTGAATCATCTCTTTCTTATTAATCATAAATTTATTATTTGTTTCTGGTTGTTCCATCGTTTTGGAAATAAGGGATCGATTGTCTTATTTTCCCACTTTTTTAATTGTTTGGAAAATTTAAATCTCTTTAGATTTAATATCGTTGGGGAAAAATTATTATATTTCATTAATTTGATTTTAATTTTAATTCCAATCCCAAAACACACAAATAAATTATAAACCAAAATTCCTAATATACAACAAAAATTACAGAAAATGTTTTTGTACATAGTAAGCTTTATGTAATTTTTTACTGTATTTAAGAAATTTTGGTTTGTCACTTATATTTTGATTATTGCGTTTGGATAAATATAAAATTAAATTTTTTTTTAATATTTTCCCTTTTTTCGACGAATTTTTAAAGCTTTTGCAAATTGGTTACATACAGTTTTACAAGAATTTCATACATTTCTAAATAAATTTAATACAATTTTTATTAATAAAATTCAAACATCAAGTAATAACATTTGAAAAAATGGTAGGAAAATTCTGCGACCCGGATTCGTACCAGGAACTACGAGTTAATACATAATAGATTTAATACTCTTTTAAAAGAATTTAATACCATTTTAAATGAATTACCGGTGAAATACCCCCTAAGTACAGAAATACGGAAGAATGATTTTTTTTTTATTAATACTATATTGTATATTTTAGTATAACTATACAGTGTTTATGTTACGTTTTGTTTGTTTACAATTTGTTTATGTTACAATTTTGTTTTCTGTAATTTAATTAAAATAATAAAAAATAAACTATCTCTGAATTTACTAAAACAAGATTTCAATTAAAATGTTTTTTCTTACTTAATTTTGGTAATTAAACTCCATTTACACTGAAATAAAACATATGTTTTATTTATTTAAAATTGTATTAAATGTATTTGAAAGCACATTAAATTCATTTAAAAAAGTATTAAATTCATTTAAAATTGTTTTAAATCTATTTAGAAATGTATGAAATTCACGAAAAACTGTAATTTATTGTTTTGAAGTAACCATGTTATCACACTCATTTATTTTTCTTATTCATTTTAATTTTATATATTTGCAAAAATAATGGTTATTTTATAAGAAACAGATTGATATATTCTTGATTTCTGTAAGGAGCCATGAAAATAAAGAAGGGAATCATCTATTAAACAACAGACATCGAGGACTCCACTTTATTTGCTGTGCTCTTTGCAGAAATAGCACCCCCTCCCCTCCCCTGTCGGTCCAGTGGAAGCACCGACACTGCTATATATATGAATTTCTTTAGCGATTGTCAGTTCAATCACATCAAGGAGCTTTATATCAATACATATGGACAGTCTAGTGGTATATTTTTTCTAGATGGCTAAAAACGTCATTAAAAAAGGCACGAAGAAACATCGTCGCTGATGCTTCGCTAAACAAGACGCCATGTTGCTTCGAGAACTTTTCAACCCATGAGGACTTGCGCAATGAGAATCGGAGCGAACGCACGTGGTGCATGTAAACCGGAGCCTCCATTTTGCAGACGCAGCGTTTCATCGCACCGACGCACACTGGCTAATCGAACAGCGCAGAATCGCAGCATCGCATGCGTTCATGCGTCTATGTAAACCACCCTTTAGGTGGGCTGGGGCTTGCCCCAAAACAACAATTTCCCTATCTACTATCTAGCGAAACCACAGCCAAGGGAATGTTTCTATGGCTGTAACATTTTTATTTGTTAACCGATTTTCAAAATTCTTTTTTGTATCGGACACATACATTTGTCCTCTATGTAATGCACTATTCACTTTTGGACCTAGTCCCCATCCCTTTCCACGCATTGCGCCAATGTGTGACTAGCCAGGTGAACCCGTCATAGAGGAATTCCAGGGTTGTTGTAGACAGCAGGATTGAATGGCAGCTTTGGACCCTCTTCTGCAACATAATAACGCATGCCCGCACATGACAGCCACAGTTCAAAGATGAAAGACTTTGCACCTTGCTACTTTCACCACTTCCCAAAGAAGAAAGAGCACCTTAAGGGACATGAGTTGCATTCTGACAACAAGGTGAAAAAAGCCATTTAATCCTCGTGTCGACAACAACCCCGAATTCCTCTCCGACTGGTTCACCCGATTAGTCACGTGTTGCAGCAATGCGTGGATAGGGATGAGGACTATGTCGAAAAGTGAATAGTGCATTACATAGAGGACAAAGGTAAGTATCAGGTACAATTAGGTTTTTGAAAGTCGGTTGATTTAGGAGATTTGTGACAATCTCATGCAAAGCAGTTTTTGAAATTTGTGGAAACTCGTTACAAAGCATTCTTATTGTGAACCGTCTGTTTTCACAAATTTTCTCATTCACTTTTTCAACCAAATCATCATTGACAACAGAAGTCCGCCCACTGAGTGCTTCATCACGAACATTGGTACGTCCATCATTGGACTGCCTAACCCACTTTCTCACCATTCCATCAGTCGTTACATTTTCCCATAAATCTCTACAAGTTGACGAATTTCAGCTGGCTTAACATTCTTTGCATTCAAAAACCGTATTACAGAACGCACTTCATAGTCCGCGGGCTCAGAAATTGTCTTAAACATTTTCAACGATCATTAAGAAATGTAAACACAACACAATCTGGCTGTAATGGCGTCAGTGCAAAGATAATGAACCAGAGAGACGGGTGTGCGTGCTCGGAACTGCAACACTAGCGCTGCAGTGGCAGTAGAACGAAATGGTACTTTACGGACAAGCCTTGTATTAGAAGAAAATGTTATTAATATAAGGGAGGATCAGAAAGTAATGCACAAGAATTTTTTGTGACAGCGTTTTTAATAATAAGTGAAAATCAAACAATGCACAAGAAAGCTGCAGGATCTTACCTATTTTTCGACATAAGCACCAAGTCTTTCGACACACTTCTCCCATAATGGCACTAGATTCATTCATAAAACTATTTTTTCTGGTTGTATAGCCACATGTGCATTAAACTCATCTAAATCAAGTGTTGGCCTCCTACGAATTTCTTCATTGGTTTGAAGAAGGGATAGTCAGATGGTGCGAGATCTGAACTGTAGGGTAGATGTTTGAGCACCTCCCAGCCAGATTCCTCAAATTTTACAAAAGAATTTCTCCACCTTCAAAGAATCTGCACCATCTGGAGATGTTGCCAAGGTCCAGGCAATCAATGCATGCACCTCCAACATTTCCCTGTGGATTTCATTTGCATTTTCCTTTTGATTCACGAAGGGTTGCAGATGTCATTGCAGCAACAGAGCGGCATCTTCAACCTCACTGGCATTGGCAAAGCGCCGTCCACGCAGGAAGTGCGCCATGGACCGGAAGAGATGGTAGTCGGAAGGTGCCAGGTCGGGGCTGTATGCTGGATGTGGCAGAACCTCGATGCCTTCCAACTCCTGCAACTTAACCGATATCTTGTTGTCTTGTGCGGGAGTCAGCTCGTGGGGTACAACTTGGCAGCTCCTGTTGACCTTTCCCCATGGCGTGCAGATGACGAACCACACTCGATTGTGATGCCCTGATGTCTGCCGCTAGTCTATGGTTGGCGCTGCCTGGGTTGGGTTCCACTTGTTGCTGTAGGGCTGCGTCATCCAATTCTTTGGGTCTTCCGCTCCTTGGCTCATCTTCCAGGCCCATGTCTCCAGACGAAAAGTGTGAGAACCACTGCCATGCTGCCCGTTCATTGGTCACACCCTGACCTTCCATCCTGCAAATTTCGGTGGATGCTGCTCGCGCACTGGTCCCTTTTTGGCATTCAAATTCGTACTGACGTTTCTTCCCACTCTTTTCTCTTAATAAACTGTGATATACGCTTGTGATAAATGGTCTTCGTCCAGAATTTGTCAAACTCTAACCCCCCTTCCCGAGTCGGCCACTGCTTTTGACTCCACTTCTGTTAACAGTTCTGCATTGTTACGTCGCTCTATGTCACTTTCGGACAGGTTTTCTTTCAAATAAGGGGTGTCTTTAATTTTTTGGCCACTCGGTGTATATGATCAGCAAGGATCGATACATGCTTAAATCGATTCCTATTCCCATCCACAATGATGAGTGAACCTAGAGAATACCACCGAAAACTTGTGAGTTTCATGAGCTTTCCAATGGTTTGGAAACGAGGAATTCCCGATCTGCAAACCGGATGCTTGCCTATCACTGGGCCTCCACATTGACTAATTTGTAGTCTTTAGAACACTTGGAGACAGCCTTGCTGTACCATGTGTGTGGTGGTCCTTTTGGTAGAGGTGATGAGCTGATACTCCTGGTCCTGGTTTGAATCCAGGTCGCAGAATTTTTGATTCTCTTATTTTAATATTGGTTTTGTTATACTATTGTTTTTAATAGTTAATACTTTTAAGCGTGCTTTAAATTTCTGTTTTCAATTTTTTTAAAGGTTTTGATTAGATCTGTAGAAATTCTTCAAGAACTGATTGTAAACTTTCGCCTGAAACAGTATGAACAGCATTCAGAGTTAATTGATCTTCTCCAAGTTCAAACAGAAGCAGTGATTCTAAAACTAGAGTAAGTGATGTAGTATTATTCGAAACTGAATTAATTAGTTTTTAGGCACACATACCGGACAAAAAATTAGTCACTTTGAGAGTTCTACTACGCTTCTATGTAAAGTAGTTTTTCATTGAGAGATAACAGTAGCTAAGTAATGTACGAGCATTGTTAACAGCAGTTTGCATTATTCCGTGTTGAAGTTGGCTGCAAAAAATGAGTTGTAAGCCAGGCGTACTACGGATGTGTATTCATTGGATGCTGCGTTGACAATGCGCCGCACATCATGAGATTTTAAGATTGCTTTCGGCCCTGTTTTATTTTTTGGTGGTTTCTGATCTTCTTTCAATTTCAGGTAATCAGCAACTGTCGATTTTGGTGTGTTGACAAAAGCAGCAATCCCGCGTACGGACTTTCCGTGGCATCAATTTGACCTTTATCATAATCGGTGACATTTTTGCCTCTCCCATTGTAGCTCAGAAAAAAAATGAAAAAAAAATGACTCATGCAATGTTTAAAGTACATTAGTTTGCTTAAATACCAACGACCAATAGTAAATGGGTTGGCTCATTGAGTATTGAGGGCCTGTCCGAATAAATGTGAAACACTCAGTTTCAATTTTTTTCAAAGTTTTCAAGTGTTTTATTTTTTTATTTTTTATTTTTTTTTTAATAACGAGTTGTTTATGTTTCTTGTTATATTTAGAGGGCCTATAGTTCATTTGAAGCATTATCGTTGTTGTAGAAATTAAATAAAGGTCAAAACCCAAGGTAAGTGGAGTATAAGGTATGCTCAATCGCGATTTCTATTGTGATTGGCTAAGCTCCGTGACGTCAGCCAGAGCCCAAATGCGACTCCTGTTTTGCTTGAAAGCTATGGAAAAGCAGCGCAAATTTCCGTTTCGAGACCTTTCACGAGCATTCGCTTATGTTTCCAAGATTGATTCATTTCATAATCAGTTCAGGTATAGTTCAAGTAACGGAAATGATTTACATTACACTTTTTAAAAATATATTATTGTTAAAATTATGTTTAAAACTGTGTAAGGCATTGCACGATTGAAAACCAATAACGAAACGAAACTCCAGGATGCATAAGCCAAGAGCACATATGGATGAGCTCTTTATGAGCCGATATAAGTGGCTTCAAATTCATCATAAGAATCAAATACTTTGTTTATTAACGACATAAAACAAGCAACGTGTTGATTGGAAGGCTCTTCATTGCAAGAAAACGAATGAAAATACAACAATAACAATGACTACATTCAGAAACGAAGTATGCACGTGAAGGAAGGAAATATCATGGCTCCATCTGTTGGCAATAAGCAATAACAATGAAGCACTTCTCCAACACAATAAATAACGATAATAAGGAAAATACGCAGAATATGGAGGAAATAAAAGAAGTATGAAATTGTGTTTTAAAATAATCCCCTCGTATGTGGAGAAATTGTTTTTTCCGTGAATTTGAAAGGATTCTTGATCTATTTCAGTGATGCATTGTAGCCATTTCGGCCATGGCTTCACCAGGCAGATGCTCAGTCCAGGATGTTAATGCATAAAGCGAACTTTGTAATTCTTTTTAAAATATTTTATTTTATTTATACATGAATTATTTTTGTTTTCCTGGAAACTGTTGTTGCATATTTCAACTGTGTGATGTGTTCCAAGCATTATTAAAAATCGTCTGCAAAGTTTGATCTGATTTTTTTATTTTAAAGCATGTGCGCCTATGGAGGGTTTACATTTTTTGGGGTCTGGCTGACGTCATCGATGCTCCAACATCTGGTGAGCAACGGAAGAAACTGCCCGATCGAGCATACCTTATACTTTACTTACCTTGGAAGTGGTCTATCTTTTACAGCATGTATCGAACATGGCCGCCATTTCGAAATCGGCCAACTTGAATCTAAGTCAATTTTTTTAAATGGAAAGAGGGTCGTGTGATGTATCAAATAACAGGAGCATTTTCTGGCAATTTTATTCTTGTAAACAGATTTGAAGTAGCAGTTATGGTTCTAAAGTTACAACACATTTTGTTTCATTTTGTAGCAGGTAACTGAAGATGGCTTTGACCATGGTGGAGAGAATTGAGGTCGTTTTGATGTCTGGAGAACGAAGTTTCCTTATCATAGCTGCAGATTTTAACAACTGGTACCCAGAAAGACCTCCAAATTCACACAACACTGTTAGGTGGTTAATTAAGAAATTCCAAGAAACTGGGACTGTGGTTGACAAGGCACGGAGTGGCCGTCCAATAAGTGCTACTGACGAGACAATCTCAACAATGGTTTTGGCATCCTTCGGCATGAGCCCACAACGCAGCACACGATGTTTGTCAGCAGAATGTGGAATCAGCCAGTCATCGATCGTACGAATCCTTCATGCTCGTCAATGGCATCCATTCAAAATTCAGATACCTAGCAGATGATGATCCAGACAGACGTATGCAGTTTTGCATGTGGGCCCTAGAGCAACATTGACAAGATCCCTCTTTTGCACACGGTATCTTGTTCAGTGATGAGACAAACTTTTATGTCAGTGGTGAAGTCAACAGTCACAACCACAGGTATTGGAACGGCCACCCAGATCGCCTGATCTCACACCACTTGACTTTTATCTCTGGGGTCATTTAAAGCAACTTGTATATGCAGAGAAAATCAGAAACAGACACCACATCCAGCAACGCATTGAAGAAGTGTGTGCCTGCATTTCTGCAGAAATCATTCTGTGAGTGCATGACAAGTAGATTCAGCGCCTTCAAATGTGCCTTGACCAACAGGGACACCATGTTGAATGCTGTCCTTTATGGAGAACAGTCCAGCCTGTAATTCCATACAAAATGTGTTGTAACTTTTGAACTGTAACTGCTACTTCAAATCTGTTTACAGGAATGAAATTGTCAGAAAATGCTCATGTTATTTGATATATCACACGACCCCCTTTCCATTTAAAAAAATTGACTTAGATTCAAGATGGCAGCCATGTCTGGTACATACCGTAAAAGATAGACCACACCTCACCCAAACCTTACTGGAATATTCAGATTTCCCAATTCCTGCAAGGTTTTCGAAAAAACAGGGTGTACTGCGACTTTTGATTCACCCTGTACATTGGTTTCTATGAAGATGGGCTTCCCATTACTTTTCTATACCCTCATTGAGGGGATTCATTTATTGTTGTTTTGTTTAAAATTTCAGAGTTTTCAAAATGGAAGTTCTGTGTGACACTTACACAGAAAACGTTGTTGCGGCTCTGAAGCAAATTAAGTGAGTAGAATTTTACTTCTCTAGGAACATAAGATATTTAATATTTTCAAGTAAGTTAGTACATATTTGAAATGAGGTTCCATTTATGGAAATTTCGCTCCTGCATAGAACCTTTGTCTGTCTGTGAAATAACGTGGCTATTACTGAACAGATTGTCAAAACATTACAGGGCGTTTCTAAATTATCTCCCGTATTATACAGAAATTGACGCGTCCAGGCACGAATATATCAAAGCGCCACCAAATAATTTTTAATTCATTGCAATCACTGCAAGTTCTTGGGCAAGTCGTCTGTGTTTCAACTTATTATGAGTTAATTGATGTGCGTTTTGAAATATCAAGCAAACGCAGTGGAATTTCGGAGCTGTTTCGTTAAGGAAAGCGTCAATGTGAAATTGTTCGTTTGCTCAATGTTGGCAGAGACGAACAATTGCTCCAAAGCAGTCAAATGGTTCAAAGAACTTGGCCAGAAGGCGACTGTTTAGGAAGAGGAAGAAAGCGTACCACCAACACGTCCAGGAACCGCAAAATCATCAAAAAGCGAGTCCAGCGAAATCCGAGGGTCTCGATGAGACAAATCGCTCGCGAGACCAGAATCAACCGCGAATCGGTGCGGAAAATGGCAACAGAGGAAAATCAAGCCCTACAAGCTCCAAAAAGTCCAGCTCAGACGAAAACAAGCGCATACGGCTCCACAGATGCCGCCAATTCGAGCGTCGGGCCGCAGGTGAGAAATGGAAGCGCATCCTCATCACAGACAAGTTCTTCACTGTGGAGCAGGCACACAATCACAGTGACAGAGTGTGGTCAGCAGAGGCACCTCTGCAGTCATCGAACGTCGCCAAAATCCGCAGTCCGTGATGGTCTGGGGCAGAATTTGCACCAGTGGCAAGACACCCCTCGTTTTCGTGGACCAAGGAGTCAAAATCAACCAACAAGTTTACCGTCGTGACAATCTCGAGGCTGTGGTACTTCCTTGGGCTCAGCAGCATTTCGGCAATGCAGATTGGACCTTTCAACAAGATTCTGCACCAGCTCACAGAGCGAGAATGACGCAGGAGTGGTGGAAGAGCCATTTTCCGGATTTCATCACGTCTCAGGAGTGGGCGCCCTACTTGCCGGATCTCAATTCGATGGATTACAGCGTATGGTCGATCTTGGAAGCCAGGCCCTGTGCTAAACGCCACAATAGTTCGGAGTCGCTAAAGAAGTCCCTGTGCCAAGAATGGGACCGATTGTTGCCCGACGACTTGTGGCCCATCACTGAAAATTTCAAGATGCATTTGGGGCTTTGCATCGCCGCCAAAGGAGCCCACTTTGAAACCGAATGAACATGTTATTAGCTAGGGACCATGTTCTATTTATTAGTTGTCAATTGCTTTACTTTTCGTGTTTTGGATTAAAAAATTTGCACACAATGAGTTGCAATAATTTATTAATCAAAGACTATTGCAGATTTTAACGTGATTTTTTTTCTATTCACAAAGAAAAAGTCAAAACGTTTCTTAGCATGCCTTAATAAATTTCAACGCGCCCCCCCCCCCCATTTATGGCATGAAGGACGTCAAAACGAAACTCCATTTCCTCCCATGTCCGGGCTAGCATTAAGGGTTTTATTTCAGCAATTGTTTCAGTTATTCTGTTCTTGAGAGTTTCAATGTCATCAACGTTGATCTTGTACACTCTGTCTTTCACATCTCCCCAGAAGAAAAAATCCAGAGGGTTCGCGTCGGGTGAGCGAGGGGGCCAAGGGATTGACCATCCCTTCCAATCCATCGTCCCGGAAAGTTTGTATCAAGACACTGCCCAACTTGTAGGCCCCAGTGAGGAGGTGCTACATCTTGTTGGGCTGCAGTTCTTCCACCTGTGGAATCGGATAGTTCTCCAGCACATCTAGGTAGGTTGCAGTGGTAATGGTGTCTTCAGCGAAAAAGAAAGGTCCGATTGCTCGATCATGCATTAAACCGCACCAAACAACCTTTGGGCTATCGCGTATATGCTTTCTTAGAACGTGGGGGTTTTGTGAGCCCCAAATGCAGCAGTTGTCGGTGGGATGCATGGAATGTTGCCTCATCAGAAAACAAAATGTTCTCAAGGAAGGTGGGATCATTGTCGATTTTTTGGAGCATATCCTCAGCAAACTTCTTACGCTTTGGTCGGTCATCTGGCTTCAGTTCACGCATCATCTGGATTTCGTAGGGTGTAAGATGAAGGTGGAGCTTCACTATTTTATGTACGGATGTCATTGGCATATCCAATCGACGAACGGCTTGGTGAAGTGATTTACGCGGACTACGATCGAACGTCTCCCTGACTTTTTTTACTCTCTGTGGTGTCGCTGAAGATCTACCAGCACCCTTTTTATGTAACAGGCTGCCTGTGTTTAATAATTTTTCATGCCATAGCTTAATTGACGTATGATTTGGAGGATCCTTTTTAAACTTTGTTCTGAACTGTCATCATTGACTTAAATTCCGCAAGCCATAACATGCATTGAGCTTTTTCTTGAACACTGTCATCGTTTACTGCGTCTCGCGAAAAATGGAACAACATGCCAACTACGTGTTTCATTATCAAGTCACGCGAGGCTAAGAAACTTTTTGTGAATAAAAAAAAATCACATTAAAATCTGTAATGGTTTTTGTGTAATAAACATGTATAATACGGGAGATAATTTAGAAACACCCTGTATATTCACCAAATTCAAGTTTATTAAAAATGAGGCAAAACTCATTTATAGTGCCCGGCACGACAGAAAAAGGAAACTGGCGAATGTGTAAATAAAAAAAAAACTCGTTCAACCAATTAGGAATGAACAAGAAATGGGGTATTACTTATTTATTTCTAGCATTAGTAATAAGTAATGTCCCGTTTACTTTCCGTTTTTGAGTGGTTGAACGAGTTTTTTTCATTTAAACAAGTACCAGTTTCTTTTTTCTTTCGTTATAACTAAAAACAAATAAAAACGAAAATTTGTGGGAGAAAAAAAAAGACTACGTGTAGGATCATAAGTTTTTGTTTTCAACAATTGCGAAGCCCCACGTGCAAATTGAACAATAGGTTGCAAGTGTTGCATCACGTGAGAAAGAACAATAGCTCGTGCTTCGAAGGTCTGCAAGTGATGGCTTCGTCCAAAATCAAAATGGAGTCAACGAAACAGGAACAGAGAGCAGTAATTCGTTTTTTGACATGTGAAGGAGTTTCAGTTTCTGAAATTGATCGTCGTATGCAGAACATCTATGTAAACGACTTCCTAACCTTCACTTGTGTTTGGGCATGGAGCAAGAGGTTTTCGGAGGGACGGTCATCATTGCAAGAGGATCAACGATCTGGACAAGCAAATCACGCCATCACGGAGAATTCCAAAATTGACGTTGTCTTAAAGGAAGACAGAAGAGTGACAATCGATGTCGTGGTTTGTAAAACTGGCCTTAGTCGTGGAACTGTTCACTCCATTATCCGGAACCATCTGCATTACAGAAAAATCTGCACAGAATGGGTCCCACATCGTTTGACATGGCCATGGAGTTCGAATGGCCATGTCTCTGCAGCATTTGATTCACTATGAATAGGAAGGAGAGAGTTTTCCCAACAGAATCGTTACAGGGGATGAAACTTGGTGCTTTTATTTTCAGCCCGAAAGCCAACGTCAAAGTCATCAATGGAAGCATTATGGGTCACCATCCCCGAAAAAATCAAAAGCAATCGCAAACAGCACAGGGAAGATGATGTTGACCGTGTTTTTTGATTGCAAAGGCCTGATTTTACTGGACTTTCTTGAAAAAGGCACCACAGTTAACGCAATATGGGGCCATCAGATGCAAGCATCCTGGAGTGCTTCTTCTCCACAACAACACGAGTCCTCACACCTCGAAAGCAATGGTAGACCTCATCAAAAAATTCGACTGGGACACAATGCAGCATCCACCTTATAGCCCTGACTTATCCCCATGTGAGTTTCACGTGTTTGGGGATCTCGAGAAGCATCTTAAAGGCCGCAGGTTTCAGTCGGACGATGAAGTGAAGGAAGAGGTTTGAAAAGGTTCCACACGCAACAAAAGACTTCTTCCATAAAGGAATTGCACGCCTTGTTACACGGTGGAATAAATGCCTTAACGCATTTGGAGAGGATTTTTAAATTCCTTGTTTACACTTTATTTATTTTATCCAATTTTCGTTTTCGTTTGTACGACCTTTATAAAATCAGCAATTTTTTTTTTTTTTTTCATTTCAAATATCGATTGTTTTATAATTTGCAGTGTGAACCTAGAAGAAGAAACTGGAGAAACGCAACACCGCATTTCATCTGCTCAACACGCACTGCATTCGTACGAATCCCTCGGATCCAATTTTACTGAATTAGTCAGTCAGTATGCGTTACTTAAGGAACAAATTGATAATAAAAGTTGGGCGTTAAGTAAATTAAACCAGTGAGGTTGTGAATGTTGTAAATATAAATTGCAATAGCATTTTATTGTTCTTTTTTTTTAGGGACTGTTTACAAATCAATATTTATATATATTTTTATATACATAATTCAAATTTTTTTTTATTAAATTAAATCAAATGTTATGTATAATCTATTAAGATCTTCGTTTCTATTTTTTATTTTTTTTTTCCCGTCGGAAAAAGCTCATTTTTTAACACAAATTTTTTGTATGGATTTTTAAAAAATAAAGTTATGTACATTATCCTCACGGTAATAAACGTGACTTTAATTGAGTACACTCTTCGACGTCCATTTTCATGGATTAGTGATGGGTTTCACCAAGATTGAAAAGATCTCCGGCTGAAGGTAACGGTGCAAGACCGCCCGTCACGTCTGGTAAGAGGGTTAGATCGGGAAGATTCTGAATGTGTGACTTTAATTCGTTACGAACTTGGTTTACTTTATGTAACTTGTCTTGAAATTCCTGAAAAGCAAAGCAACCACATTTTAGTTAGGAAATTTTAAGAGTTAAATTTAGTTTTCATTAGAGAATGCACCAATTTCTTTAAAAAATCAAATTGTGGCAATTACGAGTTAATAATTAAGATAACGCATTGTAATTAAATGTACATACATCATTGAACTCTTTAAAGGATAAAACGTTTTTGTAAGATTGCCATTAAATACATGGCTGGCCATGGAAATTGCTGCATCCTCTTTCCGAAATTTTATTAGACCGTCATAGGCGGATATATGATAGTACAAACGAGAGCGATTAGTCTTTCATGCACGAACAGCACGAGATCAACATGGATGCACCCTCTATTGTAGTGAGGTTTCCGTGACGTCACTCGAATCATTTGGATAACGCCTTTGCTACTGCATACATGACTCTTCTGGGTTTAGTGATTTCCATGGCCAACAATGTTCTTTGACATGATGTTTCTTCTATAAATAGAGTTTGTTGATATTTGTACAGAGGGTTGTTAGGGATATAGGGTAACATTATAATATTTATGGCAAGCGCATTCATGTAAGCGATCACGTGGAGTATTGTTAAGGAGGGTATTAAAATAGTTAGTATTCGAACAGCGAGTTATGCCACCGAAAACTGACTGATATTGAGAGGGCTTCCTAACAGCTCTTTCTGACGTCATATTCAACTATTCCGAAATTATGAAAAAATGAAAGAAGCAAGGTTTCGTAATTTCTAATTCAAGAAATGGATATCAAGCGTACTAAATAGCAAAACCTGAGGGTAAAAAGCAGGCCAATCCGAGATCATCCACTAGCCGTATGCATGATGTTGTCCATCGACACGA
Source organism: Rhysida immarginata (assembly GCA_023313115.1). NCBI lineage: Eukaryota > Metazoa > Arthropoda > Chilopoda > Scolopendromorpha > Scolopendridae > Rhysida > Rhysida immarginata. The sequence continues at coordinate 676,658 of JAHWFO010101072.1, read as the reverse complement.
CGGGACATTTGTTTACTCGTTAAACACAGGTAGCAACCGTGATTTACAACTGGAGAAGAGACACACGAGCCACGTTCATAAGTTGTTGAACTTATCAACTCGCCTGTTCCTGGAGCGCATGCAAGAAGATATCTGGATTCGTTCTATGAATTTTTGTGGCTTTGGCCTAATTAAACGGGACTGCAAACAGTGGAGGGTCTTTGGCCTACGAATTGGTCTGGGTGTTCTGCATTCCAGCCTCCTGCGATGGAACACCAATGCAAGGCAATAGCAGCGACGCATGGCTACCAGATTGAACGCACTAAATGGAATCGAAAGGGGTTTTCCACCTTTTCTGGCTCTGTAACTTGTTACCATAGATCCCTAACAACCCTATGTAGATGGTACCGAGCACATTCACAATAGATGAAAATGTGCCATTTCGGAAGTTTGAAACAATAGAGGCCTTGTTCTAAGGGCTGCTGCAAATTCATCTATGCGCTGGATGAGCAAGCATGCATTAGTGCAACCAATCACAAGACCTCATGAACTCTCGCATTCGTATCGCAATTTTGAAGTTTATACTAAAAGGAACAGCTATGACCGTAGCATCCGAGGGCGTTTGCAATGGGGGAAAAAATTATAAGAAAAAAGCAGACTATGGTTTATACGAGGGCATATTGAAAAGTAATGCCTCCATGGCTGTAACTTTTTTATTTTTTAACCGATTTTCAAAATTCTTTTAGTATCTGATACTTACATTTGTCCTCTATGTAACGCACTATTCACTTTTCGCGTGGACTAGTTCGGTGAACCCGTCGGACAGGAATTCCCGGGTTGTCATCGACACGAATATTGAATGGCAGCTTTGGATCCTCTTCTGCAGCATGATAACGCCTGTCCACACACGATCGCCACACAATAGAGGGGGTTGCAGCACCTACAGATCAAAAATGAAAAACTTTGCACCTTGCGACTTTCACCACTTCCCAAAGAGGAAAGAGCACCTTAAGGGGCATGAGTTGCATTCTGATGACAAGGTGAAACCTGCCTTCGGTCCTGGTGTCGACAACAACCCCAGAATTCGTCTCCGACGGGTTTACCCGACTAGTCACGCGTTGGCGCAATGCGCGGAAAAGGATGGGGAGTATGTCGAAAAGTGAATAGTGCATTACATAGAGGATAAATGTAAGTATCAGATACAAAAAGAATTTTCAAAATCGGTTAAAAAATAAAAAAGTTACATGAAGGCATTACTTTTCAATATGCCCTCGTAAATAACCACCACTTTACCCGCTGAAATTCAAAGGAAGATAGTTCATGAACATGTGCACTGTCTGTTATTTTGCATATTCTGCACTTATAGATTTGCGGCTCCTTGATGCCAGAGGTAAATTTCTTTGGTTTTGCACTAGTGATTTGAATTTGCAGCTGCCTTAAGATATTAAGCCTATTTTTATAAAATCACTTCCTATCATTTACTGATGGATCCTGTTTCGTTAATGATCAGCCAATGATGGGAACATTTCAAAACATGCAAGTGCATTGCAAAACCACTGGACCTATTGTATTCAATAGACCATTAAAAAAAAAAAGTATGCACAAAATTTTAAGTACAACGATGCATAGCAACGAAAATATCTAATTTCAAAAATTTAACTTATCTGAAGATGTACCGAGGAAATCTAACCGGTCTTTACCCGGAAAGCCCACAAATGAAATGTCTTATGAATTTTGCCTATTGTGTAAGATTTTGCATAATAACTGAATGCAATAGATCTGGTTTCATAGCACACTTACGCAATTCGAAACGTTTCCTTGTTAGTTTTTGATGTAAAAATACACAACATTCAAGCATAAATTTATTTTAATGTTAATTTTTTTAATACAATAGGGTAAGGATTTCCATTATAATATAATAAAAAATAAATAAAAATGCCGTTACAAATATTATTTCGGTAGATAATGAAGATTTTTTTTTGTTTTTACCCCAAATTTAACTTCGGTGATTTGTAAAGCTTCCTTCTGCGCATGGATGAAATCTGATAACATGCGAGCTACTTGTTTTCGGTCTTCCAATTCTGAAGCCAGCCTTTCGTTATATTCGTCTAGTAATAAACACGCTTCATCGACTTGTTTAGATAACTTCTCCGCTGCCTCTCTGTCTGTAAAAGAAAATCAATCAAAATTCTCAAATCTTTAACAACATTATCTCGGATTATTTCCAGTATTTATCAACTTATGAAGTTGATTTTGTATTGTACTTAAATTTAATGCAAAGTTCTATTGTCTATTTTATCATCAACAAAAATTGTGTACTAGTGTTAGAAAAAGCATGTGCCTTTGTAAGGACAGTAGGTTTAAATGGGTTATGTCACGAAGGGAGGTAAGTATTAGGGATTTTACAGGGCAAGGAAGACTGGCCTTGAAAGTACACTACTCTACAATAACGGAACTGACCATATAAGGTATGCCAAAAGCTAGACACTCTAACCCGTTTAATACGAAATCGGAGGGAACCAAAATTTTTTTCGTAATATCCGAGAAAGACAAAAAATAGTCCTTTTAAGAAAGAGAATTTATCTTTTATTGTTATTCTGTGTTATCATGGTTATTGTTAACAAAATAATCTGTTTTCATAGTTTGATAATCGTTCCATTTATAACAAATAATTTAGTAATTCATGCAGAGCGTCATCTTGAGATAAGAAAATCGATCTAAATTCATTCGATGCGGTATGCGCACGCATCCTTTAAGAAAATGCACTAAAAAAAAAAAAAAGTCGCATGCTCAATTTCTTAGGAAATATTTTATATACTGTAATGGGACATTTATTATTTCTAAATAATATAAGGACTTAAAAATTACAAAAAGTTGATGTTTTGCAGTTTAACAATTACGACGTTTGGTTGCTGATTAAACATCGATGTCAGTTTTTCGACATCGCCTATCAAAATTTCTACCGTTTATTAAGTCAAAACATTATCACCTTATATTGATTGGCTTATAAAAGCAAATTATCCCTATTTGTTGCTTTTGTAAAGAGTTTCACAGTATGAAATTCAAACAATCTCTTCACGTTTTTGTCTGATCATATGGTTATACGCCATAGTTGGCAATGGCTTCTGGGATAGCAATGGCAGTGGAAGTTCTTAAAAAAGTTAATTTCTGCGTAATTTCTTAACTGTAATATTAAAAATATTCATTTAAAAATAAAGGATGTGATCATTCTTACATGTTTATTATGGAAAATTGCCGATTTTGTAGTTAGGCTTAAAACGGAGAGGTTTTTAATGGCCGCTCTTCTTTCGGAGGGGGGGGGGGAACCAAATTTTTTTTCCAAATCTGAGATTACGATATCTCATTTTCGCGAAAAAAAACTCGTATTTTATTTAAAATACCTTGTTTTAAACAAAAAAATTGCCAAAATTTTTTCGTAATAACCGTATTTTCATAAAAAAATGTTCGCATTATTGGGGCAATTTTACATGTAAATTACATCGATGGGGTCAGGCCAGAGAATAATTTCGTATTAAACGGGATTTTGTATTAAGAGAGTTCGTAATAAGTGGGCTAAAGTGTACTTTGTTTTATTTAAAATATAATTGGACTTCACATGCTGATATTAGGTCAGCAGCCACCTTTCTGGGCATACTTTCTACAAGATTTGGATAAACAGCTTCTGGTATTTGGGTTCATTCTTGCTGCAAGAACTAAATTTTGTCCTTTGCGTGAGAGTTTTTTGAGGTTGTTAGTGTTTCTGTATGCTCTTGAGAATTCAAATTTTTTTATTATTTTTTCTAAGCCTTTTGTCAATCTATAAGGAGTGTTCAAAAAGAAACAAGCCAGAGGCCTAGGAACAGAAACCAGTACCTGTATGTCAGAAGTATTGGCCCTGGCTGTTGAGGGACTTGTCCCACTGCGACACGAGGCAGTGAATGGCTGTCTCGTAAAATTCCCGGGGCTGCACGTACTGCTTGACGTCATCGTCTGAGGTGAATCGTTTGCCCCTCAGAGCCTTTTTTAGGGGACCAAAAAATGGCGTAATCGCACCGAGAACCTCCCACTTGAATTTCTGCAAGAGTGCCGTGACTGACTTGGCCGTATGAGGTCTTGCATTGTAGTGGAGCACCGTACACTTGTGACATTCTTCGATGAATGTCCATTCCCCCACTCCTTCTGCTGTCAGAAAACGAACAACACCTCTTTGCTTTTCTTTTGATGTTTCCATTTCACTTATTCACTGCTTATACAACGCGAATGACCGTTGGATGATTGACGCTTGCTTCTGCTTCCTTTGTATTGTCACGTGACTTCCACCATCACCCTCTAGCGGCGGGCTGTGAACTTCGTGCTCTTGTCGGAACCACTTTTTGTTACACACACCACGATATCACCATTCTGTCACCGATTTGCACATTCCAGACTACGGCTAGTTTCTTTTTAAACGCTCCTTATATATAGGGTGGATACAAAAATAAGCCCCCCTTTTATTTTCGTAACCAAAGCAGATATGGCAATTTTGATGCATCCAATTAATAGGAAGTTGTGAGTGACCTATTCCATGGTGCACTTTTCATCATCCCAAATATGCAAATTAGTACACATTCAAATCCTATCTTAAAAACCGTAACAGACATATGAAAAATTCCAATTGAAAACTTGTTCAGCATGGAATTTCGAATAAAAAAAAATCAAAAAAAATCCAAAATCCGATGAACAGATCACCAACAATCACAATTATTTGTAATTTACAACAGCCACGGTGTATAAATAAATTTAGTCCAAAGTGGGCGTTATTGAAAACTAAATCAGGCTGAAAATGACAACTTGGTTGCTGAAATATGCATTCGTGCAAAATACGGTATATAATTTTAAATCTTGTGGAAATATGTTTGCCTTTTTTATTATTTTTAATTGTGATGATATCCACAGTTCCTGAGACTTATTACCAAATATGATACATGATGATACCTTGTCATTTTTTCACAGTTTTAGAAGTGCGTTTTCCTTTCCCATTAACCATATTTTCACATCAATAACCTACAGGCTATAGTGGATGAAGAGGGCAGAGGTGCAGGGATTTAGGTGGGTTTTATTAATAATAATAATAATAATATTTTACAATGACAGCGGATTCAGGATCAAATCATATGGTAAAGGTCAAATATTCCGCAAAATACACCTGAAGTAAAATAAAATTGAATTGAAGAACTATACAATAACATATGGAGTAAATAAAATTTATATACAATAAAATTATGTACAACAAAATAAAATTACAAGTCTTCATCACAGGAAGAAAATTCACTTTAGTCAGAATCTTTGTCCGAGTCGTGAAAGAGTTCCTCGTACGATTTTTTCATTTTCTCCTCTGTTTCAGACTCTGCCGAAGACTTTGACAACAAGGATTCTCCATTGGAAAGTGCAATTTTGGCTTTTAGAAAACCTTTCACAGTTGTCTCTGGCTTTACATTGTTCCATGTCTCTTTAACCCAATGAAGTAAATGAAACATGATCAGAAAAAATGAAACAAGACAAATGCAACTATACGTTTCGAAGTGTTCATTTAATAAATGCTTTTGGTCCCATGATCTTGTATTATTATATAAAATCAATAAATATTAATGAGGCAGGTCTACATTTAAACAATTTTATTTCATTTATGATTTTATTTAACATGAGATAATTATACTACAACAAAAACTAATATAAATAAACCATTAACGAATGACATAACCAAGTACCGAAAGGCTAAACCAGGTGCCTTTGAACAAATTTCGACTATCATTAATTTTACGTTATATTCATTCATGACACAAAGTTCTAAATTGTTTGACATATTACATGCCATATCTTAGCATTGAAAGTTCCAACGAACCATAATGGTCTCACTAAACTAGGTGCCTTTTAACCAATTTCAATTATCATTAATTTTACGTTGTATTCATTCATGACATATCATTCAAGTGGTTTGATATATTACATGCCATTCCTTAACATTGAAAATTTTTGAGGGTGTCATAAAGGTACCATTAGAGCACGTGCAATTGTATAGATTACAACCATTTTCAAAATGGTTCATTCGTGGAACAATATTTATCAATTGGCAAAAATAGTAATTAATAACCGCTTCTATCTCGACATTACGATTTGTTTGATGTATTACTTACTATATCTTCCCACTGAAAATTGCTAGGTGGGGTCGTGAAGATACCATTTGTGCATGTGCTATTGAACCGATTTAGATAATATATGTGATTGGTTCGTGCCATGAACCATATTCATCGACTGATGAAAACAGATTTTGAAAATCTTTCATAGCCTTGGAGGAGTTGGGATTACAGACAGAGACACGTTTCCCCACAATGACTGCATAAAGCACCTTTCTGTACTTAATAAACCATTAAGGAATGACATAACAAAGTTCAAAACTCTAAACTAAACCAGTCGTGGAACCATATTTATTACCATTAGAGCATGTGCAATTGTATAGATTACAACCATTTTCAAAATGGTTCATTCGCAGAACCATATTTATCAACTGGTGAAAACAGTAATTAATCATGCACGTCCCCACAGAGTTCGGGCGTATCTTTGAACCAATTTGTATTATCATTAATATTACGATATATTCATTCTCGACACATCATTCCAAATATACAAGATGTGTCTATTAATTTCCAGGACTGCTCTAATAACACCAGAATAGATGATCTGAAAAACATACCCTTTTAATATGTTTTGAAGTAACTGCCACCTGCCGTAATACAATTCTGTGCTCGGCTGTACAAGTTGCGAAAACAACTTTTAAAGTCCTCTTTCGGAAGGCTCTTCAATGTCGACGTCACGTGTTTTTTGATGTCTTCCAGTTAAAGGAAACAAGAAAAAGTCTGCGGGGGCTAAGTCCAGAGAGTAAGGCAGATGATTCAGCTCCACGACCTGATGGTTGGCCAAAAACCGCCTCACTGGCAACGCAATGCGTGGGCAGGTGTTGTCATGCAACAGAAACCAACTCCCAATCTCTCGAAAATGGGGATATACTCTGTGAATTCCTCTTCGTAGTCGTTCAAGAACCTCTATAAGAACCTCTCCCAACCTATATAAGAACCTTCGTAGTCGTTCAAAAACCTCAAGAAACAACAGTACATATCTCCACTTGAACAACAATACTTTACCAGATACGTTTCCACGCGTCTTTCAAGGCCAAGTTCTTGCCTCCCACTGACGCCTTCTTGTGGGAGCATGCGCAGATGCACTACCTTCCGGATACCAGCTGCACCTCTCTCTGGCGAGATATCCCTTTCGTGCTGTTACGTCAGTCCTGGAAATTAATAGCCACACCTTGTATTACGTGCCATATCTTAGCACTGAAACTTTCAATGAACCATAATGGTTCAACTAAACCAACCTTTGAACCAATTTGGACTATCATTAATTTTACATTATATTCATTCATGGCACATCATTCCAAGTTGTTTGATATATTACATGCTATATTTTAGCATTCAAAGTTCCAATGAACAGTAATGGTTGCAGGAAACCAGGTGCCTTTGAACCAATTTCGGCTATCATTAATTTTACATCATTCCAAGTGGTTTGATATATAACATGGCATATCTTATCATTGAAATTTTTGAGGGTGTCATAAAGGTACCATCAGAGCACGTGCCATTGTATCCATTATGACAATCTTCATAACAATTCATTCGCGGAACCATATACATCAACTGACGAAAACAGTAATTAATAACCACTTCATACCTCGTCGTTACAATTTGTTTGATATATTACTTATTATATCTTTCCATTGAAAATTGCTAGTTGGGAAAATAGAGGTACCATTTGTGCACGTGCCAATGAACCGATTTAGATAATATTTGTGACTGGTTTGTGTCACGAACCATATTAATCAACTGACGAAAACAGATTTTGAAAATCTTTCATAGCCTTGGAGAAGTTATAGATGGACGGACGGACATGTTTCCCCACACTGATAGCATAAAGCACCGTTCGATACTTAATAACCATTAAGGAATGACATAACCAAGTACCAAAAGGCTAAACAAAGCCATTCGCAGAACCATAGTTTTCAACCACCCTATGTTTACTTACTTACTTACTTTTCAAACCCGCTTATCCGTTAGGGTCGCGGGGGCAGCAGCCCTATGGAGGATCTCCAGCGATCGCGATCTTCCGCCATCAGGCGCATGTCATCCCTGGTAATATCCAAGCGACTCGAACCCAGATTCTCCATGTAGTCTAGCCACCTGGTTCTAGGCCGACCCCTTGGTCTCTTACCCACCGGCTTGGAAAATAACAACTGCCTAGGAAGACTAGTTTGCGGCATCCGTATCACGTGGCCATACCAGCGCAACTGAGATCTCTCAATGCGGAGAAGTAGCGGCTCAACACCTAAAGATTCCCTTATTGTGCTGCGGTACACTCTATCTAGTAGGGTAACACCTGCCACACCTCTCAGGAATCTCATTTCGGCCGCTTGTACCCGCGATCGCACTCTTTCGGTCATTACCCAAGCCTCATGACCATAGGTGAGAATGGGGACAAAGATAGATTTGAAGACGGAGAGCTTGGCTTTGTTACCCAGCTCTCGTTTCGTTACCACGGATCGCCACAGTTCACGTCTGACACAGCTTGCTGCACCGATCCGAGCATCCAATTCTTTCTCCTGCCGTCCATCACTCGTGAATGCAATCCCGAGATACTTGAACTTCTCCACCTGTCTCAATGAGGCTCCCCTAACATGGAGAGCGCACTGAGCAGGCTGTCTTGAAAGAACCAGAGCTTCGGTTTTAGCCACACTGATCTTCATCCCAGCTTCTTCACATTTGGCTGCAAACCGGTCTAGTGCATGCTGAAGGTTCGTGCGAGAAGACCCAAGCAGGACAAGGTCGTCCGCAAAGAGCAACCTCTCCACCAGGCAGTCGCCCACACAAACACGCTCATCGCCTCGGCTGCCCCTGTCTATCCAGTCTATAAAGATAATGAACAAGATGGGCGACAGTACGCACCCTTGACGGAGTCCAACACCCACGGTGAACGGTCTTGACTTAATGCCATTTATCCGGACACACATCTCAGAGCTTTTGTAACCTAACCTAACCAAAGTTCCAAGTGGTTTGATATATTACATGCCATATCTTAGCATTGAAAGTTCCAATGAACCATAACGGTTCCACTAAACCAGGTGCTTTTGAACCAATTTCGAGTATCTAGTCCTGCGAGATCATTAATTTTATGTTATATTCAATCATGACACATTATTCCAAGTTGTTTGACATATTGCTTGCCAAATCTTGGCATTGAAAGTTCCACTGAACCATAATGGTCCCATTAAACCAGGTGCCATTGAACCAATTTCATTAATTTTAAGTTATATTCATTCATGACGCATCATTCCAAATGCTTTGATATATCACATGCCTTATCTTAGCATTGAAAATTTTTGAGGGTGTCATAAGGATACCATTAAAGCACGTGCAAGTGTATAGATGACAACCATTTTCAAAATGGTTCATTCGCGGAAAATATTTATCAGTTGGTAAAAACAGTAATTAATAACCGCTTCTATCTCGACATTACGATTTGTTTGATGTACATGTATTACTTACAATATCTTCCCATTGAAAACTGGTAGGTATGGTTGTGAAGGTACCATTTGTGCACGTGCTACTGAACCGATTTACAATACTCATTTCCAAAAAAGTTGGGACAGTGCAAAATATATAGAAAAAACAAAAAGGGATGATGTAACAAAACTTTCTCGCGAATACAAAATAGCAGATACGTTTATGAAATGACATAAATATACTGTGTGCACCAAAACATTTTGTATCGTTGCCAGGACGTTCATTTTGAATGGGGGTGTTGCAACACGTTCCAAAATAGTAGGGACATACGTTGTAGAAAGCGCCGTTAGTAGTGGAACCTTCCGAATTGTACGGGAATAATCTAGAATGATGACGTCGTACTACATTCCGTATAAATAACAGTTGCCATCCGTCGTTCAGGTAACTTATTCGGAACGATGGGTCGAGGCAAGCCAGTTAGCGAAGATCTTCGTGTTCGAATCATTCAAGAATTCACAAACAACGTTTCTCAGCGTGCAACAGCCAGAAGATTTAACCTGTCATCATCTACAGTACATAATATTATCAAGCGCTACCGAGATAGTGGTGAGATCACAGTTCGGAAAGGCCAAGGTAGAAAACCTATTCTGAATGCTCGAGCTCTTCGGATCCTCCGACGTCACTGCGTCACGCATAGGAATGCTGCGATTACGGACATAGCCACGTGGGCCCGCGATTTCTTCGGGAAGCCATTATCGTTGAATACTGTACGCCGGTGCATCCACAAATGCAAACTTAAGTTATACTGTGCACGACGGAAGCCATACATCAACAAACGACAGCAACGTCGCCGTCTGATATGGGCTCGAGCCCATCGCAATTGGTTCCAAGCACGCTGGAAGAACATATTGTGGTCCGATGAATCAACCTTTACGATTGTTTACGGAAATAATGGATGCCGTACACTCCGGACCAAAGACGAAAAGGATATTCCCGCGTGCTACAGGGGTTCGGTACAGAAACCACCGTCTGTCACGGTCTGCGGCTGTATTAGTGGCCATGGAATGGGAGACTTGCACATCTGCAATGGCACCGTCAATGCTGAAGCGTATATACAGATCCTGGAACAAGCTATGGTGCCATCTAAGAGGCGCCTGTTTGGACTATGTCAGTGTATATTTCAACAAGACAACGCCAGACCACATGCAGCGCGCATAACTTCTGCATGGCTACGTCGGCAGCGCATTCGTATGTTGGATTGGCCCCCTTGCAGCCCGGATCTGTTGCCTATAGCAAACGTTTGGCGTATTATTAAGCGACGACCCCGGACAGTTGAACAGCTGAAAACCTATATCCAACAGGAATGGGACAGAATTCCGGTTACGGTGTTAGAAAGATTGGTGTCATCGATGCCCAGAAGATTACAGTGTGTCATCAAGAGGAGAGGTGACGCCACACTGTGGTAAACGCCGTGCTGTCCCAACTTTTTTGGGAGTGTGTTGCACGTGCCAAACAGGAAAACCACCTGTATCTTTCTTTAAGCATATAAGATATGTGATCCCATGCCTAAATTGTCATTTATGTATTGTAATGCGTTGAAATAAACGGCAATACAATAATCCAAACAAATGTGTTGGAGTTATTCTTATATGTTGCACTGTCCCAACTTTTTTGGAAATGAGTATTGTAGATAATATTTGAGATTGGTTCGTACCATGAACCATATTCATCGACTGATGAAAACAGATTTTGAAAATCTTTCATAGCCTTGGAGGAGTTAGTTACCGACGGACAGACACACATTTCCCCACACAGAACGCATAAAGCACCTTTTGGTACTTAATAAACCATTAGCTCGCTTGAGCTTTGAAGCAAATTTTACTCGCTAGAAAAATATGGCTTGAAAAGCCAAGCTAGCGTTGAAGCTATCCCATAGCTAACGTGTCTCGCGAGAAATCGCAGGCGTGAATTTCAAAAAAACATGGCGCCTTCAATGCACGAAAACGTTAGTTGTTACTGAAAAGGAATTTAATTTTAAAAAGCTATTGCTAATTAATCTAAAAAGTATTTTGATACAAAAATCACTGAATTTATGTTATTTGATTTTTCTTTTATATTGTTGTATTATGATTATTATGATAATTGGGAGTTATAATTTAATTTTTTGAGATCTATCTCTTTACCTTTAAGTGCAACGCCAGGTACCTCTGCTACTTGTAAATAAATAAATAAATAAATAAATTTTGTAAAAACGGGTAAAATATTTCCAATTTAGCAAAACGTGATATTTATTTTTATTTTCGATGAGGATGCAAAAAATGGAATAAATAAATAAAATAAAATAAAACAACTAAATTTAAATAAACAAACCTATTAATTAAATAAATAAACTTAAGTAATAAATAAATTAAAATAATACATAAAATAATAAAAAGACTAATAAAATAACAAATAAATATAATAAATTCAATAAAAATTTAATGGAATAAAATTAAATTAATGAATATTATATACAGGATTGAGTCACTGAATTATAACCACATACATAACAATCCGAATAGCCTCTTTTTGCAGCCAAAACAGCAGC
>JAHWFO010101072.1:601730-649502 GCA_023313115.1 Rhysida immarginata | reverse complement strand
GAAAACATTTCGACCTTTTTAAAGAAACCTTTATATCTCCATGAATATACGTGCTATTCTCATACAAATGAACACAGATAAGGAAAAAAGGCCTCATACGCATATGCTAAAGCTACAATGCATTTCAAGCATTATTTTTTTATAAGGCGATCCCAAACATTACTTTTTGGTTCACTTCGTTGCTGGTCCCCTATTTGCCTTCGGGAGAAAACCTTCACTGAAATATATGAGGTGTAACATCCTCTTTACATCCCTGAAATTTCAGGATAATTCATCAAGTATTTTTCTAGATATTCGACAAAACATCTAAAATCGAAAGTGTCCGATTACTTTTGGCTAGATAGTGTATATTAAGGCCGATGAGCATTTCTTCGTCGGCCTCGGTAAAATTAGCATTTCACAAAAATGTTTATGTAGCTTAAACTTTCAATAAAATAAATTCATAAATTTGAACAAATATTAAAGTTTTTAATATATAAAAAAATCTTCCAAGTTTCGACAGCTTTTATAGTAGTTCTGCCGATTCTCATAGAAAATAAAGTTTTTAAACTCCTCAGCAGGCAGCCATTATTGTTGTGCAATGCATCATGGGTTGTGTGGTGCGACAATGTTGTTCTCGAGAACTGTTTGTAATTTTGCCGACAAAATATGCCTACTTCAACAGCTGCCGCCAAATGGGCAGAGCTTGTGGCGTAAAAACTAGTTTTTAACTTCGCTTGCTGGCAGTTTGCGATAATTTCATTCGTTGGCTGTCGGATCATGCTAAGTGCGGGAACCAAATTTCATAATAAAGAGCTAAAATATACCTTAAAATTTATTGTCAGGACCAAAAAATCTTTACGTTACAGGGATAATTACGCTATAAAGATTTTCGCTATATGGAGATTGAAAAGCATAATATCAGTAGGATTATTTGCCGGGACCACAGAAAAATTTTGTTATAGAGAGAATTTCGCTATATTGACAGTCACTCTACAGAGGTTCTACTGTATTACCCTGGCCCCCTAATTCCCCAGACCTCAACCCATTCGAGAACCTTTGGGATCACCTTGATCATCATGTGCATGCTATAGAACAACCACTGCATACCCTTCAGCAACTATCGGATGCTTTACAGTCTGCATGGCAACAGCTACCAGTAGAAACCTACCAGAATCTTATTGACTCACTCCCACGCCATCTAGCTGCTGTCTGTGCCACTAAAGGCGGTTATTCGGGATATTAGCTGGTGGTCATAACAATGTAACTCGACTCTGTACAGCACAAGTCTAATTATTTTTTACATGACTGAATATGTATCGTACACAATTAGTACATACCACAGGCTGCATGCCCCCTCCTCTCCCCCTAATTTCAGATTAACGTTCAAAATTCCAATGGGCCTTTTGCCCGCTCACGAGATTTCCTGTATTACGTCATCCCATGCGCGATTGAAACCGAGGCTGCAGGGAAGAAAATCCCATGATCTGTAAGAAGAAGTGAAGTGGTGTCGCGGTTTTTTATACATTATGGTTCAATTTTGTACAAACTTTTTGTGCTTTGGCCTTTATAACAATTGCATTTCATAAAATACAAAATTGCTATCATTACATACCATTACATACTAAATAAAAAAAAGGAAAAATTTTTAATTCGGTGGTAATAGGTTTTTGTGTTTAAATAAAGATCAATTTAATTTTAAATTAAAATGTTCAATTACAATTAAAGATAAATAAAAAAAATAAAAAGCACTTTATGTTTGCATAATATATAAACGTGCAATTACTTATTAATAATGCTAATCTTCATTATGCCAAGTATTTATAAAATGATACACTACTGTTTATAAAAATCGCAACACCCTGATGGAATGGTCTAATCCATATGCAATTTGCAATATTTGCATACAATGGGTCAGAGTATAAATGATTAGATTTTCAGAGTAATTGCTTGAAAGAACACCATGCCTCGACGACGACGAAGGGTACCATATCAACAGCTGACACACTTTGAAAGAGGACGCATAATTGGTCTGCGTGAAGCGGGATGGTCGTATCGTGACATTGCTGCTCGTGTAGGACGTAATGCAACGACAATTATGCGTGCATGGAGGCAGTGGAGCGAAGAGAACAGGGCACACCAAAGACCAGGCTCAGGAAGACCCAGCACGACGACACCGCGAGATGACAGACACCTCTATCGCATGTGTGTAGCAAATCGTACAGCCACTTCCACAGTGTTAGCACAACAGTGGGGTGCTACAGTAGGCAGGACAATGTCTGCTAGCACTGTACGACGCCGTTTGATTTCCAGAGGATTGATGGCACGAGTACCATTGTTGCGGATTCCTTTGACTCAAAACCACCGGCGCCTCAGGTTGCAATGGGCCCATCAACACCAACAGTGGCAAGCTGAATGGCAACAAGTTGTGTTTTCGGATGAGTCAAGGTTTAACTTGCAGCACCATGACGGCAGGATACGAGTCAGAAGACATCGTGGCGAGCGCGACCTTCCAGAATGCATCCTGCAGCGTCATTGAGGACAAACGCCAGGGGTGATGGTGTGGGGTGCAATCGGTTACCATGGCCGTTCCCGTCTGATCAGAATCCATGGCAATCTGAACAGTGACCGGTACATCAGGGAAGTTGTGCAACCCGAGGTCATCCCCTTTTTGCAGAACCTTCCAGGCGCTGTATTCCAACAGGACAATGCCCGACTGCATGTGGCCAGAAATGTCCTCGCCTTTTTCCAAGCACATCAGACGCCCTTGTTCCCCTGGCCTGCTCGTTCACCAGACATGTCCCCAATCGAACATGTGTGGGACAGGGTTGCTCATCGATTGGCTCGTCAGACTCCTGCAGCAGCAACTGTGGATGAACTGTATACCCGTGTAGACAGAGCATGGCAGGACATTCCCCAGGCCCTTATTCAGAGCTTGTTTGACTCAATGCCACGACGTTTAGAGGCTGTAATTGCATCCCACGGTGGTTTCACCCGATACTAATGTGACAATAAAACGCATTGTATTGACCTGAAAATCTAATGGTTTCTTTTCTGACCCATGATATGCAAATGCTCCAAATTTAATGCAGATTGGGCTATTCCATCAGGGTGTTGCGATTTTTATAAACAATAGTGTAGTATTTTTTTACGAAAATAATAAATTCAATTTTTTTCCAAAAAAGAAATCAATTGTTTTAATTTAATTACTGTATAAATTTTCCACATGAATATATTTTAAGTCCATGCTCAAAATCAAATAAGTCCATTTAATAATTTTTCATAACATTACTTTCAAAATCAAAAATATAAGATTCTGAAAAAAGTTATATGCCTTGTTATTAAATCTTCCCAGCCATTCAGTTATTGTACTAAAATTTATGTTTGGCAAAACTGTTAAACTAATCGAGTAGTGTTTCATTTCTTCGTTTACAACAGTGTGGCCAGATCTAGCATAATTATGCTAAACTGGCATAAATTATAAGCCTTTAGCATCTTGGTTAGCATAACTGTTCATCAGCATAGTTTTATCATTTTTAAGAAAAATCAACCATAGTGAACAGCAGAACAACAGCACTTTATAAAATTATGAATCGCCTGACACAATTCCACCATTTTTTTTAATTAAAATATTTTTTGTGGAACTGTCTTCTCCCTTATTGTCCCGTTAAACCTTGTCCACATTTTCTGGTTCATTATCCGAAATTAATATACTATGAATCACCTCATCAGCCCAGGAACATTTTCAGTCAGGACAAATGTGTGAATTTCGATTAGTAATTATATAAGAGATTTATTAATAATTAAGTTTAATAAATCTCCTTTTTAATTGTTAATGTCCTAAATAAAGTAATTATAAATAAAATTAATTAATAAATTAATAAAAATCAAATTATTTCACAAGATCAAGAATATCATCCACCAACAACCAGGTTCATCCAATACTTCAACTTCATCAACTATATCTTCATACCAGCTTTTCAAGCCACATCATATGGTCATCCAAGTTCAACAATCAAATATCTTCAATCCAGTTCTTCAAACCCAGTTCTATGTCAGTTCACATACAAATTTCATCAGAAAATATAATTAGTGATTTTTATTAATTTATTAATTTATTTTATTTATAACTAAAGGAGATTTACTAAACTTAATTCGATTAGTATCCTTTGCTTTCTTCTGGAGCTTAACAAAATTCTATCTGAAGTACAGATTCTGAACATAAAGAAGCATAAAAAGGATAATAAGAAGGCAATTATAAATAAAAAAGTATTTTTTCAAGAACATGTTAGAATTATTCTTAAAACGAAACTTAAAAACTGCATTCTCGTTTTAAATTCTGTGCGCAAATTTTGTGTTTATGTAAGAAAAATACATGTAATAAAGAAAAAATAATAAATTTATAAATTTAGCATAATTTTGGCATTCTTACGATGCCAATTTAGCACAATCTAGCATATTTTTAATGAGTGTCTGGAAAAAATTTTGATTTTTTTATCTGGTCAGACTGTTTTACAAGCACTTTTCACCTTGAAGCAATGTTTACTTTGAAGACGGCTTTCCCTCGAGCCTCGTTTTCATGCCGCATAGGGATGACGTATCGTCTCGCTCAGGTCTCGGGGTAAAAAGGCCCATTCCTTTGGAGTACGTTAAAACGAGGTTTTACTGCAGTTACATCTAAAATGATTGTCAATTTTGCTTTTTAAATATTCCAGTCGAGCCAGAGCTAATGTTTCAGTCCTTTTGCTCCAATTGGGTGTATGCAATCTCCTTTCCCTTATTAATCAAATAATTTAAGAGTTCCCAAACTAAATACTTAAAAAATACACAAATACTCACTAAGGTATTTAACTTTTAAGATGTCCATACCTCAGGAGGTTCGTGAGGCGAAGCAGGTGGAGGAATATCATCCTTATTTACAGATGCAGGAATAGGTGAATCACTTCTCAATTTTTTTGCAACTGGTGATTTTACTGTGAAGATTAAAAAACAAAAACACGTCTCATTACGAGACAAAAACTATATAACTAAGTATATATTAAGCTGTATTAACTATATAAAACATCATTAATCTGAAATCAGATAAACTCAACTTAATCATAAATATGAAGGGAAAAAAAACTACGACATCGCTAAAAATTGGTTTTACTCATTGGTATAATGCAGTAACTGCTTTCAATTTTTAAGAGGGTTAACAGACAACAAATACACCACCCAACAGCAATTGTTAGCAAGATTAAAAATACAATAAGCACTGCTTATTGATATGAGACCAAAGCCAAATAGATAACAATAACCAGTGGTGGATTTAGGGGGGGGGGGGGGTATAGGAAATATATGATCACGCACAACCCCTTATAAGGAGGTATGGTACAGAAAATAAATGTATCAAGATTGTGTGTGTACCACACTAGTCTCAACTTATTTTGTAACACAAGACTAGTGGGGTTTTCACCGAATCTTATTTCATTCCTGGATAATAATGATAAAAATGCTAAATCCCGCAAAAAACATTAACAGGATTGACCGTAGTTGTATACAAACATTCCATTCCACACAAAAATGATAATAGCCATTTGATAACATTAATTTCAATTAAGTGACGCCCAATATACAGGGTGAGGTATTTATCTTGAGATAACTGCATATATCTCGGAAACTAAGCATTGTACGAAAAAATGCCCAAAGTCAAAAGTGAATTATTTCGCGGGGGAAATTCATTAGTTAAAAAATTACCCCCTCCCCCTCCCCTTGTGAGGGGGGGGGTAACTTTGAAATCTTAAATAGGAACCCCTATTTCTAATGGTATATTCAGATTGTATACAATATTCGAGAAATGTTTTATTCTTGGTGTGTTTTCAATTGATCCAACCATTTAGGAGATAGAGGCCCTCAAAGTGTGGAACTTTTAAAGTTTTGAACCCAATTTTATCGATGAAAACAAAGAGATAGAGAGTAGGTCTTACAGACATTCCCATTCTACTTTTTGATGGTCTTTAAGAATCCCAAGTCAGAATTTCAAAAATCCAATATTTTTCAATACACATGCATAGACTGTCTCCATAGGACTGCTGCCCTCAAAAGTTTACTTGTGCATTAAAAAATTTTGAATTTTTGAAATTCTGACTTCGGATTCTTAAAGACCATCAAACAGTAGAATAGGAATGTCTGTAAGACCCACTCTCTATCTCTTTGTTTTCATCGATAAAATTGGGTTCAAAACTTTAAAAGTTCCACACTTTGAGGGCCACTATCTCCTTAACGGTTGGATCAATTGAAAACACACCAAGAATAAAACTGTGGAAACCCAGGACCTTATTAATTATTAAAATTTAGAAAATGTCGATAAATTCCGTTAAGGCCAATTTTAAGATCCCTGAGCACCCCCTTCCAACCGTTTACACGGATTGGGATCTCCGTCCGTGCCCGTGGTGTTTCTCCCGGGTCTTCTATCACAAGGGGGAGGGGTAGATAATGATTCCACAGGATTTAACAATGACAACTAATTTATTTTCTAAAGTATATACAATTACGATTATTTATATTCAGCTTCTTATGATTTAAATCTAACACCGATTAAATGGATAAGAGAATTAAGATCTGAGAGAAATGAGATCCGAGAGAAATGAGAGAGACGAAGTGTTACCCACTCTAACGTTCGGTTGACTGATTCTCCAATAATGAAAATAAACTATTTTTCTTTTCTACTCTGATGTTTAAAGAGGGATCTCTCCTCGATAGGAATATTAACGTCGACTGTTAAATACTAATGCTATTAAAACTCATGAGCCTCCCGCTCGATTCTATCTAATCTTCTGTCACTAGTTTATGACAGGCTATGTTTATCAAATACCTCTGTCTATCACTGAGACAGGCTAACATCATCTGTCTGTCCTCGTCGACAGTCTGAAACCTACTGCTCACCTCTCATCTTGCTGGCAGTCTCTAACCTACTACCTCTCCAACTCCGACGATCACGACAACTACGACCTCCCCTTCCCTGCACCTAACACTAACTAAAAAACTCGATGTCAAAAGACACTCCGACCACTGATTGGTTGGACGGATCACGCCATCGAACATTACCTGAAAAATCCAATAAGGTGCGTCATACATCTACAATGACTGACTTCACTTTACTCCTAATTCATATCTGGTAATTAAAGAACAACATCCTGTCTCTAACTCCGAACACTATACCTAGAAAACTAAGCCGCACATCCTGTGTAATCTAAGCTATTCTTACTTTCATTCTAAATCTTTTATAAATCTTTTATTTCATTAAACTTTATAAAAACTAAAACTGTTTTATAATTATTCTATCTATCGTATATAACAACCAAATAACGACTGAATTATAATTCACGTAAACTAGATAGATGTTTAAATAAATTAAACATGGCTAGTCTACCTACTCCAATATTAAACCTCACCTTATAAACATTATAACAATAATCACCAAGTGTTAACTAATTTAAATGACTGACTAAGATTAAAAGTTAATTAAAATATAATAATAATCTAGAAACTGTCTTTAACTTCATAAACTAAGATCTCTCCTGTGTTACACTAACAACTATCACTAAAATAGCTGAAGGAAAATCTTTACATTAAATAACTAATCCATAACTATTTGTCTTAAATGATTAGGTAGAAGTTCTTTATAAAAATAATAATCTATAAAAATAACTGTTCTTCTAAATTAAGCTTCGCTTAAATGGAATTAATAAATATTTAAAAAGAATAATTAAGCTAAAATACGAAACTTCAATATTTAAACATTAATACGCGTTCACAACAAATGAGGGTGGGGGGTTCCGAAATCCCGGGGTCCCACAAAACATTTCTCGAATATTGTGTACAATCTGAATATACCATTAAAAATGGGGATTCCTATTTAAGATTTCAAAGTTATCCCAGCTCCCTTCACAAGGGGAGGGGGGTAATTTTTTAACTAATGAATTTCCCCCGCAAAATAATTCACTTTTGACTTTGGACATTTTTTCGTACAATGCTTAGTTTCCAAGATATTCTGTTGTCTCAAGATAAATGCCTCACCCTGTATATATCCCAGATTTAGCATTTAGGGCCATATCACTAGAAGTTTTCTCACTAAGAACGAACTTTCCAGTCATTATTACAGATGAGGAAGCTCAATTTTAATAAAATCTTGCAAACATTCCAAGAAGAAGCTGGCACCATCTCACATTAAGAAGAAAGCGCATGAGCAATGTATATGTGTTACTGATCACAAGCCTTAGTAACGTGACGATGATGTGTGTGTCTTCTACTCAATGTTTCAATGTTGCCTCCTATGGTGTCGACGAGAATGATGATATTGAAAAAAGCCAGCTGTAGAATTGTGAGAGCAGCTTGTCTTATTAATAAAATGAAAAATTCTGAATCATTTTCTTTTGACAGAAAGTGGTGGGACAGTCAAGTGCCTTTTAAGGATTACTGAATATCATTTCAAACAAGTCCATTCAGAAACTTTTTATTTAGTAGGCATGACGATGATACTGCTCAATATGTTAAAAAGAGCAATTTGGTGAATATGGTGAGCAAACCTGATCCCACAATCTTCAGATCTTATGTACACTGGACAACGCAATAAAAAAATGTATGGGACATGATTTGAACGAGAAATGGAAAGTAGCGGAAACCCTGAGATCATCTATTTTTAACCACGTATCTGTACTTTTTAACCCCCAACCCCCAATTTTTTTTTGCCGGCCAGGTGGCCGAGAGGGCTAGGGCGTAGGCTCTCTAGTTCTCGAGCCCACCTGGCCGTGGGTTCGAATCCCGCCGTGGGCATGGATGTTTGTGTTTGTACCGGGCTGCGTACAGTTATAACTTATGTAACAGGTGCAAAATGACCTTAATAGTTGACGCCTAAATTTCTAGACCACCCCCCCCCCCAATTTTTTTTAATCAAAAAATTGATTTTCTAAAACATAGTGTTTAGAAAATGTATAAGAGCTCTATCTTCTTTCGTTTCTCATCATTTCCACATCGCATTACATACGTTGACAGACCAAGTGACTGCCACCCCTGGGGGTGGCCGTGACCTGGTTGTCTCATCGGTTGGCTCGCTGATCGATGGAGTTAAGCAACTTCAGATGCGGCCAGGTGAGGACCACTGCTGAGTTGAACGGCTATTTGGGGCACAGCTGTTGGGGGACTTTAGTCTGACCCATTTGCTGAGGTGACCAGTGCTGGTTGTCCAGCAGCTGGTGATAGCCACTGGTTTGTTCCTCTGCCAGCAGCTCTGCCACTGGTTTGTTCCTCAGCACTGGTTTCGTGCCATGCTTCGGAGGGCACGTTAAGCCATCGGTCTCGGCTGCTACTGTCATCTCGTAGCAGTCGTTAGTTACTGGGATGGTGCAAAACTCCCTCGAAGGAGTAAGTGCCGCAGATTATCGTTCTGCGATAATCTACCCTCTGTACAAGATAAGACTGCAACCCCCACAATTCCGACCCCACTGGGACAACTTGGCCCAATCTTCATAGCAATCTTGGCCTAGAGAAAATGTCCATACCGAATTTCACTCCCCCCCCCCCTTCCCTGTAACTCCGACCCCAGTGGGCCAATCGAAACCAAATTAAAAACTGAAGGAGGGCATGCCCATGGTAAGCTATGTTCGGGATCTCAACTTTCTATGTGAAAAAATATAGAAAATACAAAAGAGACAGACAGGCGGACATTGTGAAACCTTTCTTCTGCTACTTAATAAATAAAATGTAGCCTAACAAGTGTACCTGCATTTATAGCATTGTTAAATTCTTCTATCAGCGACGACTCGTATACACTTCTTTCCTGCCAAATGTCTAATAATCTATTAACGCCTTTAACTGTTCTTTCATCAGCATCCCTAGAATGAAATTAAAAAGTTCTTGCATAAATGAACAGTTCTTTAAAACCTAAAAATAATTATGAATAAACAAAATAATACAATTGTTATACCCTGATACGTTTTCAAATGCCTTGGTCAGCACATTGGCAAATTCTTTGGTAAATTCTGGTCCCTTTTTCTTGCTATTTTGGATCACGTCATTGGCCAGATACATAAATGTCAATTTTCGATTTGGTTTTGCTATAATTTTACAGGGAGAAAAAAAAAATTATTTACTTCTTATGATATTGTGAAATGTTTTGGTGACTATAACATATATAATAAAAAGTGTTTTATAAAGTTCTCATGCAGTTTAAAATACGAAGCTTCTCATCTAGTGAAGATCAAAACATCCTGGTACATACAGGATACTTCTGAATGGTAATTTATTGAAGCTTTGATTAGAATAAACAAATTAACGTATCGATTCATTTTTGTAATGTTTTCACTTCTATTTTCCAGATGAATACAAGTGAAAGCGCAATCATGTAAACTCGTCATACTTGAAATGTTAAAACTGTTTACTCATACAAAATATCATTCCGAAGCATTTAACGGAATATTTATATCTCTATTGGAAGAGGAATTACCAATATTTGACTGCAGGATACGCTTCTCCCTTAGTAAGTGCCAGAAAAAGATGCAAAATACTCATAATACCAACCTTACTGGGGTCCTTACAAAATATGTAGATATCCAAATCATTCCTTGGTATCATTTGATTTTCAGGAACTATATCAGAGTACTTTTCACTTTCTTTTGGAAATGATTGATATTTTCCCATTCTTTCTTGAATTTGCCCTGTTCAGTCATCTTATTTGACAAGCAAAAATCATCCGAATAAATAACAGGGCAATTCAAAAGTATATCGACACTTAAATGGTAGAAAACATGTTTACACAAAATCATACCCATGCATTTTGATTTATAGCATGATCTCAGCCTTTGTGAGCAGCAGTACCATTTAGAGCCTGGACAAGTTTCCATTAGTGTTAACATAATTTTGACTAACCCTGTATAATAACGAACAATTAGGTAAACTTCTTTGCAATGTATTAATTAATATATAAGGAATAAATGTAATGTGGCGTACCCTAACCTGCTGAAATCCACATTGCTATAGTCGGGCAATTATAGGAAGACGCATGGCCACTACTGAAGGTCAAACTACTCATGTCGCCAGCTACTCAATCTTTAAAGATAGCCTCTCTTTCTGTTTCTTAAATCATGACTTGGATTGAGGCTAAGGCTAAGTCGCTCAGTATCCATGGCAATGGAAGGAATTGGCATGAGTCTTCCTATAATCACTGCACTGTAGACGCATATTTCCCTGAAGTGAAGTTTTGATAATTCATTGCAAATTAATGAAGTTGAAGAGCAAAATTAAAAAAAAAAATTAATAATAAAGTAAATAAATTCAGATGATATAAGAAAATTCATATAAAAATAATCAATTTCATCCCCGTGGAAGATAGCAGTAGATACAGTAGACAAGAAAGATTGTTAATTATATAAGAAGGAACTGCGAAATGGATAAACCTATAAAAGAAGGAAAACCCGAAACTGCAAAGAGCAACAAGATATGAACTCCAGGCTTAGATTTCGAAAAGGTCTGCCTTCATTCAAATGAAAACGAATAAGACTTCCCATATAAAAACCAGATATGTATCCCGTATCTTGTTACTTTTTCTTGTTTAAGACTTACCCCCACTTCTTTTACAACGTCCTTAATTTAAAGATTACTTTTACGTCCAATCATTTAAGTGGCATCCAGTTAATTCATGTCCAACCATACGAGGGAAAAACATGAATTACGTCAATAAGCACATTTCAATTTGAAGACATTTTATATAATAAATTAATAATCATTAAAATATTAAATTTCCCTGTTACTTCACTTATCTTACAGTTTTGTGAATTGCCCAAACTTCATTATGCTTCAAACTTGTCAAGTTTCTTGCTTCTCTGGATAATCAATTGTACTATCAAGCATATACTTTATTTTTAATATGCAGGACATATCTGAATGGCCTGTACAAACTTTCAAGATATGTTCCATGAAGCAAAACAGGCAAAAAGTATCATATGAACTGCATATGGTCGAAAAAACTGCTTTCTAGAGTTATAACGGCTTGAAGGTGTCCTGCAGTAAATAAAATTGAAAACCATTGGGGCAATTGACAAGCCCAGCAGTTAAATCGGTGCCTATCAACAACTGGGCAATTCAGGCCAGTAAAACAACCAACTGTGGTGTTTGAAGAACGTTTTGAATCTGACGTTGAAGAGAGCACAATTTTCTTCAGACTGTTCTTTGAATTGTAGTAATTCTTCTTCTACTATAGGACACTTTAAAAACTACTAGAAAGAAGCGTTTGTATGACATTTTCTGCTCGTTTTGGTCCCTGAACATATCCTGAAAGTTTGTAGAGACCATTCAGAAACACTCTGTATAACAGTGGAATTAAATTTTTAGACTGTAGCATACTCTTGTGGTTAAAGTATCGATGAATATACAGACTTTTATTATTTTTGGCATAAGTTTTGTAAAACTTGCTTTGCAATTTGTTTAGAGATAATAATCTGTTTACAAACATGAAAAAATTTCTACTCCAGATCAGCCATGGCTAATCCAGCTATTATTAATTCCTGTTTCGCTTTTAAATTAGACAATTTCCACAAGCTGTATCAATTTTTTTGCAAGGACATTTCGCATTCCATTTATGGTTCTTTTCCCTATACTAACCAATTTGAACTGATCTACAGTGTATGTTAAAGATGAGGCAGTTAACTGTTGGATGACTGTATAGATTAATCCAACCATCAGCGATGTAACAAATCAGTAATCTAGCATTCCAAAGATCCCAATGATGCCCATAGCAATAGTTAGCTTGTCTTTTCGATTACTGTACGATGTTTTTTCCCCATCTTTTGCAAATTCTGTGGCAGAATATAATCACATTACAGATCATAGAGAATATACAGTCAGCTTCATGTATAAGAACCCCAGATATAAGCAGAAAGCTCTTTAAAGAGCACTTTTATGTTGTCCCCGAATCTTTGCCTCTATATTTATGCAAAACCTTCTCTATGCAAATACTGTATATATGCGAATACTCCATGCATATTTTCTTCAAAACTTGGTTGCATTCATTATTCGATTGAAGTTGGCACCTGTACAACATTCGAGTACAGTTGTACGCGCGCATTAGTAGGTGCTCGGTAGCGATTCAGAATGGCTTCTTGTTATCGCTCATATGCGGCAAAAGACTAGCACCGTATAATAGAAGATGCCGAGAGTAATGATAATCGTGCTGCAGGAAGGAAATATGCGAGTGAATGCTATATTCATGACTACACTATTTTTTTAACCTATCTTAGCAGCGTTAGAAGTGTTACATGAATACGAGGCAGACTACAGCTACCGTTGTGTAGTATTCCACACCGGCTCTTGACTTAAGCCATCAGTGACGGTGACTGACTGAAAACACGTGTAAACTGGAATTGAAGCATGAAGTATGCGTCGCCAAATAGCGCATGCACGAGTCCATTTATCTTTAAAATTTCATATTTCGAATTAATTAAGCTTCTTAAAATTCCATAAGTACTTGAAATTGAATAAAAATAATTTGATTCTTGGTTTCAAATAATATTATTTAAGAAATTTCATTTCATCCTAGGAACTTATTCTTTTAGCGAGATAACACAATCTCAAAGAGTCTGCTAATGTTGCCAAGATAGGTTGAAAAATAGTATAGTGAAAAAACAAGGCGAGTCTCCAAAGCAAATAGTTTTCATGTAGGTTTAATCATTATATAAGATTTATATTTTGTAAATAAAACTGAAAACACAGTAAAATATATCAGGGTTTGCTCTAGGACCAAAAATCTACAAGTCAATTTGACTTCTCAGTTTGAAAACTGCGAGTCAAATTGTACATTTTTATTTACTTCTCCATTTTTTTTTTCTACATGCATCCACAATCTCTACTCTTAATTAGAATTTTAAAGAAGAGGGCAGCAGGTGACAAAACGAAGTGAGATTAAAAAGTGTGAAGGATATGGCCAATGAAATTCAAAATTTTGACTCATTGGTCAAAAAATCATGAGTCAGGTTTCTGCAAAAATGCCCACTTGACGTGCCAAACCTGTTATATTTTCCCCCAGAAATTCCCATCCTAAAGCGTGGTTCCCACTACCAGAAAACAAGAGAGCAGAAACCACGGCGTATTTTTTTCTGCTTGTTTACTTTCTGCTCTTGCACGTGTCCCACACTCAGAAACTTTGACAGAAACTCAAAAGGATAAGACAGCAGAAGTTTTGCCCAACACAAATGTATTGCACCGAAGCCGTCGATCGATCTAAAACGGTCAGCTTCGACTGGACACTAATGCTGGGCGATTAATCGTTTAAACTCGAGTAATCGATAAATTTTGGTAATCGAGTACTCGATTATTTTAGACTTCGATCATCGTCGATTAATAAAAAAAACACGAAAAATTGTGAAAAAAACACGATCATTCGTTTGTTGATCAAGCATCAGCTTTTAACCAAACCGATTTTTTTTTTTTTTTTTTTTTTTTTTTTTTATATTTTTCGGCTTTTAGGCACTAAAGAAAAGAAATGGCTAAAAGAAATGGCACGAATCGCAGCTTTTTCGCCAGCTGTGTTAAGCGTCTCTCTGAAATACCTTGTTCCACCAGCCACATCCGTGCCATTGGAAAGATCGTTTTCCAAAGCCGGAGCAACAATCACAAAGAAAAGAAACAGTTTGAATCCCAAACGTGTTGAAAAACTACTTGGAATGCCTTCTGTGGGTTACGAAAAATTACTGAAAGCTTAAAATTTATAATAAGGGAATACAGTCTGAATAAAGTTGTACACTTTAAAAGAGACAAGTTTTCTGTCTCAATTAAATATATGTGCTTATACAATATTTTTTTAATAAATAAAAATATATATTTTATGTACCCTAAGAAAGGTTGACTTACTAAAAAAATTCAGCCTATTCACATATATTCTTTTGTAATACTTAAAAATTACTCTAAATTACTATTTCCATTGGCGTTTCATTAAGCGAAATAACTTTGGGGCAATGATAACTTATTACAACAGAAATAGTTATAACGAATAATTTGTAAACGTAAACAAAACTGGTAAAAATTAATAAAATCGATTATCAATCGAGTAATTCTTATATTCGATTATCATATTCGAGTATCAAAAAATTATAATCGCCCAGCACTACTGGACATAATACGTATACAGTTCATTCATTCCTCATCAATCAACATATCGAATTTTTGCATTCAAGCGTTGTTTATTCAATTAATTTGATTAATTAATTAATTAATTAATATATCTATATTTCGCACCTCTTCTATTACTGCTTCCACATCAATTTTCTATCTCAGCCTCTTCACCTTTGTGAGCTGAGTGTCCGGTATTTTTATTTTGTGACAGAGAGAGAGGACATCACTGTGACGTCACTGCAGAGATCATTTTCTATTGGTTGAGCAATCGTTTCTGCCTGCTTCTGCCACAAAAGTTGAACTCAACCCAGCTCCCAAAAGCAGAAATTTTCAGTCAGGCAGAAGAGACGAAAACAGAAAGTGACATCATAAAATTTTTCTGCTTTGTGGTTTCTGCCGTTGTTTTTACGCATGTGGGAACTACACTTAAGATAAAATTTCTGATGGGGTATTCGCTTATATAAGGTATTTATCTGCATTGTAAAAATATATTTCGAATAAAACTGAGGTTAAGCGAAGACTGTATGCTGATGTTGATATTGCATATTCTGCTTTTCCCGACTGGGCTCTTACAAAGCAGAATCGACTGTATATTCAAGAAAACGGTGCTAAAGGTTGCAAAAGTTCTCCTCTGAAATTGGATTATCGCTTCAATTTAACAGTAACCTTTCAAAAGCCACTTTAATAGGTACTTTTTTTTTTTTTGAAATTTTCTAGAATATAAATTCTCCTTTAATGACCATGTGGTATATATGCCATCAATTACAGAATTTACTCTAAACCTCGTGAAATTTTCTTATGAAAACCATTAATTATTTTTCTTTTTTTTTTTGGAAATTTATGTGCATTATTTTAAATTAAAAAAGGATTCAATTCAAATCGTTCCTTCTTTTCTTGATTATTTTGCAACTACATTTCTAGCATAAGGTATACAGTAAACATTCGAATCACACAACTCCATCTGGTTATCTATAATCCTCATTCTTGAACGTGGTTTGTTTATGATCTTGCCACAGTATTGATTTTCTATAGCAATGTAATTCACGCAGCACTAGCATTTTAAATCCGACTTGTAGCTATACGTTTACACAGATTCCCCTGATTTCTCTACTTTCTATTTAGAACTAGGTCAGAACACTAGCTAACTAACTACTAAGCATTTGGCATTTAAAAAGTACCATATTTGAAATGGGTTTTAAATGAGTGAGGACAAACAGCAATAAACTACTAGTAATGCAATTTACGCTTTGTAGACAACATTTTATTAGAGACAAGATAATTTCACAAAATCAGAGGCAAAATTCGTGAATTAATATTATTTTTTTGGTTTACATGACCGGATTGAGTGAGTACAATCATCGATTCGAACGAACAATTATTATTACCTTTTAACAACTCTTTGTACCATACTTGCACAATTGCTTTACAGTGCTTCCTATGGTGAATTAACCACAGCGACAGAGTCTGAATACTCTGTTGCGAATTATTTAATTCACCCAGTTTCTTCTCTAATGCGTTTTCAGAAAAACTAGTCATCATAAGTCTCTTTCCATAAAGTCGATCGCAAGATGTTAACAGGGCCTCATTCTCAGCAGGGGCTACCTACCAGCACAACAACATAAAAAAAAAAAATCGGATTACTGGAATCGATTATAAAGAGAGAGCGATGTCAGTTTTCCGCCGTTGTCTTTTGATGCCACCAGAGTGAGCTACGATAAGTTTATTTTTACTCGCTCTTCTTTATGCAGAAAGACCTCGTGTTATGTACAGGTAATTAAAGAAACATCATGTGGTACAGAGCATAGTTGAATTTTAAATATCGCCAGTTTCTTTTCTTGCTCAATGAGTTCTTGTTCGAGCAGGAGTTTAGCTCTCAATAACCCAATTTGCCGCTGGATGTCGTTACCAGCGCTCGGCACTTCTCGGCAGTCGATTTTCTTTGTATATAATCCTGTTTTTTTTTGTTGTTCTTCCGGATTTACAAACATCCCAGCGTTCGAAGAGGCAAGTGACGGACAGCGACGGTAGCAAAGATCACGCGAAAGTAAAACAGAATTTCAAATATTAATAATATTCCGTTTGTAGCGTCTTTTTGTAGCTATAATAATATACATTTTCCTTCTTTCATACAGTATCTGAAACATGCCGTACGCTAATCAGCCTGCTGTTCATATAAACGAGTTGACATACGAGAATGTCAAATTTTTTGTGGAAAATACCGATTTAAGGTAAACAAACACTTTGGCAAGTTAAATGTTATATTTTGCGGTGATTAATGTAAATATTATCAACTTCTGAAGAGTTTGGAGTACTTAAAGATGCTATAGATGTCGGCGCAATAAATATGAATGACAACCAAAACTGTTTATTTTCACTATCCGCACATTCACAAAATGAAACCTAAGAAACCGCACAATCGCCTGATGACTGAATCCGCAAATTGAATTGTAGCGATTTCTGTGACCAATAAAATAAGTACTGACCATGAGCCTCCATTGGCCAGGGGGAAGCCAACTTCCCGCTGTGATCAAAAACGTTGGGTATGTTTAGGTAACCCCCAAAGGGGAACTTCGTAGACAGACGCTGAAGGCCAAGAAAACAGTGACCAACGAGGACCGCAGGGCCGAGAGTAATTTTGGACGTAAAATTTTCATTCGATAACCTCTCTCAATTTCAGACTTGGACGTGTGCAAAAAAACCGCAAAACAAACAGTTTGCAATTGTGTGGATAGTGAAAAGTAACCGCCAAAGCTATTAACAACGTCCAGTGAATATGAAGTCCCACTGTGGGGACCCACGAATCAATCGAGAGTGGTGTCCCGATGCTGTGACCATCCGAGTGAAGGTACACATCTGTCCGCTATAGCTCGACTAAAGAAAGCAGGAGTCAATCCAATTATTCTGTATAGATTGCACGTCTCGAGCAGTAGCACAAGCAATTATGTGAAAGGTCTAGTCGATAAATCTTCACTATCTGAACATCTGCAATTCAATTGTTGCTCTTGCATTTTTTTCTCTTTTCCAAACGTTGGTTGATTTTCACTGTCTAAACACTGCAACGAAAATAGTGACAAGGCACTATCCACCATCTGTTAGGAGAAAATTTTTACCTGTAAGCCAATCAGACAGAAGAGAAAATTTGTACGTGCAAATCTACCAGAAAGTAAGCTTGAGGGCCAAGCCCCATACTCCCGCAGCGCTATGCTTTTGACAAGGCGGGGCAACTTCCATCTACCCACCCCCCTCTTTGGCAAAGGGCTGAACAGACATATAAGCCCTGGGCTATTTGTTACAGGTGACATAATGCACTGCACCTGGCCGGTTACAGTTCTGTAATTTTTTATTATTGATCACAGAAGTGGTTGCCAGAAATTTACGGGAGCTCATTTTATGGGTCAACCTCAGTTAACCTAAACTAACACGAGAGACACATTCCTAAAAGCTGGCTTACCTTTAAAATATGGTTGCATTCAATGATTACTGATTATCCTCAAAGCAGGAAAAAGAAAAACAGAAACCTACTGATCCGAACCAATTCGATATGCTAATTATTTGTGATGAGAAGAAATGGTAAAAACACGCCCTCTAACATATATTAGGTCGTTCATTAAAAATGGGTCAGCAGATATCATACGAAAAGTATTATATGCACGAACCAGGAGAGTGGGCTAAGATGTAGATATGAACCTGATGAACACGAAGCAGGTACTGTTCCCGCTGTTGGCAGCACTGTCAAGCACGGAAATTAAAAACATGACGGGTGCACAGTGTGGCCGTCCAGTCACTCAGTTGCTGTGATCGCGCACAGTCTCCTGGTTTGTGCATACGGTACTTTTCTTGTAGTATCCACAATGAATGGCCTAATAGTCCAGAAATAAAGACTCCTCACAACCAACCAGAATCAAAAACAATGAAAGTCCTCCATGAGAAACGTTAGAGATGTGGTATTACTATACATATAATTATCGTACAATGATATTTGGAGAAGACAATTGACTCTGCAGATGTTCTGATAGTGAAGATTAACTGTGCAGTCAATCTAGCATCTTAAAAAGTGAAAGATATTTTTTGAAGTATCTGCAATGGGAGAAATATGCTGTAAAGGCCAAACAATTCGCAGTTTGGTTAGGGAGATAGTTTTGAACATTTATGATTACGTCAGATGAAAGTCCTCAAAGAATTGCTAGATACCTGTCTCGCCTGTTCTGATAGCTGATAGCTTGTGCTTGAACCTGATTGTCTCTCACTAGTTCCCCTCCCATCCTTGGTTGCAGTAGCTACAGTACTGAAGTGCGTTGTGCAAGAAAGAAGTTTGTTAAAAATTAGGGGGTTTGGGGTTATTTGAGGCGCATTGCATCAGGTGTAGCATTTGCGATTTGCGAAGTCGCATCACGGAGTTTTCCATAGTTCAAGTTAACCAAGATCGGTGTAACTATATTTCACCCTGACTCATTTAATTTTAATCTTAAGAGCTTCGTATCTGCTTAATTTTTCCAAGGTAAGTTAATTAGAATTGTTGGTTTCATAGGTGTTTAGGGCCCTAGGTTTTCGGGGACATGGGCACCCTTCTATATTTCTAATTTCTCTGAATCTATGGGCAGACGTAAAATCTTAACACAATTCCTGGAACAGATGCAAACATCCATCCCACATTGGGATTCTAACTTATGACCACATGGGCTCAAAAATGGTATCCCAGCTATTTTGGCTAGTAATGCAAGTTGAGCATTTGTCCAACTATAGTCTGTCTTACTTTGAGAAGAGCGACATAATGATTGAAGTGGTTGTAATTCGTCGATGAGAAGTTTTCTTTATTGAAATATACCAAGATTTGA
The DNA here is from genome assembly GCA_023313115.1 of Rhysida immarginata. NCBI lineage: Eukaryota > Metazoa > Arthropoda > Chilopoda > Scolopendromorpha > Scolopendridae > Rhysida > Rhysida immarginata. The sequence continues at coordinate 629,547 of JAHWFO010101072.1, read as the reverse complement.
AATTCAACCAGATTAGAAATGCCAGATACATATTTTGAAAGTTATGCCTTCATTCTCCATTCTCAAGAATATTATTTAAAGGTTGTAATAGTAAGTAAAAGGGGTATCTCAATTCTGTTAGTCTTAATGGACACTTGGGAGACATTCTTGCTGTCCCAGTCCGCAATAGCCCTGTAAATAAGCAACGAGTTGCGGAATTTTTTCCTTCTGTTTTTTTTCTCTCTTCATTAATATCTTAAAAAATTATATATCCCTTACTTGATGAAATCATTACTTTTTACTTGTAAAACCACAAACATAAATTCTTATACATACATACTCTGTAATTAGCCATTTTATCTTTCACTTTCTGAATAAACTATATAAAAATGTTTCGAATTTAATTATTTATTTTTTTTTTTTGTTGGTTACGTTTTTACTTTTTATTTTAGTGTTGCAAACAGTATACGTAGAGTTTTTATTGCTGAAGTACCCACAATGGGTAAGTAAAAGAGACTTTGCATTTTAAAGGTAAATTCTATGGTCACTTTTGCAGAAAATGAAAGACTTTGAAACAAAGCTCCTATTGGAAGTCATAAAAGATCTCGCTACTTGTAACAATTTAAGCATGATTATTGTCAATTGGCATAATGCTAGCTGGTTGCCCCTTTCCTTCTTCTGTAAGCCTGCCAATCTGCTTTTTTGTTTTGGCGATCACTGATTGATGGACATTCCTCCTAGTTTTGCTATACAGGGTGAGCACAAAGTCTCTCCCTGATAAAGAAAATTAAAAAAAAAAAATACATCAGAAGATAGATAGATAGATTTTTTTCATCACATCGTTAGTACATTTCAACATGTGCACCTTTCGTAGCTCTGAGAACATCTAGACGATATTCAATTTTTTGCCATTTATTTGCCAACATGTTTTCTGTTACCGTCAATATCACATCCGTTATGCTTGCCTTTATTGTGTTCACATTGGTGACTGGTGTAGCAAATACTTTATCCTTAACATCTCCCCACTGGAAAAAGTTTTAAGGGTTGTGGACCAGACGTTCTCAGATCACCTGCCTTGTCCCCGGTACATAAGCCTCTCTGGAAATGTCCCCTGAAATTAATATATCCCCAGAAATGTCCCTGGAAAGGAATATAATTCCAGATTAGATTAATTTAATTGTTGTTCAGAAAATATTCGAAATAATAGCATTTTTTTTTAATTTCTTTTTTTACGTATTATCACTCCAACCTCGTGGAAAGTGTTTAAGCATTAAGTCCTGTTCCCACTATCCGCTGGGAAATCAGAATGTTAAAATTGCCACTGTTAAGTGCAGCAGTAATTCCACCAATCATTTCCCACTATACGGCACATTACGCTATAGCCCAAGAGTCCCTTCGATCCTCTAGTTTTCCCATAATGGACGCATAAAAAAAAAGACGTAGCGTTTTAAGTCTTTGCAAATAAACAAAAACGGACAGAGATACAACCAAGGGTGTTGCTGTTTATTTGATGGTTTTTGCTAAGATTGCTCCACTCCAAAACGATACTATCCAATCGTGTCGCAGTCTTGGACAGATTGTCAGTGTCACACAAAATGCATTGATTTCAATGGCAGACGCTACCTCGACAGATTTTACTGTCATGGTAAAGTTGAATCCATGCCAACTCTAGATGGTAGCAGTTTTTACGTCACACACTGTATTTCCGCTGTGGTTCCGTGCTAGTGGAAACTGGCCTTTAGGCCTATACTCGATAACAATGCCCAACAATGGAACTCTGGACTGATACGAAGCGCTGCTGAAACCAAATGGACCATCCTACTAATTAAGAATGTATAAATATATCTAGAGAGTATTGGACCGTAACATATTGACCAATGTATAAATACTGTATTTATTCATGTGTAATAAGAAAAAGTTTGATATAAAAAGCATTTAAATTGGTGAAGTCTCAAGAGGTTACTGGAAGTACGATGGGACAACTTCTAACAAATTTCAAGCAAAATTAGCGTATAAATTTTAATAGATTGGTACAGCATATGCAATAGACAGTACGTTAATTCGCTTTTTCTCGATTTCCCTTCCACCTGGAAAAGTGAATCTTCGAAAACAAGATGGAGACAATCACTCCCTGAAAAAGCCAATGCGATCACGTTTCATTTACTATAAAAAGATCCTCCCATCTTGCCACTGTTTATTGATAATAATTGAACAATATAGACATTACGTTAAGTGAATTTGTAATATTAAAGTGAAATAAAATTTCGACGAGCAGAGCTTTTCAACAGCCATGACATTCTTCTTCTGAAATTGCCTAATAATGTTTTATAAAGTTCAAATGAACATTTATTACAGTACCTGAATACATAATGGCAGCCGGGCAAAATACAACTGTTACCCTGACCATAACTGCATCGTTCTTTTCTTGTTCAAACACCTCTGCTGTACTGTATTAAGAAATTTTTTGAAGAATCAGATGATAGTGAATCTGATTTTGAAGGTTTTTAAATTGTAAAGCATCCTGGTTATGCATTTTTAAAAATGTCAAAAAATAGAGGTTTCTGTGTATTGGTGTATGCTTTATTTTTAAGTTTGTCAGCAATAAGTCAAAAACTGGGGTCACATTCGCTACAAAAACAGCTTTTATATTTTAAATATAATCCATATCTGGTCACAGCCCTTAGTGTCATGTGACTTCTGATCACAGGCCTTAATGTCACATGACTTCCTGATTGCCTCATAGTGGCGTCCCCGGTTGCATGAAAAAAAACCTGGTCACCCTACTTAAGGGAGTTATGTCTGGAGAACATGGGGGTCAACGTTGATTCCTATATCGCTTCGGCTCTTACCGTACCAGCCGTTTAGCTCGTCCTGTATTTTTTGTTTATAATTGTCTGTTCTTTGCGGTTTATTCCCAGTTAAGTTGATTTTTCTTTGAAATGCATCGGCTCTAGTGTTTTTCCTAACCGATATAGTATCGATACTGGAAAGTACTCGATACTTTTTTAGTACTAAGTATCAAATACCCGATACTCTCAAAGTATCGATGTATATATCGATACTTTTATTTTTAAAAAACTGTTCATTATTTTATATTTTATCATACTTTTTTCCAATAGCCTAGAAGGTTAAAGTTAACTAGTAAAGAGACAACCACATTCTGCCTTCTCCAATTGTTTAATTCCAAAAACTGTCATCAGTACTTTGCAAAAACAACATGTTCAATTTTCTTGGACTTAATCTGTTTCTAGTTGGGCTTACAATTCTTCCTGCTCGAGAAAACAAACACTCTGAAGGCCCAGAGGTAGCCAAAACACACATATACTGCATAGCAATTGTGTACACATTTGGGTAGATTGTAGCCAATGCTTGCCATTCTTTTAATGGATTGCACATTCTAATTGAAAAGCTTTGCTTTAGGTATTGTCTGAGCTCAACTGACACACCACCTGCTTCATCGTCGGTCTGATGAGCTGTTTACCAGTTCGTCATGAGTGTTCCAAATAGAATAAGTTAAATTTGTTGGAGGAGGTTGGACTGACTCCTCTATTTCACTGCTTGAATGCTCCATAAGCTTTCCAATATGCTTGATCGCCAGGGGAGACTTTCTTGAACCTTCTTGAAGCGAGGGTCTAAAATGGTGCTGATTGCTAACAAATGGCAACTTTCAAAGTTCAAGTTCCACTGGTCCAAGAGATTGTTTTTCAACTCGATTGCAATACTCCACTTTGGATTGTAAATCGATACCTTGGAAAGGACGATACCCTATGCATCGATACCATTTGGTATCGGTAGAAATACCCGATACCAATTTTTGAAAGTATCGATATATCGAGTACTTAGGAAAAACACTAATCGGCTCTTATTAATCTTGCCTATATTGGTCCCGTCTTCTTTTCTTTATTTAGTTTTCCCGGCAGTATTGACCATGTCGGACTTTAAAAAAAAATAGTCAATTTTCCATAGAATTTGCCTTTAAGGTGCAGCTCAAAATGATTGGTCCGCCCAAAAACTCGCAGTTAAATTATTTTTTTACCCCAAAAACTGTTGGAGTTGTATTACATATAAACTAAAAACACTAAATTACCTTAAAAACAACATTATTGTTTCCAATTTTTTAAACAAATAATACTAAGCAAGACCAAACATTGATTTTGCCTGGCTCAAAAAGATAGGTCCACTTGTTTATTTGATTTGTTTACATAATTAAGTGCATTTTTTGTTAATTAGCGGTGTGCACTCATAAATAGAAATGACTAAGTGCAATTAATTGCAAGATGGTTTTTAAGTCTGCTGAAGACAAAATTTTGTGTGTAACCGTGGGTCGAGGCAAACTAAGGGTCTGACTTTGAAAAGGGTCAAATTAAGATTCTAAAAGACAGTGGACTATCTAATAGATCAATTGCAAAACAGCTGAATCGTTTCCACAATATTAATAATTACATTCATATGGGTGAAGGGTATGGTACCACAAAGAAGACAACAGATAGACCAAGCAAAGTTAACAGCAGGCAAAACAGGGTTATTATTCATGACATAGCTCTCAAGGAAAAAACTGTGGCAGAAGTTGCAGGAAGACCTGATATCAGTGCTTCAAAGTCAACAGTGAAACGAGTTATAGCTAAGAGTCCCTTTTTGAAATACAAGAAAAGAAAAAGTGCTATGTGTTAAAACCAAGCCACAAAGAAAAGAAGGATGTGTTGGGCAAGCAAACAAATGATGTGGAAGGAAAAATGGAAGCAGGTGATGTGGACTGAGGAAAGAAAATTAACCTGGATGGCGCAGTTGATTGGCAATGACATAAGGAGAGAAGAAGACGTATACTCTAAGCGACAATAAGTTGGTGGATCAGTAATGGTGTGGGCTGTATTTAGCAGGCATGGAAAATCCACAATTGTGTTCGTTGATGGGCGTATGAATTCCTCAAAGTATTAGGAAATGCTAGAGGAGAACTTACTTTCAGTTGCAGAAGAATTGGGTGGGCCGTTTTGGATGTTTCAGCAGGACAATGCCCCGCCACACACTGCAAAGTCAACATATGAATTGTTCCTGACAAATGGGGTTCAAGTTATGGATTGGCCTGAATATTCCCCTGATCTGAATCCCGTAGAAAATTTCCTGGGCATCTTAGCACGGAAAGTGTATGAAGGAGGGAAACGGTATAGCACTACTGAAGATCTGAAGCAAGCAATCGGTGAAAAGTGGGATGCTATTGAAAAGAAAAACCTGGACAGATTAGTTCTTTCACTTCCTGATAGATTTTTCAAAGTCATTTCCAAAAATGGAGGACACACAGGCTATTAAGTTTAGTGGACCTATCTTTTTGAGCCATGCAAAATCAATGTTTGGTCTTGTTTAGTATTATTTGTTTAAAAATTGGAAAAAATAATGTTGCTTTAAAGATAATTTATTGTTTTTAGTTTATATGTAACACAACTCCAAGAGTTTTTGGGGTAATAAAATACTTTAACTGAGTTTTTGGGTTGACCTATCATTAAAAAATTTTAATACATTGATACTCTATGATCAATTATTTTGAAATTATTTTCTATTTTTGTTTCCCCTTTCAAACAGCCATTGATTGGGTACAGTTGGAAGCAAATTCTACTGTGTTGCACGATGAATTTATTGCACATAGAATGGGGCTAGTTCCACTGACTAGTGACGATGTTGTTGATAAGATGCAGTATTCTCGAGTATAGTAATGAAATAGTGAAGGTATTTTTATTATTACTTTTATTTTTATTCTGCGTTTAATATTTGTGATTGTTATTCTTTTAGGATTGTACCTGTACAGATTTTTGCCAAGAATGCTCCGTTGAATTCACTTTAGATGTCAAATGTACTGAGGATCAGACGAGGCACGTTACTACTGCCGATCTGATATCCAGTGATACTCGAGTGATACCTGTGAGTATTTTATTTTTGTATCATTTGTTTTTACGTATAATCTGATGGAGAAATTACTGAAGATGACGGAAAGGATTCTTATGGAAGGAATGTTTTTCTTTTACTGTTTTGGCCTCTAAAATTGTAATCATGTATTTTGATCAGTCATAGCTGGGTTTCAATTGTTCAAACATTGAGGCACACGTTTCCAATTGTCTTTACACTGCATGATGAAGATTCTCTGAAAACTCGATTCTGCGTTGAATTTTCCTTGTCTAGTTATATTCAGTATTATGTTGAAAAGTAACGAAAAATGGAAATTTATAGCATCAAAACTGACTTTTATTTTCATCAGGTTCTACTAATTTTGATCAGGTCTTTCAAGAATTGTAATACGAATACGCAACAAAATACTTTTGAAGTCGACCTTTCAGTGTCCGAATAAACCGAAAACTGTGTTCCGAGAAGCTACTCGTTACAGTTTTACTTACAGTCGAAGTTTTGGTAAAGAAATGCCAAAAACTGCATGACAGTTTGGGGCGCTAGCAAATAAATCATCACGGAATTTGTATAAAGAATGATCATAAGAATCTCTCGTCTGATATATTGATTTATGAATGTATTGATGATTATGCTTCATTGGAAAGTACAGACCATGCTTCTAACATAGTCACAGCTCCATGCAAGATGGATACCTTAATATTGGAATTTGCTGTTCCAAATTTTCATTTTTTCCACACATTTATACGATGTCCAACAAAAGAAAAACTGGGCGTGTGTAATTAAATTCCCGATTTCAATTGTTAGACATTGTTGCTAAAGAAAATTAACAATGATTAACAATTGAAATTGGAAATTTAACTGGACACTCCAGTTTTTCTTTCGTTGGACAGAGTATAGTGCTTGAATTAAAAATTTAAAGATATGCCAAAATGTTAGTAATGCGTTGCTCTTTCAACTTAAATAAAGTGGTATGTGACCGTAGAGTTGTCCTTAATGAACATGTGCATTTTGGCTCGCACTGAAATGATCTTATCTTTTTAACGATCTACAATTTATTGCCAGCTGTTGTCAAGAAAAAAAATGTTTTCCTTTCTTTTGTCTGTAGGTGACCTCCAGACGCAGAGAAGATGAGACAAGTGAATATGGCGAAACCGATGGTAAGAAAATGTGATTTGAATATTACATAATTGTAAATTGCTTATTTACACGATAAGGTTAAGATTTTGTAACATTCTGAATTGTTCAAGGAAGAGACTCTCTTTGATGGAAAAATGTTAAACAAATTTTGTGAATTTGCAGTAAGGGAGGATGTAGGGGTGGTTGTAATCAACAAATATTCAATTAAAAATGTTTATCGTGTGTAATCCATTTACGTTTATTTTTTTAATTAATGCATCAGCCTGGTTTACAACCGTAAGTGACCTCTAACAAAAAGAAGCCCGCATACCTGATTAATAAACCAAGAAATGCGATTGTTAGGAAAAAGTTTTATAAGGAATTAAAAATAGTACTGAAAATGGATAGAATTTCACTTGCAAAGAGACTCCTTTCAATGAAATATAGGGAGAAGAGTAGCTGGCCCGAGAGCCGTCACGCAAACCATATGCCAACCCAAGAACAGCAGCCGATGCAACTGTTGGCAGCCAAGCATTGCCCTTCAGCCTTATATGGTTCCAGTGGCTGCCACTTGGCATCACCGTTCCTCCCATACCATCTCTCTTGGACTTAGAAAGCAGGTGGCAGGGCCCAACCATCGTCGCATGAGAAGACACAATGAAATTTGGCATGCCTGTTTAGAAGCCCGCATAGACTAGCATACACGAATATTGTGCAATTCCAACAATATTACATAAATATAATTGGTGTCATCCAATTGACTACCCAAGCAAGGCCATTCGATGCATTTCTCAAAATTGTCTGAGAAAATTCTTTGGCAAGCATGATTTTTTCTTTCCTCGAATACGTGAATCTAATAGGATCCCAATTTTTTGCATCACTGAATTTGGAAAAAATCTATTGTGCCTGGCACGAAAGAAAAAGGAAACTGGCACATGTGTAAATGAAAGAAACTCATTCAACCAATCAGAAACTGACTGGAAACGGGGTATTATTAATTCCTGGCATCAGTAGTAAGTTGAGATGTTCCCAGACCCCTCCTCAAGCATAAATCACGCTAACCTTATAAGTTCTGCGTGGGAGTGTGGAACCATCAAGGATTCGGGACCCAAAACGAAGTGACTCGATCAAATTGGCTAATGTGGTGAACAGTCGTTGAATTTATTTACGCAAGAAATTATTACACAAGTACAATATATTTATCTTCCAACTAACTATGGGGCCCCTTAACATGCAAAATTTACGTCGCTTATAACGAAATTGACTCGGCGAGCCAGAGCAATGCTCTAACCAAAACATTCACTGGTAAATGGTATGCCTGTAGTGTTCACGTGCTAATACTGCTTTATGCAAAAGTAGCTGTGGCACACAGCGAACATCCTCTGATCCATATTACTCAGTCGTCAGTGTACCCAGCACCCCCGAATAACTATTCCACTAACGTTTACAACGCATCATTTGTGCCAAGTGCCGCCTTTGATGAGGAGAAAAACAGGGAGGAAGCACGGTAACTCCTCATGGCGGGTGTTGGCTTGACTGCGCTGCACAGCACGGGAACGCCTTTGCACACCTACTGCAACTCTGCTTCGCGTATGAATATTATGCGTTCAAGAGGCGTCTCACTTTACAAGGGTTCTCCGTTACGTTGCTCTCTGGTACCACGTGCTCTCCAACTACATATCAAACAAAGTATTCGCATGCTCCATTCACTATATCAGGCAAATCCTAACCTATCTTAAAAATACAGGGTGATTCAGTCAATTTCTGACCATTTCAGTACTATGATTTATTGACCCATTAATGTTTACAAACTTAGCATTTCAGTATGATATTTTAGGCAGTTCGGAGTTTTTATTCCCGTGGAAAACTCTTGATGATATGCTCAATGTGGCCACCACGAACGTTTTGAACTGCTCGCAGCCGAATGGTGAAGTTGTTCATAACTCTATCTAGGATTTCTGCATCCACAAGGGTGCAGCAGTCGACGATGCGTTGTCGAAGCTGGTCTAAGGTTCTTGGTGCTATAGTGAACACACTGTCTTTAAGGAACCCCCAGAGATAAAAATCACATGGGTTTAGGTCAGGACTCGTAGGAGGCCAAAGAAAGCCACCCCCGAATCGATCTGGAAACCTGTTTGAAATGACACGATTTCCGAATTTCTGATTGAGAAAGTCTAGCACTTCATTAGTGGTGTGAGGCCTACCCCCGTCCTGTTGAAACCATTGATGTCGAAGTGGTATACGCCTTCTTCGCAGCTCGGGGATGAAGAAGGTTTCCAACATGTTAAGATAAGCCTGTGATGTTACGGTACCCTCAAAAAAGAACGGACTAATGATGCCTCTTTTGGAAATCGCGCACCAAGCCATAACCTTTCGTGGATGAAGAGGTGACTTATGGATCTCATGAGGGTGCTGGGAACCCCAAAAACGAACGTTGTTTATTAACGTCACCTGACAGATGGAAGAAGGCCTCATCTGACACCCACAAGTTGTCCACAATGTCCTGATTGGCTTCCATTCCTGCTCCAAACTCCATCGCAAATTGTTGTCGTTTCTGTCTTCCAGTGTCTGTTACCTCCTGATAAACATGGATCTTCTACGGGAACAGGTGTAAATCCTTTTCTCAAAATTCGCCACGTCGTGGTATACGACAGCCCTTCTTCAATGGATAGGCGGCGAACAGATTTTTTGGTAGGGGAATCGACCAACCTTGTGCGAACATTTTTGACAACTTCGGCCGTTCGAACACGAGCTTCGCTCCCACCTTTTTTCTTGCCTTTAACACATCCAGTGGCACGAAATTGCTTGACAAAATCCATGATTGCTTGTCTGCCTGGTGCGTCTCGACACTTATACTCCTTCCCGAACTTTCTTTGCACGGTTACAGGTGATTTTGTCTCGAAATACCATTCGACAACCTTGCATTTCTGCTCTGTTGATAAAGCGGGCGCCATTTTTCAACAATACGATTTTCATGCAGCGCCGTTGCAACAATACAAACTCCAACTATTTAGAAATTCGATATGGCGCTCATATTCTTTCAATTGTTTATCCCTAATGCACGTCATTCGAGTGAAATGGTCAGAAATTGACTGAATCACCCCGTAGTAAGCTACAGGTGCTTCATCTATTTTGAACAAATACAAATGTTTGTATTACAGAGTTCATGCACTTGTACTTTGCGAGACAAGGTAAAGTTAGCGATTTCTACTGCAGGAGCCTTGATGGCATGGCAGGAGGAACACATCCATACAGCTCGCATTACGGCAAAAGTTCTGTCCTTCTAATGTACCGCACAGAAAACAATTAAAAAGTCACTCACTAAGTCTTCTCAGCATATTAAGCAGTTACCGAGATTTATGTTGAGCGACGCTTCAATTCCTTGTCTAGTCTGCGGCTTAATTCTGCTGCGTTCGATCCGAACCTCGTTTCTGGACACGTTCCATTCCAGCTCCTCGTTTTGAATCAGCTGATCAAACTCTTACTAATTACGGTAAATAATTACAGCTGGACTATAGTGAAGTGCTCGATATATTGTTGTTATGCCGTTCTAACATTTTCTTAAAAAAAAAACAACTCTGAAACGAGCACGCAGGGAATCGAAAACGTCCGCTTGCAACGGATGCCAAATTTTCTCTAGAATGAATGTCAACAATGCAAAACTGCAACAATAACATATCGCCCATTTCCTTATAAGAATCTACATTCCTATAGTAACAATTGCTTTGTTGGAGACTGTCCTGATTTACACAGAACTCCTGAAGACCAACAATCGCAGCCGCGAACAAAGCTCACCACATCGCCATGGATAATGCCATTATAACGAAAACACATTCCACAAACACGACAATTACGACTGATATACGACAAAAGATTCATGCTAAAATTAACATTCCCCCTTTACCCCCATTAAAAATACAAAACAGCAAATAACTCAATTCCAAAAATTAAACAAAGTCCATAACACACACATCCAGGCACAACACACTAAACTGCCTGTAACATGCGACTATGTCCAAGTACCAAAGATACTTTAAAACAAACCCTACATTTCTTCCGCCGGGACACATGTGACACCCCACTGACATTCCCTGGAATGTCAGAAAGTAATGCTCCAATTCCTGTCTGTTTCTGATTGGTAGAACGAGTTTTTTTCATTTACATATGCGTCAGTTTCCTTTTTCTTTCGTGCTGGGCACTATAGTGCTGTGTTCAGGTAAACACAGTAGTTGGATGAAAACTATTCGTAGGAGATTTTTTTTTTTTTTTTTTTTTAATATCAAATTCGGTAAGTCAGAGTACGTAGTGTCTTTGTTAGTTGTGCAGTGAAATTAAAAAAAGTTAATCAGACCACAAGACCATGTCAGTTTACCTAAAATAATAGAATTAAAAATAGACATAATAAAAAATAAAGAACATAAAGGATGTGTTGTGATAGACTCACGGACCTGGCAAGAGCTAACTCGTGTAAACTGTGGCCAATGAATGAAGGTGAGAATTACGAGGATCATGCTATCGAAACACTACATTAGTCGTTGTTCAGGCATTTCGCTTTCAATTTTTGCAGTTTCTTCAGGCGCCGTTTCAGAGATTTTTTGTTTATTTCTTATTCAGTTTCGACACCAACTGCAATTTTCTGTTGAAGTTGTTGAAAGCAGACTTGACATGAGACAAGGAGTCATAACCTTCGTGAATAGCACAATGCTAGATCCACCCATACAAATCATCTATGAAAGCCGCTATTTTTAAACAAGCAGGATAGGTTCCTCACGAAGCTGTACAACCTTGAAAGCTAAGACCGTTTCATAGGGTTCAGGACTGCCTTCTCGTGAGGTTTTCGACTATTGAAACGGGCGAGGCCACCTCACGAAAACCTATCGAAACGATTCAGAGAGAGAAAGCCCTACTGTTGCGAGGTCTGTGAATCTATCAACACACACTCTTAATAATGAGTTTGAAACATTATTTGAAAATGGTAAAATAAAAGGTAAGATAAAAAAATTCATTATTTGTCATCATGAGATATGGGCTTCCAGCATAGATGGGTATAAAACTAAACAGATATGCAAATGAAAAAAAAACTTTTACAGAAGAGAGGCAAAAAAAAAATGATGTTTAGAATAGGCTGTAACTTGTATTTTACTGTTATTTAATTTTGTAACTTATGTTTTGTAAGTACCTTCCTTAACATTTGGTTTTTTATTTTATATTCATTTTTCTTGAAGACATCCTGATTGTAAAACTACGTAAAGGTCAAGAATTGAAATTGAGAGCCTATGCTAAAAAAGGATTTGGAAAAGAACATGCAAAATGGAATCCTACATGTGGTGTTTCATTTGAATATGATCCAGATAATTCTTTCAGACATACAACTTTCCCTAAACCAGAAGAATGGTAAGAATGATCTCGTATATCAAGAATCTTGCATATCATATAAATATTTTGGCTCATGTTTAAAAAAAAAAACCAATTGTAATTTCCCTTTCCATGATTTCTGGAAGAATGTTGCATTTTTTGAATTAATCTAAGGGTATTTGAGCTTACTCGTTAAAATGACGTAAAAGCTTTTCAGAATTAATAAATCACAAGATGTTAATAGTTAAGTAACCCTTTTAAAGTTCAGATAAAATTTTGAATAAACATTGGAGCTTTATTTGCATAAAAATGCCAAAGTAAAACTAAAGTTAATATAGTCGAGACTTCAGATCTGGCAACCAAAATCCAGAAGACCAAAAATTTGAGCTTGGAAGCGAACATTCCTAGCAGATAACTCTAACCCAGGGTTCGCGCTAGGGCAAAATATCTACGAGTCAATTTGACTCCCAAGCCTGAAAACTGTGAGTCAAATTTCAGAAGATGCGAGTCAAAATTTAGATTCTTTTTAACTTCCTTATTTTTACATGCATCCACAATCTCTGTACATGTAGTTACTGCTATATGTAGTTAATTAGAAATTTAAACAAGAACGCATGTGACAAAATGAAGTGAGGTTAAAATGTGATGAGAAAGATATGGGCCGATGATATCCAAAATTTAACAAGTCAATTTTGACTCGCTAGTCAAAAAATCACGAGTCAATTTTTAGCAAAAATGCCCATTTGATGCGTAAATTATGAGTAAGCGCGAACCCCGCTAACCCATGTTGAATTTGGTGCATGGATTTTATGTTAAATAATTTATGAGAAAGGGAACTATAGTTGCATGTGCACTTTACAGCAGCAGTGTCCTGGGATCTTCCTGGGGAATTGAAATAAGCATCAAGAATAAAGCACTTTCAGTCACGGTGATCCAATTCTCTCATAATCCCAATTGCTCCTCTCAATAGTCTCTTGCCTATAGTACATTTTTTTTTTTTTTTCCCCCTTGAGTTCCATAATGAGCTCAACCAATAAGAAAAAGTTCAAAAGCCCAGAAATTTTTTGCACATGTGAATTTAGGTGGTGGCAATCCTTTTGACAGGTAAAAGTCACCTGAATTATTACGTTATTTACCAGCATTCAATCGTGTATTTTTTGAAATGGGGGAAGAAAATGAACCAAAAATAGCGATACACTATGCCTAGTTTATTAAACCTAATGTGTTTCAGTATTTCACCATCATCTAGCCTTTATAGTTGTGTGGTGCCGATCGATGACTGTGAACTGCTGAAATGTGTTAGGCTTAATCAACTTAACATGCAGTATCACTGCTTTGGTTCATTTTTTTTCTGTTGCTGTATCTGTTGTCATATTTGACATAATGAATATTAGCAATTTTGACTCGATTAGGATTTATGCTTAACTTTTAACCTTTGTACAATGCACTATGCAGACTCACTAATCTGAACACCCTCTTGTCTCAGTTAGTTTGGATTATCTCGACTGTATTGTAGTTTCAATTCAAATTGCCAAGTATACATGGTGTTGTATAAAATTTCAATTGTAACTCTTAGTCAATTCCTGAGCAATTTATATTTGTTGAACAAAATATGTGAATATTTCATTTTTGATTTGTAAACAATACTCGTGATGGAGACAAACTGAATTTATTTTTGAAATAAGCGGCATTGAAAGATTCAGCTAATAACAAATGTTAAAACTGCTCTCAAAAGGTTTAAATTTGTAGAGCTGTGTTATTTGCCGGTTGGCCTTCTTACTAATAAAAGCTCTCATTAATTATTTCCTGATATATGGGAAAATTGCTTGGGGTTTCTGGATTGGATTAGAGATGCATTTAATTTTTTCCATTAAAAATAATAATGGGAAATAGATGTTTTTGTTTTAGAGTGAATTATCAGGAATGTCTGGGTATTGTATGGGAGCACAGTCAAATGAAAACAGGTCAGATGTCAAAATGTGTCATTGAAAAAAGATTGCTTCAAAATTATTTTCCAAAACTGCTAATACGTTTATCCCACTTGGAGATAAGACTGTCAATCTAATCTTTACAAGTCTGTCTCTTCTCTTGTCAAGAAAGTTGAAAATCGTATAGGGAGAAATCTAGGTGATAGAGAGATTGTTGAAGATTGTCAATATACAGGATGTTTACTTAACATATGGCAAAAATTCAAGGGGTGATTCTCTGGGTTTTTCAAAAATCTTTTGTTCTTTGATGATTTTTGGAGTGCCACTTTGTTTCAAAGATACAGGGCGATAAAAGATTTTTCACAGCCAACAACTATAAGGGTCATACAAATGAAAACGAAAATTTGTGGGGGGGAAGATGGCTTGTAGGATCGTAAGTTTGTGTTTTCATCAATTGCGAAACCCCACGTGCAAATTGAACAATAAGTTGCAAGTGTTGCATCACGTGAGAGAGAACGTTAGCTCGCGCTTCAAAGCTCTGCGAGTGATCGCTTCATCCAAACAACAAAATGGAGTCGACGAAACAGGAACGGAGAGCAGTAATTCGTTTTTCGACATGTGAAGGAGTTTCAGTTTCTGAAATTCATCGTCGTATGCAGAACGTCTATGGAAACGACTGCCTAACCTTCACTCGCGTTTGGTTGGGCATGGAGCAAAAGGTTTTCGGAGGGACGGTTATTGCAAGATGATCAGCGACCTGGACAAGCAAACCGTGCCATCACGGATGATTCCAAAACCAAAATTGTTGCTGTCTTAAAGGAAAACAGAAGAGTGACAATTGATGTTGTGGTTGCTAAAACTGGCCTTAGTCATGGAACTGTTCACTCCATTATCAGGAACCATCTGCACTACAGAAAAATCTGTGCACAATGGGTCTCGCATCATTTGACATCAGATCAACTTGGAGTTTGAATAGCCATGTCCCTGCAGCATTTGACTCGCTATGAACAGGAAGGAGAGAGTTTTCTCGATAGAATCGTTACAGGGGATGAAACTTGGTGCTTTCGTTTCCAGGTCGAAAGCAAATGTCAAAATAGTCAATGGTAGCATTATGGGTCACCCGAAAAAATCAAAAGCAATCGCAAACAGCACAGGGAAGGTGATATTGACAGTGTTTTTTGATCACAAAGGCCCTATTTTACTGGACTTTCTTGAAAAAGGCACCACAGTTAACGCAGCATGATGCCATCAAATGCAAGCGTCCTGGACTTCTTACAGAAGGAGTGCTTCTTCTCCACGATAACGCGTGTTCTCACACCTCGAAAGCAACAGTAGACCTCAATCAAAAAGTTCAACTGGGAAGCAATGCAGCGTCTACCTTACAGCCTTGACTTATCCCCATGTGACTTTCACGTGTTTGGGGATCTCAAGAAACATCTGAAAGGCCTCAGGTTTCAGTTGGTAGAGGAAGTGAAAGAAGAGATTTTGGAATGGTTCCACATGCAACCGAAAGACTTCTTCCATAAAGGAATTACACGCCTTGTTACACAGTGGGATAAATGCCTTAACGCATTTGAAGAGTAGTTTTAAATTCCTTGTATACACTTTGGATAAAATAAATAATTTTCGTTTTTATTTGTTCGACCCTTATAATTTCTCTCTCCAACTCCCTCAACAGTCATAAACTACGCCGCATCTCTATTCTTGAATAGTTTCAAGTTCTGATTTTGGATAAATACTTGTATCGCTTTTCTTACTTCGGCACAATAAACAAACGACTAGTGCAATTTGCCAATTTCTTTCCCGAGTTCCTAGCAGTTGTCACTATAGTCATTAAATCCCGTATTAACAATAAGTATGCCATGAGATAAGTATGCATGTTGACCTGTTTACAACTGTCTGTAATGAAAATTCCCATGAACCAACCTTGTATACTTGGGAAATTTCTGTAACAGTTTGGATGAATTGAAATAAAAGCTAAAGTTAACTTTTACATGGTAATAGGTTGATTCATAAGTACATGGCAGTACCGTAGATTTATGCTTAAACTCATTACAACTGCTTGTTCGTACTTCATCATTTGTGAAAGAGAGAATGCCAGTTAAGAACAGAGAACTCATTTTTTTTTTTTTTTTTTTACTCTTTTAAAAGAGAAAAAGCACTACGTAACGAGTGGAAAGAGTTAATAAAGAACAAGGAAGTCAATTCCTATATAGGGGTAGCCGGCTCTTTCATTTTCTGGAGGACTTATCATTTATCAGAATCAACAATTAATTTTCTATTTATTTACTAACTGGCTTAATTATAGTGCAATCCTTTGTGTATACTATAGCATATCGGCTTCAAACCGGTTTATTGTAAATTTCTTCCAATTTTTATGGTAGATATTTATCAGAATAAACATGTGAAGGATTTCCTTTACTATTTTTCCCCTGTTTAAGATCACCTTCATTATTCACATAATTCTTTAACGTTAAAAAAGTCAAGCAGTAATACTATGTTCGCACTGCACCTTAATCAGTCAAGTATCCAAAGTTAACTCATGATCCAGGTCAAGCAGAACTGTGCGGCCTGCTTCAGTTACTTAACCACGTTTACAGCTCGGTTAAGAGTCTTGTTAACTAACCGTGTTTCATAAACCCGGTTAGTGACATCATTTCCCGGTTAGCACCAACGAACAGGAAAAAAACATGGCGGTCAAGCGAAAGTGCAGGAGCAAGTGGTTTCCAAAGCTCTTAAACATGTTTTGGGAGGACAATTTTCGGACTTGAGAAAAGCTAAACGTAACCGCTAAGTATATGAGCATATTCTGCTCCATCCATCCTAATTTCGTTAACTGCAAGATTTGGTGCCTGCAGAAGGCAGTTGCTACTCTTACTGCCATCTATTGATACAATTGTGAGGGGGGAAAATAATAGAAAACACTATTTCGCTTGCTAACTGTCATTTTCCTTGAATGCAGTGCAAACTGAAAGTACTTGATTAGCTAACCATGGTTTAGTAACAGTGATCAAGGTGTAGTGCGAACATAGCATCAGTGAAGTAACCCCTTACATTAATAATGTTTAACTTGACATATAAACTTACGTCAATTGAAATATTAATTTTTTTTTTTTTAATATGTTTATAACCTGACATGTTGTTTTCTTAAATTTAAAATGGAAACTAAGTATAAATTAAGTTACTTAACACAAATTATATCCACATGTCAGCGATAAGGTAAAAAAAATTTGCTTTAAGCCAAGATATCTATACAACTCCTGGATTGTTGACTCAATGGAGAACACTAGCATGAAGTGTAGCCTAAATAACAATAGTCGATTACTTTTGTGGACGATTTTGCTCTTTCCTATATGATATGATGGTTAAAGTAAGCGGTAAAAATAAGTGAAAATCTATAATTTCTATTTAGACAACTTTAAATAAAGTAAGTAATAGTGTCATTATTGATAAATCACATATAAAAGGAGTATAATTTTTTAAAAATACATGATTTGTATTATCGCTGACATGTTTTGTAAAAATAAAGAGAAATAATTAAATAAACAGATATATAACTTTCAGCTTAACTTTCTACTGCTAGCAAAATTACATTTGTACGAGGTCTGTTCAAAAAATAACCAAACTTTTTTAATTACGCGGCAAAGGATCGTCATAGTGACAAGCGGTTGGCAATAGTCCTCTGTCTAATGGACTATTTACAAGTTTTTACATGTTTAGTTTCCCAGTTATTGCCATTTGAATGTAACGTGTTTCAGTGGTTGTGATGATTTTTGCAATGTGCGATTTACGAGAACAACAATGCAACGTGAAAATCGAAAAAAATCGCAGGGAGCTAGGTCTGGGGAGTAGGGAAGCTGGGGGAAGACAGTCATCTGATTTTGGCACAACACAGGTGAAATAACAAGGCTGAGTGGGCAGGCGCAACCATGAAGCGCAACTCTGAGTCGTCTTTTTGCGAATTTTTTTCGCGCAACCTTTCCAAACGTCTTCTTAGGACAGACTGTTGACTGTTTGGTCTTGAGGCAAAAATTCAAAATGCACAACTCTGTTGAAATCAAAAAAAAAAACTGTGAGCATCACCTTGGCAGAGGCCCAACCCGGCCCC
The DNA here is from genome assembly GCA_023313115.1 of Rhysida immarginata. NCBI lineage: Eukaryota > Metazoa > Arthropoda > Chilopoda > Scolopendromorpha > Scolopendridae > Rhysida > Rhysida immarginata. The sequence continues at coordinate 611,169 of JAHWFO010101072.1, read as the reverse complement.
CCCCCCCCCTTTTCTTTTTTTTTTTTTTTTTTATTGAGCGTGGAGATCCTTTGCCAACCCACTGTGACCACCGAACTTCGTTTCCGTGATTTTTTTCTCCAGTTTCACACAAAATTTCACGTTGCATCGTTGTTCTCGTAAATCGGATATTGCAAAAAATCGTCACAACCACTGAAACACGTTGCTTTCAAATGGCAATAACTAGGAAACTAAACATGTAAAAACTTGTAAATAGTCCATTAGACAGAAGGATATGACAATTGCAGTATTGCCAACCGCTCGTCGCTACGATGTTCCTTTGCCGCTTAGTTAAAAACGTTCGGTTATTTTTTGAACAGACCTCGTATAAAAAAGGGAAAAGTCCGACCAGCAGAACGACTGGAGGGAAAAACCCCGCGTTGTCCAAACAGGCCGAAGCCCAAAAACGGGGTTAATGAACAACATATAAATAAACTAAAACTATCGAGTAATTAAAAAATGGAAAGAAAAAATACAGAAGATAAGTTAAACAATTAAACAATAAAGTAAAAAAAAAAAAAAACAAATAAGAAGATTAGAAAATAAATCAAAAGTTAAAACTGCAGGAAAGTTCTGCTATTGTCAGAAAAATATATCAATTGACTTATAGTTATTATTATACACGTGAATTAATTTAAAAGCTGGCTCAAGAGTTGAAACTTTCGTCTGCAATTTTCCGAGAAAAACAAGAGACTGATTATGCCTATTACCACTGGGAACATGGAAACCAATCAATTCCAGGGTATGCGGAGAAATTAGCTGCCCATTAATTATCTTTCTTAAGGTATTCAAAAGTGCATTATTAATAATAGGTAAAAGATTAAAAGTAGGTGCGAGTGAGGTTTTGTCAGTAAGATGTAGAGCTCGACTAACAAAAGAACTAAAGGACAAGAGTTTGGATTGGAGATACTCAAATAACTGAGAATTCCCAGAAAACCAGATCCAAATTGCATAAAGGATTTTGGGCAAATAATTGTTTTATACAATAATAAAAAAGTCTTTTCCTTTTTTACAGAAGTTCGTAAGACGTTTCATAATGCCGAGGCATTTACTAATTTCAGTCAACAGTTGTTCCAGGTGGTCGGTAAAAGTCAGTTTAAAATTGCAGTGATGGCTACAGAAACAAAGGGCAGCATGGCGCACTCGAAGGCAATGGAGCACTGATTGTCTGAAAGGAGCACTGAATGCAGCTAAATTCTTGCTCTAAAGTTAATAAAAGTACATGGCCATTTCAGTGACCTACATTTATATTTTTAAGGCATAATGCTAACTTCGGAATCTGTATGCAATTAGGGCATGTTAAGGCCAATCTCTTCCTTACTTTGTGATGCCACAAAAAGACATCATCTGGTGGTACAGTCCTCAATAGTTTTTAAAGTATATTTTTCAACAGGATAAAATTGCAAATAATGATTGCATTAAGATTTTTAAACTTTATACCTTATGCAGTTGATCTGTATTATCTCTCAACATTTTATTAATGCTAATTTAAACATGAAAGCTTATTGAGGAATAATTCTTCTCGCGAACGAAGCTGTTTGTTTTAACAGTAGAGTGACCATAGGAAACCACCACACACGAATACAAAAGGCTCGACTTATCAGCGCGAAGGATAAAAAAGCACAAGGAGTAACGCGATAAACAGATCGTCACGGCTACCAACTGATGCAGTTAATAATTTAAATGAATGTACGTACCAGTTTAATTAAAATGTTTAGGCTTTAAATCACTCACACCACAATGATAAGCTCCAATGAATACTTAAGCCGCACATTGTAGGCATTTATTTACAGCGTGGGAGGACCGAGAGGCAGCGTGGCGGGGTCGAGGGGCAGCATGGCGCTGCGCCACGCTGATTTTTGCCTAGCGGCATCACTGAATTGAACACAACTCCCAAATCTTTGATTCTATAACATCGCTGAATTTTATTATATATAAAATTGACCACCTTCCTAGAATAGGTTAGGCAAAAAGTTTTAGAAACATTCAAAATAAGTCCGTTGTCACTAGCCCAATGATGGACTTTAATAATAATAAATACCGTAATTTACGGTAATAACGCCGCAGCGGTAGTTAGGCCGCACCGATAAAAACGTATCATTTTAGGAAAAAAAACGATAGTTAGTCAGCAACGGTAGTTAGGCCGCACCCCCTCCCCCTTTATGATAGACAAGTAAAACGAATTGTCTATGATGTACTGATGAAAATCAAACGAAATTAGCCCATAATATACATTACAGTACCTTAATTTTCCTGTATATACAATGTACAGTTCAATATTTATTACATTTATTCGCTTTTCATTTGAATTCCCCCACTGCCCGTCGCCTTTTTATCTCATCGAAACAAAGTTGTACTTCATGGATTGAGAAGGTACATTCGTATTTTTTTTTTTGCGCCGGAAATTCAAATGAAAAGTTGCATAATGAATTTGAAACGAAATTAGCACATAATATACATCACAGATCTTTAATTACTCTGTATTTACAATGTATAGTTCATTATATATTACAATATTTCACTTTTCACCTGAATTTCCTGTCGCCAATAAAATACGAATATAAGTTTTCAAATACGAAGGCCAACAAATATGTTGTAAAGTGGCATTCTGTTCATATTTCACTTTTCATTCCGATCCCACCTCGAAATATGTTCCAAATGCGTTTATAGTTTTGTAATGAATCTGAAGGCACAAAACATACAGGATACACGTTTTTTTTTTTTAGGATAAGTCTTCCTTTTTAGGTGACGGCGAGGCGCACTCGCTACGCTCCCACTACAAAACGGCCAACTCCCGCAGCCAGCTTATGATTGGCGCGCACACACGGATATAGTGAAAACGGGAAAAGAAATTGATCTTTAAGGAGAACAAGTTGCCTGTTAGCGTATTTCTTTTGTGTTTTTTAATTAAAATTTTTTACAACTTATTTATTAGATAAGCCGCGGCGTTACTATCGTAAATTACGGTAAATAAACAAATATAATAAATTCAGTACTAACTGTAAATTAAATTTAATATTAAATTGACTATAACTTTATAAGAAATACATAAAATGAAAATAAAATAAAACTTTTATTTAAAAAAAATATGTAAAAGAATAAATAATTAAAAAATAAACAAATAAAATAAATTAAGCTTAAAATAAATAAATAAAATAGAATAAACATAAAAAAATATAAAAATTAATAATATAAAAATATTATGACTACCAAAATTTACCTTAAATTTAGGGGGTGCGACTTATATTCGCACGCAACTTATTCTCGGGCATTTACGGTATATTATAGTAATTAACCACAAGATAATATGGATTTATTTCTTTATAGGATGATCAGATATTGCATAGTGTATGCACAAAAGTAATGACTAGTTCTCCTGGTGAAAAAATTTCGGCTATGGCTTTTCTCCAAAAGTTCGGCGATCCAGGAGTTGTATAGATATCAAAGAACAAGTACACGTTTACTTTTCAATCAGTACTGCTTTGTTACTATAAGGTTTTGCTCCTAAGTGGTTTAGATTTTCTTTCAAATCTTTACATTTATGTTTCTATTAAAATATTCTGAAAAAGCTTATGAAAACGTTGGTTAAGCAAGGGAGTCTATGGAGCATTAAGTCTTGTTATTCATACACCTAATAGCCAGATATTGCAGTATGGTAATTAAATTAATGGTAATCACTTCAAGCTCTTAAAGCAGTATCATAGAAGTTGTTTTTTTTCTTCTGTAGGCCCAAAAGTGAATATTCAGAACTAGAAGATGATCAATGTAAGTAACATTTTGCAATTGAAAAAGTTAATTTATTTAATTAAAAAAAAATGTATTTATTTAACTTTTATTTTTATTTTAGTTGAAGCCCCCTATGTCCATGAAGGGAAACCCAATAAATTTTATTTTAATGTTGAGTCGTCAGGTGCGCTGAAGCCAGAAAATTTAGTGTTGATGGGATTCAATGTACTAAAGAAAAAATTGAGTGACTTGCAGACTCAGTTATTGCATGAAATCCAAAATGATGTTTTAACAATTAGCTAATTATTATTACTAATTCTTTTCATTTTTTTTTTTTTTAATAAAGTTGTTTTGTTTTTTTTTACTATGTGCAATTTTGTTAAATATTGTTTTAACTTGAAACTGGAGTGGCTTGTCTTGAGTTTTAAAAGGAATGTTACGAACATAAGAAAACAACAAGAATGTAAGTAGATTAGTTCATATGAAAAAAGAAGTCTAAAACTGCAATATGTACACTTTATTATAGCTGTTGTTTCAGTAAGAATACCATCTTCATGGTTAATGAATTACAAGGTGTACAGATCAAAACCTCCCCATAAATAAACTATTTAGTCACATTGTGACTACTTGTTAATATCCGGAATAACCATCATGTGCTGCTCGGACAGCATCTAGACAGGCTGGGAGAGACTCCATGAGGTGCTGGAAAGTGTTTGCAGGGATATTGAGCCATTATGACTGCAGTTCAGTTGGCAGCTGTTGGAGGGTGCAAGGTGGAGAATCCATATAGCAAATGACCTGATTGAGTTGGTCTCGTAGATGCTTGATTGGGTTTAAGTCTAGGAAAATTGGGGCCAGGGAAATACAGTAAAGTCTTTCTCATGCTCTTCTAACCACTCGTGTACCATTCCAGCTGTATGAGATGTCGCTTCATCCTGCTGGAAAATTCCATCATGTCTAGGAAAAAACAACGTCCGTGTATGGGTGTATTTGGTCAGCAAGGAGCAATACGTGCTGTACGGTTATAATTAAAGTTCCCCATTTCTGCACGGGCTGCTGATTGCGTTATTGCAGGGATAGTGATGAAACTTTGTGTATAGGCTATGCAGAGCATGGGGAAGAGAATTCCAGCGGAAAATTTATTAGTGCATTTAGTTTCCACAAGGGGAAAGTGACGCCGTAAACAATCAATCTGCAGAGGCTGCCATGCCATTGGGAAGGAAAGAAAGTGCACTCCTAGTGAAGTTTTGTTACCAGAACTGCAGCAATAGCAACAGCACTGCGAGAATATCTGTGTGTGAAGTGATTGTAAACAGGACCCATGAAGGCAAGGTTTCTAAAAGACGATGCAGAAATTGGAAGACACTGGAGTTAGGTGTGCTGCTTGTTCACCAGACTTGCACCATGTGATTTCTGGCTGTGAGGAACCCTGAAGGATCGTGTTTATTATGGAGGTGTACTGACTTTGCCTGAACTGAAAGCCAAGATCATTCATCATGTTGCAGCCATTTCAGGGGAAACTCTTCGTGCTACTGTTAGAGCACGCAGTCCTGGACTTCCAGCATGTCATCGATACAGAGGGTGCACATATGCATTGAACAATTCCAGTAGTGCATTACTACCATCTGTGTATGATCTTGCAGTGTCACTTTTTCCATTGGCGGCAACCGTATGCACTAATAAATTTTCCGTTGGAATTCTCTTCCCCCTGCTCTTCATAGCCTATACACAAAAGTTTCAGCACTCTCCGTGCAATAATGTGGTCTACAGCCCGTGTAGAAGTGGAGAACTGTAATTATAACCACCCAGTACTTACATCAATCCATATTGCCATCCGCAATGATGAGTGCACCCAGAAAATGCCATGAAAACATTCCCCAGACCATAAAGCTGCCTCTGCCAGCCTGATACCGTCCAGAATGGTTGAAGGGCGTTTGTTTTCTGACATTTCTCCATCCGATGGAGCAAAAAGCGAGATTCATCTGAGAAGCAACCTTTTGCCAATCAATGGATGTCCAGTGTCGTACCGCCGTGGAAATAGGTGCCATCATCATCCGTCAGTTACAGAGCCCCATAAGCAGCAGCATTCGGTGAACTGCCATTCTGTACACACTTGAAGTAGCTCCTAGTTCATTTGGGCAGTAAGTTGCTCCACTGTAGCACGTCGATTCCCCCGAACGTACTCTCGCAGCTGTACCCTCCTTTCATCTATAGCTCGTGGAGCGCCATTTTGCCTTGCACATTAAACGTTTACCACAGCAGCACACGATCAGTTCACAAACTCCGCAGTTTCTGAAATGCTGCCATATTTGGCCTGAAAGCCAATAATCATTCCTTTTTGTACGTCTGATAAATCGCTCAGTTTCTGCATTGCAACAATTGAAATTTTTCGAAAGCCTAAAACAATATTTATTCCCCAATCTGCCGATGACCCGTCATTTATTTAGTGACTTCTGCAATTGATTATTTAGTGCTGTGACATCACAAATACGTGGTGGTCACATTAATGTGAGTCGACTGATTAGATGGATAAGGTTCCTCCAATCGGGTATAAACATCCCAGAATGCTAAATCCACAACTAAGAAGGAGTAGTGGGGTGGTGCAATGGGTAACTGGAATTTTATTGATACATTAGTTTTTTCATCATAACATCCAACAGGGGGTTATTGTCAAAGTTTAGTTGGTTGTTCAGACCTATAGTTCCAGTGATTTAGGTCTAGATAAGGAAGAACTTGGACGGACTTTCCAAAATAATGCTATGCAGGATGCCCCAAAACTTCAAGTCCAAATTTCTTGGAGATACGAGAGGATACAGATGAACCTAGTCAAAAATGATACACAGAAATATGGGTCAGCATGACTGCTGCCAATACCATCATGCAAACACTTCCCAAAGAGGATAGTCTGCAATCTTCATTGCATGAACCTTTTGGCAACAGAAGGGATACATCAAATTTTTATACATAACTCAAGGAATCTTTTTATCTGCATTCGTATGCAAATTATTGAGTTTTAAAGTTTTTTCCGACTTTAGGACCGCTCTATACATGTGCCTCGTTCCACTGTAAATGAAGTCATTAAAGTGCAAAAATGTAGGGCTGTGACTAGTATAAGCATGACTTGGTAGTTAATGCTCGACTGCAGAGTGCTGAAGGTCATGAGGCAGAATCCCATGGAATCAGCAGAAAACATGTTACAAATTACAAGAGGCTTTTGTATGCAATGTCAGCATTATCGCCTTTCATTTGAGAGCTATGAATTGTAGGTTTTCATGTCCGAGATGTCGTATATAAACCAAACATCAATGCAATGTTAATTTGTCTTAAAGATCAATAAATCCAATTAAGCTATCCGATCCTGTTGTCGCTTTACCCGTTTCTCTTCCTGGGTAAAGGCATGCGCTGCCCTCGATCGTTTCCCCAAGCGCATAGCGAGTGCACTGGTGGGGCTTCTCGGAGGCATTGCTCCGAGATAACAGCCGGGAGACTGTCGACTATTTTTTGAACGAGAGCCTCTCTGCCTAACTCCCGAACGCGGGTGACTTTAACCTGTGCCACACCCGATGCAGTATGAATTCTCTCATTCGTCGACATCATGAGATATATGTTTGTTTGGATACTCTTGGTCTCACTTCTCAACCATGACCTTTCTGGTAAGGGTGACCCTAAAGTAGCAGTGCTACAACCAGTACAGCTCACACAATCCTTGAAGCACCCAAACCCCTGACCCACGGTAAGGGGGCATCCACGAGTGATGGACGGCAAGAGAAAGAATTGGATGCTCGGATCGGTGCAGCATGCTGAGTAACAAAGCCAAGCTCTCCGTCTTCAAATCTTTCTCCCCATTCTCACCTATGGTCATGAGGCTTGGGTAATGACCGAAAGAGTGCCATCGCGGGTACAAGCGGCCAAAATGAGATTTCTGAGAGGTGTGGCAGGTGTTACCCTACTAGATAGTGTGTGCAGCAGCACAATAAGGGAATCTTTAGGTGTTGAGCCGCTACTTCGCTGCATTGAGAGATCTCAGTTGCGCTGGTATGACCACGTGATACGGATGCCGCAAACTGGTCTTCCTAGGCAGTTGTTATTTTCCAAGCTGGTGGGTAAGAGACCAAGGCGTCGGCCTAGAACCAGGTGGCTAGACTACATGGAGAATCTGGGTTCGAGTCGCTTGGGTATTACCAGGGAGGACATGCACCTGCTGGCGGAAGATTGCGATCACTGGAGATCCTCCATAGGGCTGCTGCCCCGGCGACCCTAACGGATAAGCGGGTTTGAAAGTAAGTAAGTAAACTAAACTATCCGACAGTCAGATGGATGAGTTTGGAGAATGCCAAATGAATAAACTTTAATCAGACTGCATTTTGCCGTAAGTCAAATCTGGTGGATGGGGAATTTTGGATCAGTTTCTCATGGTTCAGGCTTACCCTTCCAATTCCTATGAAGCTTATCTCCCCCCACTTACAGGGGTTAGAGTAATATGAACACCCGCTCAAAATAGGAGCTACCTCTCATGTGTTAATTTCAATATATTACAAGTTATGTATTCAGTTGTAGTTTAAAACAAGTGCTTCCTGAAATGTGTGACCTCTCACACTTTGAAAGGGGGCAGATCGTTAGTAGCCATTTAGCAGGTGCCTCAGTGTCTCGAACAGTGACAATGCTGAACGTTTCAAGAGCAACAGTCTCCAATGACATGAGTGCGTATCAAAAACACGGTAAGATGTCAACGGCGAAAAAAAATAGTGGGCGGAAAACAATACTGAATGATAAGGACCTCGAACACTAACAAGGATTGTGTAACCGCCAAAAACTACTGCAACAAAAGTGATTGCAGAACTTAATACCCACCTTGGACGCCACATTTCGGTAAAAACAGTTCGCAGAGACCTTCACAAATGCGATATTCGTGGAAGAGCTGCAATTGAAAAACCTTTCATCACAGAGACCAATGCTAAAGCCAGTGTCAAGTGGCGTAAACACCTTAAAGCCTGGACACCCAATGATTGGAAAAGAGTGATATGGTGGGATGAATCCTCCTTCACATTTTCCGACATTGGAGCAAAATAAGAGTGGAAGGACGTACCCAGGCAACACCTAGAGAGAAGGCCTGCAGACAAAAAACTATACATTGTTACATCACCATCAAGTGGCCAAATATAGGGCTTATAGGAAAGATGCAACCCAAGGTTGTTAAAGAGGTGGTGGCCTCTATCGAGGTGATCGATGGTCATTGGCTACCGACGTGTGACGTCAGCTGGAAGGTTTGGAGCAGACGAACGCATAGAAAACTATAGGGAATAGCGCGGTGACCTTTATTTTCCAGCCTATTTCTACTATTTATCACCAATATAAATGAAGAAAAACGTGCCAAGGTTTTATATAAATATTTTATTGGAATAATATGCGTTTAAAATTCAGAGATTGCAAATAAAAGATCTATTTATATACATTTAGCACTGAAATACAAAAGCAAATACTGCAACAGCGAGGCCACCTCGTCAAAGTAATTCTTTAACGATTAACCTGTTACAGTATTCAATCATTTAGCATTAAGTGCTAGTACACCATTAAAACATCTGCCACTGCTTGTATGGTTGTAAAAATATCATAGGAAGAAAAAAAAGTAATGCCTACATACCCAATCACTTTCTGTTTGAGTCTGACCGAACATTTTCGTTTTGCTCAAATTACA
>JAHWFO010101072.1:581975-593001 GCA_023313115.1 Rhysida immarginata | reverse complement strand
TCATTCTTCACGATGGCTTTAGCTAAAAAGGACCGAGCTTTATTGGTCAAGTTGTTTTACCAGAACTGCAATAATGCTTCTGCTGCACTAAGAGAATAGCGACGTTTGAAAAACTTGCAAAAAATGGGCCTATGTCCATTAATGGTTTAAAAAAGATGATTAAGAAATTTGAAGAAACTGGTGAGTTGGGTGTGCTGCCAGGGAGAGGACGGAAACGAATTGCAAACGAGACTGTGGAAGACGTTGCTGCTGTTGTAGTGGAGAGTGCTTCAAGTTCCCAATATTCTTCAGCAAGTGCTCGAGCCGTATCACGTGATTTGTCTATTCCGTGATCTATGGTACAAAAGGTTTTGCGTTCCATTTTAAAGTGGTATCCATACAAAATCCAGGTGGTTCAAAAGTGGCTTCATGAAAATCTGGAAAAACGCACTGATTTTGCTTGCCAGTTTCTGGCTAGAATAGCCGTCGATACTGCATGGCCATGGAACATTTTGTGGTCAGATGAAGCGCATTTCACACTAGAAGGAGCAGTGAATGCTCAAAACTGTCGCATCTGGGGTACTGAAAAGCCGATGGTTGTGCATAAAAAGCTTTTGCACTCTGATTAAGTGACTGTATGGTGCGGATTCACTTCACATTTCATTCTTGGCCCCTTTTTCTTTGAAGAGAACACTCCTCAAGACACTGAAAGATGTTCAATCACTGGTGCTCGTTACTCCGAACTTCTGCAGCAGAAAGTCATTCCTGCTTTACAAGAAAGACACTACTGTCTTTATGCAAGATGGTGCAACACCCCACATTGCACGACAAGTGAAGGAACTGCTTCATGCTCATTTTGGAGATGATCGGGTGATTTCGAGAACTATACACACTGACATTACATGTCACAGATTATCAAAAACAGGGAAATGGGGATGATATTCTTTAGATGAGGGAAGTAGGAAATATCCTTAATGTTTTTTTTTTAGTTGTGGGTGACAGACAGCAAATGCAAAATTCGACAGTTTATGGATCAAACCTTGCATACAGATAGGCAGGCCCTATTTGAACAAGCCAGCATCTTTCTCGCGTTGTTCTGACCTAGTCGAAATTAACTGAGAATTAACTCCCCCTTTTATGTCAATCGGTCATTCCACTCAGGGCTCTTGATCTTACAGTTTGACTATACACCTCTTTTACTTTAAAAAATGCAATTAAAAAAAAATTGATGTATCTCTTAAATAATAATTCATAAAATTAAAAAAAAAGATAAAAGTTTGATGGCACATTTATTTTATTATGTACAAGGTCCAGTAGAATGAACTCCCCCAGTTGGAATGGGCATAGCTATGGTTGGAGAATGGATACAATGGTGTGGAACGTGTGCTTGAACAGGTTTGTACATGCAGTTTTCAGTTTCCACCATGGCTTGGTAGGGTGAGCATTGCATGTTTGTTGTCAAGATGTTTATTAAAAATGGCAGGTTCCCAACAGAAACACAGCATCCTTTTGCATTCACTTGCACTTGATCTATGGGACCCTGTTTCCAATAAAAAATGATTTACACTTGGGTTTCAAACTTCAGACAAACCAAGCTCTGCATCAAAACGGACACCCCCTGGCCAACGTCAGACCACAACAGGAGCGGAAAAACGGTCGCCATGAGAGCTTCAATTGAGCAATCCCTACAGTTCTCTGCACAGAAACATGCGGCTGTCCTATGGTTATCCGACCGTTGTGTTTGGAGAATTCTGCACCGAGAACTAAAACTGCACTTATGTGTACTTTCCAAAAATAATAAAAATATTAGTTTTACTTATTTGGTTTGGTTTTTATTAGCTTCCCAAATCGGGAAGTTCATTCTGCTGAACCCTTCTGTATTTTCATTTTAAATTTAAAACTTAATATTAGACACTTCACTACACTCTTATCTTTTTCTAATTTTTTATGAGTTCCTATTTAAATTAGAGGCACCATAAAATCACTTTAATACGCTTTTATTATCTTCACTTGTAACTATGTAAACAAATCTTGGAAGTCGATTTAACCTACTTCCCGAAAAGATAGAGAGCTGAAATTTGATACACACACACAGGACCGACGACAATGCATGTTAAAACAATTTTTTTTTCAAATCGGTTCACTGGTTCGTGTTCTAATGGCACTAATTCATTACTACAAACTGTCCAATTGCCACAACAAACAATTCATTATGATGAGGGTTAAATGTATCCGTTGTTTATTGTTGCAAAATAATAAAACACAATAAAAGTGTATTTTTGAAAAATAACCTTTTTCCCTCTTATTAGTTCTTAGTGCACTTTATATATACACTATCTACCGAAAAGTAATCGGACACTTTCGATTTTAGACATTTTGTCGAATATTTAGAAAAATACTTGACGAATTATCCTGGAACTTCAGGGTGTAAAGAGCATGTTACACCTCATATATTTCAGCGAAAGTTTTTTCCTGAAGACAAATAGAGATCTAGCAAAAAAATGAACCAAAACAATTATGTTTGGGATCACCCTGTAAAAAATAATGCTTGAAATGCATTGTAGATGTAGCATATGCTTATGAGGCTTCTTTTACTTATTTTTATTTTTTGGATCAGACACCAGTATCAACTGATTGTCCTTACGCTGATATGAGGAAATATTGTCTTCATATTAGTGTAAGAAGAAGTTGATACTGGTGTCAGATCCAGTTATCATTTTGTTTATTTATCTATAAACAAAACTGAAATTCAAGTCATTCTATTGGCGATATCTTCCTGAATTTTCACGATATTTGCTTGGGCTTTTTATAAGAGTAGCTCTATACATTTGGCTAGTAAATTATGCAAAAGACATTTTGGTAACACTTGCACATGCACAGTTAAACATTATTTAGTAAAAATGCTCATCAGGGTTCTCCCCAGGCCCTTTTGAACGGGCGGGCCGCCCGGCTGATTTTGGTGACCGCCCGGCTGAATATACGAAAAACTGCACACCAGTGCATAATAGTTTATTTGCCCACCCGGTTATTTTATCTTTCCACCCACCTGATAAAATTTTCTGGGGAGAACACTGCTCATATATCTTCAAATATTTAATATTTTTATATTCTGATTGGAGGATGTTGTCTCTACTGTAGTGTTAAGTTTTCTGAAAATGGCATTGAATTGGGTTGAAAAACCTGCGTGTTATAAACAAAAAAACTTATGAAAGCATTTCGATTTTTTTTAAAAAAAACATATCTCCATGACTATATGTGCTATTCTCATACAAATGAACACAGACAAGTAAAAGAAGCGTTATAATCATGTGATACAGCTACAATGCATTTCAAGCATTATTTTGTACAGGGTGATCCAGAACATTATTTTTTTGTTCAATTCGTTACTGGTCCCCTATTTGCCTTCGGGACAAAACCTTCGATAAAATATATGATGTGTAACATGCCTCTTTACTCCCCTGAAGTTTCAGGATAATTCGTCAAGTATTTTTCTAAATATTCGACAAAATGTATAAAATTGAAAGCATCTGACTTTATTATTTTAATATTTTATTCTTTTTAGACTTTATTAATAAATAAATAAATAAATAAAACATGCGTTTACATGATACTAAATATACGAGGCATGTTTTTTAAGTAAGTACCGTTTTGCGATTCCGCCGCCGCAGCGCTACGGTCGGCGTTCCGCGCATGCGCGCTGGTTAACTACATCTCTTGTCTGCGCACTGACGCCATTACAGTCTGATTCTTCATTGTATACGTTGTTTACTGAGTGTTTAAGATGCCTCCGACAATCGTGAGTCCCGCCGATTGTGAAGTACGGGCTGTTATACGATTTCTTAGTGCTAAAGGCGTAAAACCGATCGATATTCATCGTGAGATCTGTGAAGTGTACGGACAAAACATTATGAGTGATGGAATGGTAAGGAAATGGGTGAGAGCATTTAAAGATGGCCGCACAAATGTGCATGATGAAGAACGGAGTGGGCGTCCTTCGGTCGTTAATGAAGATTTGGTGCAGAAAGTGGACGAAAAGGTGAGAGAAAACAGACGCTTTACAATTTCATCATTGTGCGACTGCTTTCCTCAATATTCTCGTAGTGTTTTGTATCGCATTGTGACCGAGAACTTGAATTACCGGAAATTGTGTTCACGTTGGGTTCCAAAAATGTTGACGGATTTGCACAAAACCCAACGTTTAGGCAGTGCATTGACTTTCCTTGAGCGGTACCACAATGAAGGTGAAGATTTTTTTAGACCAAATTGTTACTGGTGACGAAACATGGGTGGCCTACGTCACACCGGAATCGAAACAACAATCCATGGAATGGCGACATTCATCATCACCCAAAAAAGTGAAGTTTAAGCAAACAATTTCTGCCCGGAAAATCATGTGCACAGTTTTTTGGGACAGAAAAGGAGTATTGCTAGTGGAGTTTCTGCCTCGTAATGAGACAATCAATGCAGCGTCTTATTGTGAGACATTGAACAATCTGCGTCGTGCAATCCAGAACAAAAGACGTGGCAAGTTGAGTAAGGGTATCGTTTTGCTGCATGACAATGCCCGTCCACATGTGGCTAATCGGACCAAAGATCTCATCAAATCTTTTAAATGGGAAACTCTAGATCATCCTCCATACAGCCCTGATCTGGCGCCCAGCGACTACCATTTGTTCCTGCACTTGAAGAAACACCTGGGTGGTCAGCGTCTTCAAGACGATAACGAAGTCAAAACATTTGTGATACAGTGGTTAACAAGTCAGGCGGCAGAATTTTATGAGGAGGGTATTCAAAAACTGGTGCCACGTTATGACAAGTGCCTCAATATTCACGGAAATTATGTAGAAAAGTAGATTAAGGGACAGGCTTTCATGTAAAAATAAAATTATTGCGATATCTTTGCACGTCTTTTTTTAATTCCAAAACGGTACTTACTTAAAAAACATGCCTCGTATATATATCAGTGGAGACCTGAAGAAGTGATTCCGTTCCCTGCCCAGAATTAAATGCAGAAAGCCTAAAGAGGTGGCCCAACCCCCTTAACCGAGATGTAAATCAAATGAAAAAGTTTTTAATCCTTTTGAAGTATCCATAAGTTTGAAAAATTTTATACTGGATTGTATGGTCACCAAAAATGAATAAGTGTACCAAATTTAGAATAGTTTGAACAACGAGAATGGAGTAAAAAATTCATTGCAAAATTTGAACAAAACAGACACACAGAAGTTGTCAGTTACGTAAAAATGTATAATAAGCAGCCTTTAATGAAAAATGGTGTTTTTAATAAAGTCTAAAAGGTTTAATTGTTTGGTTTCTGTCATGACCAACTCCTCTGTTAAAAAAAAACCCAAAAAAACAAACAAATTTTACAAGGAGTGTTCAAAAAGTAATGCACCACAATTTATTTGTACAACACAAACAAAGCTACACAGCTGAAATTTTGTGGCGTTCAAGTTTGAACCTTTCGCATCTGTTGCATGAAGTTGTAAGTTCCGCTTCCAGATGGCAGCACAATAGCGAGCGTTTAAATGTCGGATGTCAATGATTTAGTTATAAGCTACACAGTGTTGCCTCATCCACACTATAATCCCAACTTGGTACCATATGACTTGCACAGGTTTTGTTCTTTAAAAATGCACTCCATGGGATCCAATTAGAGTCCAATGATGACGTGTGCTCTGTGAAAGGGGTTGCATGAGCAGGACCAAAAATGGTGCATATTCCTCCAGAAAGCTGGCATAAAGCCAAAGATACAGAAGGAGACTTTGTAGTAATGTGATGCCAGAGTTGCGAAGTTACATGTTCCATATTTTCATAGAAACATTGGGTTATTTCATTAGAACTGGCTGATTTCGCTTAGGCTACTTTGCATGAGCCCTACAACATGTAACATTACAGAAAAACGATGACAATCCTCTACAAAATAAGTAGGAGTGGTCGAGAAGTTTCTCCAGTAGCTACACATGAGCGATGCAGACATTAAAGTCACGGAACATCATGAATACAGACTTGGAGAGAATGTGCGGGGAAACCATTGCTAATGTTAATGGAGCATGGGGTGTGCGCGCAACGAGTGACAGAACTGTCCGTAGATTATTTGCGAAGGTTGGTGCTGGTGATAAGGACATTAATTGTAACCCAGTAGATGGGCGCGATACGGAACAGATATGGCAGAAAGTGAAATAAAAACCTGCACGATTTACCAGTGATGATCAACAGCGATGTGTACTGCCGTCAGGTGGACGAATGCCATCAAAAATTGCAAACAGAACAACCGTCACTGGTGAATCGTGCAGGTCCAAAACTCCTCCAAGATGGTGCTCGTCCACATGTGTCTACTGCAACACTGAAAAAAATTAATGCTTTGAGGTACGAGGTTCACCCTCATCCTGCATATTCACCAGACTTGCCCCAATCTATTTCCACATGTTTTGCCATTTCGACAATTTCTTGCACAAACAGCTCACTGATTGCGATCCTGTCATTACTGCTATCACCAGTTTTGTGAAACATTATAATACCGACTTCTGTCACCGTGGCATTTTTTTCATTGCCAACACATTGGGCACAATGTATAGCTGCTAAGGGCAGATATATCACTTAATAAAATGTTTTCTTTTCCTGTTTCTGGTGTCTTTTTCTTTCCATCAAATTTGGCCAATACTTCTGAAACAAATAAATTGTGATGCATTATTTTTTGAATGCTCTTTCTACAAATTGACTGCTTTGTTCTTCTTCTGCTTATCATTATAACAATGAAAGAGAAAATTACTAAAAAAATTTGCTGTATAATGATATTCAAATTCAGTTTTACTCTTCATATATTAAAAGGCCAAAAGTATCTGGACACCCCTCCAAAGAAGTAGTTCTGGTCATTCATGTGGTCTGATACATAATCAGTAGTTAATATCTGACCAGATAGCACCCATCATCTTCAAAATTGATATGACCTTGAGCTATCAAGACATCAGCTGTCAAAAAAGTCAATCAATGAAGTCAATAATCATGAATATAAATGATATCTCATTTATTTTCATGATGATTGACTTCGATACAATTACAGGTTTAATGAGGTCAATTAATGATGTACGAATTAATAACTTGTAATTAGGCATTAATATTTAATTAGCAACTCTTTTATTACGAGTTATCAGCAAATTGATCAATATTGTGATTATCGGTGATATATTGATAAATTAACAATCAGTCGATACAATTACAGGTTTAATGACGTCAATTAATGATCCTATTAATTACATGTAATTTAGCTTGAATATTTAATTTTGCAACACTTTTTTTATCATACTTACGATTAGATGACGTTTTTAGTTACATATTCTGTCACTGGATGGCACTCCAACCTTTTTAGATGTCGTTTTCAGTTTCGAATTCCGTCACTTAGTTTCGTATTCCGTCACCCCCCATCATCATCAAAATCGATAAGATTAGATGTTTTTAGTTTTGTATTCCGTCACACCCATCAACTTCAAAATCAAAAAACAGGTGTACTTAGGCTTGAATATTTAATTAGCAACTCTTTTTTATCATAGTGACGATTAGATGACGTTTTTAGTTACGTATTCTGTCACTGGATGGCGCTCAACCCTTTAATTTTTCTCAAAGATAAATCCAACCTTTTATTTTTTTTCCTCCAGTGAATATTTCGTAATTTAAATAAATTCAATTTATTTTTTAATTTTTTTGCATACGAAGAATTCTTATTGTTGATCTTTCTTTTAATTAATTTTTAGAATCCTTATTTTCCAAATTTATTTCACACACATTTCATCTATCTGCTTGTGTTTTTGACACAAAATTAAACATGTTACTTGATGAAAACTTATTGTGAGTGAGACGGAGGAAAAAAAAAAAAATCTGAGACAAAAATGAAAAAATTATAAGGCACCACCACCTAAGATTCATTTTTTATTTTTAATATCCTGATTCACCTTTTATCTCAAGAAAGAATAAAATTTTTATTTTGAAATAAGATTAAGGTATAATTTTTCTTCCAAACTTTATACAAATTAATGATTTATTACATTGCTATTATAGGTTTCATCAGATTGATTTCTTTTAAATAATTTGTAATTACACCAACCTTAAAATAATTTTTTGGTCACTGATGATACACTGCAATAACTTGGCTAGAAAATATTAAAAAAACTATCATTTTTTAAATAAATGAAAAATAAAATTTCAATTGTTTATTTATTAAACTTTTTTAGAAATAAATATTAAATACGCAAAGGAAACAATGGCAGTTTGGTTGTAACTTAATTACAGGTTTAGCTCTCAAAATAATTCTTATCTGATTTTGTCATCATTATGAACTAAAAAGAGAGAGAGAGAGAAAAAAGATACAACCTTTTCAATAACAATAAAATATCGTATTTTATAAGATGGATTTTTTAAGAGAATTTTAATAATAGGTACAAAATAATTGTTCTTGAAAATATCCATCCCTTCTTGTTAATACTTTTCAGCTGAATTATTACGACTTTTGTCAGACCTTAAAATAATATTTTGAGCACTGATGATACACTGCAATAACTCCGCTAGATAATATTTTAAAAAACTATCATTTTTTTAAATAAATGAAAAATAAATTTCAATTGTTTATTTATTAAGCTTTTTTATCTTGTTAATTCATTTTTTCTTTTTGGAAATAAAATATTAAATAAGCAAAGGAAACAATTGAAATATGGATGTAACTTAATTACAGGATTTACTTCTGAAAATAGTCTTTATCTGATTTTGTCATCATGGAGAAATAAAAGAGACAGAGGGAGACAGAGAGAGAGAGAGAGAGAGAGAGAGAAAGTGAAAGCCTTTTCAGTAATATTAAATATTTTATAAGATAGATTTTTTTAAGAGAATTTTGATAATACTCACGAAAAAATTGTTCATCCCCATCTACTTAATACCTTCAGCTGAAATATTAAGACATTTGTCTAGTAACATCTAGGAAAGAAATGCTCTGTGATAGAAAGGAAAAATTTCTTCTTCCTCCTCCCTTTGTGTTGCTTGGAGGCATGTCATTAAAAGCAATTGTCACTTGACCTAAAAAAGAGAATATGTGATCTAAAAGAATGTGGGGTCAGAGGAAAAAGAAAAGAAACAACCTTTTCAGCAATATTAAATTTCGTATTTTTTAAGATGGATTTTTTTAATCGAATTTTGTGTAAAATCCAACGAAATAATATTTTTTCTTGAAAATATCCATCTCATCTTTGTTAATTCTTTCAACTGATATACTACATGTATTCCAGCTAATACATTTATAAATATGACAATAAGATTGCTTAAAAAAAAAATTCATTGACCAAAAATAATTAAATTTAGGATATCAACATTATTACAGAAATTACTATATTACAAATAAAAAGGGAAAAAAATGCTGTATTTAAATATTAAAACAAATTATTGTTATTTGTTCTTATAAACAGTTAAGTGGTAATATTTATGTTTGTGACAATAATAAATTATTCTCCAAAGCGAAAGAGATCTTAGCAACAGCTCATCTAGAATCGTGCAGTTTACAGGGTAAAGAAGATCGACTTCCAAGAAAAATCCGATTTCATCATTTTCATATAATTTATCCAACCAACAAAAATCAGAATAAGGAAGGCCATTGTCTCAAAAATCAGAATAACATTGAGACAATGTGCGCCCGTAAAGATTGATAGCATCTATCTAGAAATAAATAAGAGATGGGAGCCTCTTTGTCATAACCCTCTACAAGTGAGTTGTTGGCTTTTCGCTTAGCGTTGAGATATAATTGTTATCCCTCTTCTGACTCCTCTCTCAAAATACATGTAAAGATCTACAATCATTAAAAGTTCTAAAGATTCACCTGGTTTTTTTTTGGGGTTTTTTTTTTTTTTTTTTTCATTGCAGCTTCCCTCAATAAACCCAGAGTCTTATCATGTGCCACAACTGGAAATGCCTCAACACACGTGAAAGGAGGTGGAACAGTTCAAAGTAGTTTCAAGTTGTCAGTTCTATTGCAAGAAAACTCATCATCAAAATTTTAAGCTATCGTCTCATCAAGGTAAAGATGTTTTAGATTCAATACTTATAATCATCGATGAAGTAACAATGAAAAGTAACAATGATAACAAAACATGGACCGAGATGCATTGATAATTTCTTGAGAGATGGAGTTCTAAAAAATCCGATTATACGAGATAAGCCATTTGGAAATAAGGTAATAGTCATTGGAGGACTTTTTTTCTTCAATGCTTACCAGTAGATCCAAGAGAAACTGCAAAAGAAGTTATCAAACTATGCATCAAATCATCAAATTTATGACAATATTTTATAAAACTTTCATTGATATCTAACATGAGAAGTGCAGGTCAGGACGATGTCAATAAGTGGCTTCTTAAAATTGGTTCCGGAAATTTTGCATGAATTGAAACTTCGATCGTAATTTAATTGAAATTCCAAATGAAATGACTGTCTCACCTGAGATTGATATAATATTTTTTTTACTTTGGTTCTGCTTGAGCTCTGCTATAAGATATAAATGGTTTCAATCAGATTTTTTTTTTTTATTACAAATTATAGCCTTTTTGAAAATGGAGATTAGAGTCTTCTCATGTGCTTCAGCTGGAATTGCTTCAACACACGTGAAAGGAGGTGGAACAGTTCAAAGCAGTTTCAAGTTATCAGTTCCATTGCAAGAAAACTCATCATCAAAATTTAAGCTATCGTCTCTTCAAGGTAAAGATGTTTTAGAATCGATACTTATAATCATCGATGAAGTAGCAATGTTAACAAAACATGGGCTGAGATGCATCGATAATTTCTTGAGAGATGGGAGTTCTAAAAAAAAATCTGATTAAATGAGATAAGCTATTTGGAAATAAGGTGATAGTCATTGGAGGACTTTTTTCGACAATGCTTACCAGTAGTTCCAAGAGAAACTGCAAAAGAAATTTTCAATCCATGCATCAAATCATCAAATTTATGAATACATTCTATAAAACTTTCATCGATATCTAACATGAGAAGTACAGGCCAGGACGATGTCAATAAGTGG
>JAHWFO010101072.1:549036-559823 GCA_023313115.1 Rhysida immarginata | reverse complement strand
TTAATTGAGACTCTGTGTTTATTAAGACCCGGCATTAAGGGTTATTCCCAGGAAATGGGAATAAAAAACGCCGGAATTTATACGAACAACCCGAAAAACAATTAGACCCGGCCTTTATTTGAGACCCGGCTTTTAACCTATTTTTAACACCCTACCGGTTTTTATTTGAGACCAGAGTGTATTTGAATTATATACCACACCTTTTATATATAAAAAAAAATAATTCCCCCCCCCCCCGAAGTCTGCTTAAATATACAATCTAATCTCGTTAATACAAATACCGCTTAATACATAATCCCTTTATACATATTTTTTCCCTTGACCCCATCCTTTCGAAAGCTAATTCTATGTAAATACAACCGTTTACTATATTTTCTCTCAAATCCCGAATGATACCCATTTTTTGTCTCAAAATTTAAGAAATTCATTCCACGAAAGTGAATTACCGTAGATCCTCTACTATAATGCGACTCCACTTTTTCGGCCCAAAAAACCAGCAAAAATGCTATCCTCTTGTATAATGCGATCCCCATTTTTGACTCCTCACGAGAAATAAAATGTGCAAAAATATACAGAAAAAAATCTTTATTTTTAAATAATCTGGATCTTAAAAATGTAGAAATGTAAAAATGCATTTAAGTGAACTTTCTTGTCTTTGTTCAAAATTATATAAAGTTTAAATTCACCAAAATTCAATTCATTTTTGGACATTTGCCCCATTAAAACCTTTGGAAGTTTATAGCCTTACATTGATAGGGAAAGCTTTCCCACTCACACATCGACTTTAGATCAATTTTCTTAATAAAAAAAAACAAGTACCGTAAATACTGTATTAAGCTCCCGGGCGCTTATTTGCAAAAATTCAGTGGACCCCCAGGCTCTTAATGCAGGTGAGCCGGTATTACAGGTCCGGCACTTATAAAATTCTGCACAACTGTGATGGATACTATTATGCAAAATTCTCATCCTTCTCCTTCATTTTCTAAAGTATCCTGCTGTATTTTCCATTCCCGTTAGGATCAATGCTAAACTGTAGAATGGTCTTCAGCCTACTTTACTGTTGCGAGATTAAAATTGATAGTATAACTGTGAAGTTTTCATTTTTCATCAGCTATGTTGTTTGACTGAATCCAAAATTAAAAGCAAGAAATTAGAAGACAATCATGCTGGTATCTAATTTTGAAATAGGCCTATTTGAAAGTAGCGATCTTTGGGAGGAGTTATTTTTGTATTTGAATAAAAATTGAATTAAAAGTGAATTCGAATAAAAAGTGAATTAATTTATTGTATAATGAACTGGACACTGTATATGCTGTATAATTAATCTATAACAACGTAATTTCGTTGTGAATTTAATTAGGACAGTATTCAAAGCAGTTTGGAATCAGAGACCATCAACATTGATGGTCTGTATTTGGAAGTAGCGATCTTTGGGAGGAGTTATTTTTGTATTAAATGTTGGCGACGAGAAATTCAAATGAAAAATGAATTAATTCATTGTATAATGAACTGGACACTGTATATGCAATATAATTAATGTATATTATACGGTAATTTCATCAGGAAAAAACCTCCTCCGGCAGCAGTCGTCGTTGGAGGGCTGATATTTATCCTCTTGTATAATACGACCCAGCAAATTTAGGTGCTTTTTTAGGCCAAAAAAATTCGCATTATAGTAGAGGATTTACGGTATGCGAAATGTTATTTAAAAGAAAAACAGTGGAAAAATTTGTTATTAATCATGTGGTTATCTAATCACATGACATGCAATAATTCCATTAATTCTGGTTGGTTCGTTTATTAGAAATTTTGGCATCGACTACTAAGGTCATTTTGCACCTTTTACACAAGTTATATCTGTACGCATCTCGGGACAAACACAAACATCCATGCCCACGGCGGGATTCGAACCCACGACCAGGTAGACTCGAGAACTAGAAAGCCTACGTCCTAGCCACCTGGTCGGCCCATTAATTCTGATTGGTTCATTAAACAAAGAACTAAGCACATGTGATTGGATGTTCCCAAATTCTGGTCGGTTCTCCCAATTTCAGTGTCTATTTCGATGCATTGACTCTAAGGAACGTAACCTCTAAGATGCTCACGTAGACAGCTTCCATAAGGGAGTTTTTTCTCCAAGATAAATATAGAAATATGTGAAAATTAAATGTAACATACAATAGTCTTAAGCATTTATCATAACAATACTGCTGGCATTTTCAGCGAATCATATATTTCATACATGGATAATATATGTTTTTTGCTCAGTCCCTTGAAATACATATTAACGAGGTTCGGCTGTACTTAAACTTAATTTTAAAAGAGATGTTCCACTAGTCTTTGTATTTGAAGAAGCAATCTTAACAAGAATCCTGGCTGCAAACCTTGTCACGACGAAAAATATCGTTGCTAGAACGTTCACGGCTGTCGAAGTTCCGATGGAAGTCAAACGGATATCTTAGTAACACTTACAAGGAAGCACGCGAACACGTACCTCACAGATCTACACCAAATTGAAATATGTTACTCATCTAAAGCTACTATTGATGCTTGCAAAATAAGAAATCATTAAATTTTGTTTCTTTCAAAATAAACCGCAAAAATGAAAAAATTTGAGCATAAGTAGCCATATAAAGACTCCACTGTTAAAGCTCTCTCTCTCTCTCTCTCTCTCTCTCTCTCTCTCTGTGTGTGTGTGTGTGTGTGTGTGTGTGTGTTTGTTTGTTTGTTTGTTTATGCACTTGATGGAATTCTTTCTTCCACTACTCAATAAGCACGAATCCACTTCATATGAAAGCAACGGAAATAAGTAGCAGCAGAAGACAATTGAATGGATTCTCACATTTCTAAACAAAGTTTTTAAAAATAGATTATTCAAATTAGCTACCGTAATTGCCTTCCAGTAAAAATATCTGTACGGCTATTAATAACCATTTCCTTAATTTATTATTTCATTTGTTTAATTAATTTGTTAACCTTTGTAAATTTTCTGGGGCTGACGTCATGTGAAACGAGGGCAAGGCTGACGAGTGAGGGGAATTATTGCGGTGCTTTATAATTTTAAATAAAAATAGTATTAATGGATGCTTACCTCATCCGCTTGGGAAAATTTTTTAGCTGGTTTTGTGTTATCTTACTTTCTAATGTGACATGCAAATTTGTTGACAAATTTACATGCACTAAGAAATGGCTTTTGCAAGCCATTTCTCTTGTACAAAAAAACAAAAAAATAAACCTTCTAAAATTCCGATTTAAGCGAGAAAGAAACGGGGAGGGGGGGGAGAAATCCAGTACATTAAAAAAATAAAGGATGGAATGCGACAGGCAGGATAAGATATCCTGAAAATTGTCTTTTCTGTAATTGGAAATTCATATTTAATTACATTAAATCAATAGTATGTTTAAGTGAAAATTGTATATAAGCCTATTTGTGAACACGTGGGAATTTCGTTAATTATTTCAAAAAAAAAATATTTTTCCAGAAAATTCCGTAAGGTAATCCGTTCTGATAAGAAAAGGGGGGAGGGGTGAGTCATTACTGATAAGAAGGGGGAGCGGGAGATTCAAAAACACATGATTGGTGAGTGAAAACAGTGACACCCCAGAATGCAGTGGAATAGTTTGAAGAAAAGACAGAAGACAGCAGGCAGTCAGCAGGAGAACAAGTTCAACGTCAGTTATCTATATATAGTGTGAAAGTTTGCCATGATCACGGAGCGGCACATATCCAGGCCATAGCCATAAGGGTGCAAACCGAATGCGTCCCCGACGACCAGTGCTCGACGGCGGGTATAGGAATGCCTATCATAAGTGGATGAAGTGAGCCGAAAACCAAGCGACAGCAAGGTCTGCGTTGTCCAGTGGGTTAGGACGGTACAGCGACCTGTGGCGGATAGCAGGTCGGCTTAGTTCTAAG
Source organism: Rhysida immarginata (assembly GCA_023313115.1). NCBI lineage: Eukaryota > Metazoa > Arthropoda > Chilopoda > Scolopendromorpha > Scolopendridae > Rhysida > Rhysida immarginata. Next base: position 555,907 of record JAHWFO010101072.1, on the reverse strand, counting down.
CTGGAAACGTACGTCAGCGGCAAGGCGGTCACTACAAGTCATCTACGGCAAGGCGGGGAACGCATATCCCGGAAACGGCGGCTACATCAGGCCTGGGCCCCTCAGGAATCCGCAGGAAGCACACCTAGTAAGAGCTACGTGAACGGAGGTCAGATAAGTACTTTTGTAATTTCATCGATAACTACGGTATCCCCAACATATCAAAAGAGAACTGTGAACTTTAATTAGCAACAAAAAACTCTTGAACAGTCATGTGTTAAATTCATTTTTTTTTACCGATTTGATTGACTATTTTTTTTTTATTATATATCGTTAGGGGTAAAATTTGCAACGGGTCAATTCTCAATATTATCTTGGGGTGATTAAGATATAAATTTTGTAAAAAGGGGGAGAAAACCACGTGTTCGCAATATAGGTCAAATTCTGTAAAAGGGAGGGATATATAATTGTTGATTTTGAACTAGAAGGGATATATATATATTAACCAATATTGGTGAAATAATAAGATTTATGTTTCTCTATTACTAATTATGACATATACGGTTATTTCTATTATTATCTGTCAATTGTAAGATTACTGTCTAAATGTTAGTTGCTTTATTCCAAATTCACTTCACCAAGAATTGTTCGTTTCTAGATATTTCTGACCAATAAGCGTGTGTCAGTCAATTTTTATTGGTATTGGTAATATTTCATAGATCATGGTGCCCAACATATTACATTACAGTTAAGAGGTGATTATTTAACAAACTTGGCTACTGAATTTATTACTAGAATAAACAATTTTCCTTTTATTTTATATAACCTGTAGTATTCCATTCATTTTATTAACAAGGTAATACCTATTTATTAATGTTTATTTTACCCCGGTTGGGGTAGTGCGTCATCGCTGGGGGGGGAATAAAAGGGGAATTTCAGGGTATTAGAGGGTTGAGAGGCTACCGTTAGACTAATTCACTATACGATCACAAGGGAGGGAAGGCCAGTTAACAGTTATACATTAAACGAAGTCCAGGTAAGTGGGTATTATTATCATAAGAGATAGCGATAGATAAAGGGTACAAAGAAAAGAAGTAAAATAAAAGGAAAATTGGATATCACACTAATAATAAATAATATTCTAAAGAAAGATTCTAAAATATACACTATCTCTGAATTGTCTCTACACACCTTTGAGAGGAGATTCCTAGCAGGTCAAAGAACAAAAAATGTTCAGTGAAGATATGTCAGGAAATGCATACTTTTGCCGCTAGGCAACTCTGAAGATTCATAGCGTCTAGAGATCCTGTATGTATCAGAGTTACGACAACTGAAAAGTCGAAAACGATTGGTTAGAGCCAACACGTGACTTATGGACGCCATTTTGTGCTAACCATGCTAGCAGATGCCTTGCAATGCCGATACTTGTATCATGCTATACAACAGTATTTAGACATCGCCAGCTGTAATCTTTTTCCGAATTAAAAAACATTTATGAAACTAACGGCATCATGCCCAATTGTGCTGGAGTAGGTTGTTCGAAAAGCAGGAAAAACGGCTTTAATGGTAAACTGAATTTGGGCAGCACGTGAATCCAATCATGTTTTATGTGAGGTAAATATATTAGTTTGTTATTATCGGTTTTATATTTATTTCAATAAATTTTAATTTTTTATTATATTTAAACGTTAGGAGCAATTGTTGAAAATATACTCATCCCCGTATTCATAGTCAGCACTCATGCTCTTGCTGAAGACCACTGTTGAATACAAATTCCATATTATTAGGACCGATAGGTACTTATGTTTTCACAATGTGCATCTGTCTGTTTGTCTGTTGGTGCTCTAGCGTTCGAACGCTTCCGAATTTTCAACTTCCGTTTTCGCCATTCGACAACTTAGGGAAAACGAAAGACTGAGTTAGTTGGTGGAAGAAAACGATGAACTACTTACGGTCCAAAAGGTCACAAATAATATAGGGGACCTCGTTTTTCACTATACAATTCCATGTATAAATGGCCTGTGCACTGTCAAATGCTGTTCTCTCTTTGGCATTACATAGCTAAAGCAGAGAAAAGGCTTGTGAATTAAGTGAAGACGTGATGGTCAATATCAGTCAAAACTGGTTCAAGAGTATGTGGTTTAGTGGTACCATTATGGTCCACTGGAAACTTTCAATGCTAAGATATGACATGGATTATATCAAACAGCTTGGAATAACATGTCATGGATGAATATTAACGTAGAATTAATGATAATCGAAATAGGTTCAATGGTATGTGGTTTCATGGAACCATTATGGTTCAGTGGAAACTTTCATAGCTCAGATTTGGCATGTAATATATCAAACAACTTGGAAAGTAGTATAGTGGCTAGAAGAAAGTATAAAAGTAGGAATAAGATCCTTATTACTACTTCCATGGCTCGATCACGTGTTTCAACATTGGGTGGTCAGCTGATTCAGAGATCAGATTTAAGCTCTCTTAAGAATTGAAGGGAAAAATTATTTAACGAAATGAAATTTCCTCCCACTCCCTTTTCTCTCAACTTCTTACTTTAAATGAAAAGTCATTTCTAACAATAAAACTTCAGGTAAAATCATTTTTTATTTTTGGCGCTTATAATAACTGAAGAAAAGAAAATAAAAGGACAGGCACTTTAGACTCGAACCCGCAAGTTTCGCTACTGCAGGCAAGTGCCTTAATCAATTCTGGTGAAATTAGTGCAAATTCTTTAGGTATATAAGCAGGAAAGAAAGAGGAGCTGATATCAGCTGAATCCTTGACGTCGATTTTTTTTTAGCTTTTCTTTTGATGTCGCTTTTTGTAAAAAACGAAGGCGTGTTAACCTAAACCCTTTTACACGAGTTACTTTTAGATGGCCCCCAACCTTTATGTTTAATCCCATCGAAATCTGTGGAAGGTGTTTGTGTCCTCCCCATGTAAGTGGCGTAAACGCCACAATAAAAATTTTAAAAAATTACATTATTCAAGGAAATAACTATTTAAAGAAAGTATTATTGAAATTTTAGAATGCATGAAAAGTAGAAAAAAAAATTGTCTCAATTTACCAAACGGCCAAGCCGTTATAAAACAGAATTCACTTGTGTGTTTAGCACAAAATGGCGTCCATGTAATTAGTTGTCGTATCTCTTATACATGCAGGATCTCTAATAGCGTCATTCTCCCACTGTCATTTTCGCAAGACAAAGGTCACTGGCTTAGTGGTGGAAAATGAACGGAATATTGGTAACCATACAAAGTTCTGACGTCACGGTACCATCTCACCAACCATTGCTGCATTTCTGACGTGCCTGATTGGTCATCAGACTGACATATTGGATTTTTATATGGTTTATGGTTTTATGGCTGCTCATTTCCAGTCATATGTTCACTGGACTTTTTATGTTCCTTGTCTTACTAGGAAACACCTGCCAAAGTCTGTATACAAGTTTCAGGGATCCCTGTATACAGGGTGGATACAAAAACGAGTCCCCCCTTTTATTTTCGTAACGGAAGCAGATATGTCAATTTTGATGAATCCAATGAATTGTGGGTGACCTATTCCACGGTGCAATTTTCATCATCCCAAATAAGCAAATTAGGACACATTCAAATCCTATCTTAAAAACCGTAACAGATACACGAAAAATTCCAATTGAAGACTTGTTCGGCATGGAATTCCGAACAAAACAAACAAAAAATTCCAAAATCCGATGAACGGATCACCAACAATCACATGTTGAATTTATTAGTTACCTCCCTATGCACTTCAGAAAGACATTTTGAATGTTCAACATGCAAATCAAGAAATTACCAAAACTTACCATAATAATATTCACTTTCATGAAGATGTGACATATTAAAATATGTCACGACATGCTTGGAATAAGTTTCCAAGCATGTGTTGTTCTTTTTCTAATTTTACCAATTACTGAAACGGCGACATGGAAGATTAACCTATAATATTTATTTGAAAACTATGTAAAAGATAATGTGATTTCTTTCTGATACTTTCTTATGTAAAATTCTGTATACTTGAATATTTTTTTCTTCTTTTTGCTTTGGACAGTCGGTGTTTTAGGCCTCGTTCCTAGCCCTTTGTCTTTGATAGTTTTGGCGGGAAAAAGTTTTTACCGATAAGAAAAGGGGGGAGGTGGTGATTAGTCATAGGGATTAAGGGAGCGGGTGTGGGAGCGAGCACCTGAAACACCGATTGGCTTGATTATGATTTATTTTTGTGTTTTTCTGCGGGACTTTACAAAAAGCAAAACGCTTTTGGGAAAAAAGTAAAAAAGAAGAGAGAGAGAATCGACACAGCTGACGACGACGAGACGTGTGTATCGACAGACCATGTGACTGCGTAGCAGGAGGTGGCGTGCTAGCGTTCGGCTCCGCGCCGGGCAGCCGAGACACGGCTTGCTTCGGCGTGGAGGCCTGACAGATACGATAAATAATTCGGAAGGCGCAAGACGGCTACGGGAAAATTACCACAGCAATCACGAGGAAATGGAGCCCGAGAGAAATCATGTGACGGCGGAGATGGCATCAGCGGTTTTCGAGGCGGCAAGTGGAAACCACCGGCTGTTGGACGGCTAGAGGTGAATCGGCGGGAGGCCGCGCTGGCGGGGCAGTTCGTGGGCACGTCGTGGGGCACAAGCGGCGTAGCGAATTGGAAGCCAGGCGGACCAAGCAATGAGAAGCGGACAACGACGGCAGCAGTGGGGAACACGAGTCCCTTGGAGGCCGGGGTGTGTGTCGGCGGCTTAGCATGATGTTGGACGGAACTCTAAGAATGTATACAGCTAAGTGGAAATACGACTTAGAACTGCAGTATGAGTGTTGAATAGAATTTCGTCGAAGTATTTAAAGTTATGCATAACTGGGGATTAAGCTTATGAGGGTAGGGATTTTCCGATGTTTCATTAAATGTCTTATAATTTCTTAAGATGTGCGCCATATTTTGTTTTCCTTTTTTTTTATGCCACTCCAAGGCTTACTTATTTAATTAAGATTAGTCTACGTAGACTCCATTTCTGTTAATTAATTTATGCTAATGTTATCAAATAAAACGTTCTCCTTCTTTTTTTAAATCTTCCATGCCTCTAGTTTCCTTAATTTTAACTGAGATGCGATAAAGGGGGTTTATTTAATTTATCTATTGAGGGGTTATAAAGTTATTGCGGGCACAAGTATTCTAGTTTTATTTTTTCTTTATCAAGTCACTATACGATAACTGGTAGGGTACAACTCCGGATGATGCGAGTTGGGATGAGAGACGTAAAGGGGGGGTTGCTATTAATGGCGGTCAAATAGCAAGGATCCACATACGTCACAAAGAAAAGCAAATAAAAGGCATGTGTCAGCATATACACAAGACACAACAATTCCAGGATGGCAAGCTACAGTATTCCTGAAGTGGTCAACATGATCTTCTGCTTTGGAGAGGCAAGACGAAACTTACATGCTGTAGTTAGGTTGTATCAAGATAGATACCCTAATGAACACCATCCATCTCGTTGTTCAATGCATCGCATTGTTCCAAGATTCGAGAATACAGGCAGTGTGAATGTTTGTCAAGGTCGACGGAGGGCACAAGGCAACAAAGAAACAACAACAGTAGTTTTGGCAGCAGTTGGTGCAGATCTCACACAAAAGCAGCAGAGCAATAGCTGCAGATGTTGGATACCATCACAGAACTGTAGTCAACATCCTACATGCACATCATTTCCATCTATACCACATTCATTGCCACCAGGAATTATTGCCATCAGATTACACTGCTAGGTCCACCTTTTGCAACTGGTTTCTTACCTGCCTGGATGATAATCCGAACTTTGCAGATGAGGTGTTGTGGTCAGACGAGGGACAGTTTTCCCGGGATGGAGTTGTCAACAGGCACAACAGTCATTGCTGGGCAGAAGAAAACCCTCGATGTCTGTGAGAAGCAACACATCAAGTGAACTGGAGAACAAATGTGTGGTGTGGGCTGTTTAATGGTTCCATAGTAGGGCCATACTTTTTTAACGGAACACTGACAGCAGAACATTACAGGGTTGAAATTCACAACATTATAGTCTCAGATTTCAGTGATGATTTACCATGGGCCTCACATCAGCGCATGTGGTTACAGCATGACGGAGCTCCACCACATTACGGTTTGGTCGTTCATGAGCATCTAAGTGAGATGTTAGGACAACGATGGATCAGAGGAGAACCAGTTCATTTGCCACACAGCCCACTTTACTGCAGATTGGTGCAACGTATTGAAGAAGCATGCCGAGGAGTGACACCAACCATGCTCGCTAATGTAATGGCATCAGTTAAGTTCTGTGCCCATTGTGTTATGGTGTCAATGCTCGTCACATTGAGCACAGTTATGATTAACTTTGGAGTAAAATTATTTACGCACTGTGGCTGTTTGTAAATTACAAATAATTGCGATTGTTGGCGATCTGTTCATCGGGTTTTGGAATTTTTTTTTGTTTTGTTTTGTACAGAATTCTTTGCTGAACAAGTCTTCAATTGGAATTTTTCGTGTATCTGTTATGGTTTTTAAGATAGGATTTGAATGTGTCCTAATTTGCAAATTTGGGATGATGAAAAGGGGGGCACCATGGGATAGGTCACTCACAACTTCCTATTCATTGGATTCATCAAAATTGACATATCTGCTTCGGTTACGAAAATAAAAGAGGGGGGGTCATTTTTGTCTCCACTCTGTGCGTTTTTCAATTGAAAAATGGAAGGAAAAATTCTGCGACCTGGATTCGAACCAGGAACCTCGACTATCATGGCCGATGCCTCTACCAATTGGGCTATCGCAGACACCACGGACAGCCAAGCTATCACCTATGCTTGGAGACGTATCTCCAGTTAATAATTATTATTATT